>CM038681.1:270375437-270715624 GCA_021605205.1 Aegilops longissima
AACTACTTTCCCACATCCACAAATGACCTAAACCTAAAGCCAAAATCGGTCACACCGATTCTTTCTATCTGGCGCCACCGATTCCAAAAGTCATAGCCACTGCCACAAACCCTAAGCAAATTGGTCTTACCGATAGGGATCTCGGTCTCACCGAGATGGGGTTGCAATCTCTCTGTTTCCCTTCGTAACGTTTCGGTCCAACCGAAGTGAGCGATCGGTCCCATCGAGATTGCAATGTAAACTCTCTGTTTTCTTTTTGTAACATTTCGGTCTCACCGAAAAGAGCAAATCGGTCCCACCGAGTTTACCTGACCAACTCTCTGGTTAGCTAATTACCAAAATCGGTCTCACCGAGTTTGTATGTCAGTCTCACCGAGATTACATTATGCCCTAACCCTAACCATATCGGTCTCACCGAGTTGCATGTCAGTCCCACCGAAAATCACTAACGGTCACTAGGTTTACTAAATCGGTCCGACCGAGTTTAACTATTCGGTCCCACCGAGTTTGGTAAATTGTGTGTAATGGTTAGATTTTGTGTGGAGGCTATGTTCCCACTCCCGAACCCGGCTAGAGCGTCGTATTCATCTCTCACTTCCTCCGAGGGCTAGGCCTTAGTCTAGATCCCTTTGTTAGGGGCTCATGTTCTATTACGGGCTGGATTTCCATGACCTGGCCCCGGATTCCATCCTTCACATCTCGTCGTTCATCGTCGTGTGTGAGGCCTTCCTCCACGTCACCCTACACTTCGACTTGTGGCTCAAGACCTTTAATGTAGAGCCGATGATGATTAATGGGCGACACGCAGAATGCGGAGGAGCCGTAATAAGCAAAGGCGCCGATGTTCCATGGCCAAAGGTTCCTTCCGGAGGTATCCAGCTTATGTCAGCGGGGTGGTTTTACATCACAGCTCCCAGCGGTACTAAGTGGGTGGCTGCCCCTGCTTTCGCTCGGGCCCCCCCCACCTGGCAGCGTCATGGATCAACAAGGGGCTGGACTGGGGGCCAGTAAATGATGTGCCGATATTGCAGAGTCGCATCCGAGATCTCGTCGAGAGAGATGTCAGCCTGGTCACGGTAATGCAAGTCATGCTAGTTCATCGAGTCCCGCCTTGCAAACGTCGACCCCTCCATATGTGGGAGTTCAACCCGGAAGGACCGCGAGCTATTCATCACTTCCTCGGCATGACGCTCGAAGAGATGTACAAATTGTTCTTCGAATCACAAATAAGGTGTCCGCACACCACCGAGGATGCGGGTCTGAGCTGCAATCGTCCAGATACCCAAGTAAGTAGTCCTTCGGCCGAACACGTTGTCTCTTTATTTATCACAACATCATTTTGAAAAGTCGCTCTTTGACCAGGACTAGGTAAAAAAGGCGAAGATGATCAGGTGTTCGGCCCCCCTTCCCGAAGGCTCAGCAGATCCAGTATTGGCCAGAATGCTTGAGCTTGCGCCTTATAAAGCGCCCTCAGGGGAAGACAAAGGGGGGAATAAAGAGGCTGAAAGCGGGCCTCACTCATTATTCATCCAAACCGGGGGAATTAGCGCCTCCGCGAAGGAGGACAACCGGGGAGAAGATTCTGAAATTCCCTCTCCCCAGGGAAGGAAGAGGACCGCCTCTGAAGACTTGGAAACAATGGTTTCCAAACGAGGGAAGAAATCTTCGCCAGAGGGTCCTGCCTCAGAGGGTATCCTTTCCGCACAGTGCCCGCAAGGGGATCAGCCCTCCACCGAGCTGTAAGTAAACAAAATTATTTCATAGTAAGAACCTCCCGCTTTATTTCTGAGGACAATAACTGAAGCATATGTCTTGTAGTTCGGATCGTAGCCCTTCACGATAGAGTTCGTCTTCCGGGGATCTTCTTTCGGAGATGATGGAGAGCGAAACACCTCCCCATGCATCCCTGCCTCATGAGGCGAGCGACCCCGAGGTGTCGTCATGGAGGGTTTCTCCTGATCCGCCAAGGCCAGAGGGTAACCCTTCGGCCACCTGAAGTCCGGAGTATTTGGCTCCTAAGGAGAGCAACAGAAAGAGGCCGGGGCTGTCCGGTGCGCGACTAGACGCACTGATGAATCTTCTGGAGCAAGCGGCTATCTCAGAAGCGCATCGTACGCTAATGGGTATGGTGGTTGAGAGGATTTCATCCGCCGAAAGCGGGTTGTATGAAGCTTTTATGAGCCTACTGAGAGGCTTTGAGGTAAGCAAAGTAGTATATGTTTGCCGCACACACTAGGTGTGCCCTATGCAGATAGTAGCCCCTGAGACTCTGGTTGCTGTCGAAAACAGAGGATCATAGTCCCAGGTAATAATCATGCCGCCTTTATGTGCAGGTGGCTGAAGGTCCGGTGGCGAGCCGGACTGGTGAGTTTGCCGAGCTGAAGCGGCAACTTGATGCTGCAGATGCCGACATCGTGCTTGTAAACAAGCGGCATGTAACGCCCCCGATGCGGCTATATCTCCCACGTGTCGAGGCACGACTTAGAGGCATAACCGCATTGAAAGCAATGTCGCAAGTGAGGTAATCTTCACACAACCCATGTAATAAATAAGGGAAAGAGATACATAGTTGGCTTACAGTCGCCACTTCACACAATACATAAATAAACATCCATCATTGAGTGCACTCAAGGTCCGACTACGGAACCAAAATAAAATAAGATACCCCAAATGCTACAGATCCCGATCGTCCCAAGCTGGCACCACTCTCGATCATCGGGAAAAGACACATAAGTAACGACCACGTTCCTCGTCGAACTCCCACTTGAGCTCGGTTGCGTCACCTGCACCGCATCATCGGCACCTGCAACTGTTTTGGTAGAATCTGTGAGTCAGGGGACTCAGCAATCTCACACCCGCGAGATCAAGACTATTTAAGCTTATAGGAAGGACAGAGTAGTCAAGTGGAGCTGCAGCAAGCGACTAGCATATATGGTGGCTACATCGCAAAAGAGGGCGAGAAGAGGAGCAAAGCACGGTCGTGAAGCTAGTAGCGATCAAGAAGTGATCTGAACTACTTACGTCGGACATAACTCCAACACCGTGTTCACTTCCGGACTCCGCCGAGAAGAGACCACCACAGTTACACACTTGGTTGATGTGTATTTTAATTGAGGTCAACCGGGTTTTCTACAACGGACATTAACAAATTCCCATCTGCCTCATAACGCGGGCACGGCTTTGAAAGATATTACCTGCGGGGTGTCCCAACAGCCCATTATAAGCTCTCACGGTCAGCGAAGGATATTCCTTCTACGGGAAGACCCGATCAATCTCGGAATCCCGGACTACAAGACATTTCGACAGCAATAAAACAAGACCAGCAAAGCCGCCCGATTGTGCCGACAAATCCCGATAGGAGCTGCACATATCTCGTTCTCAGGGCACATCCGGATGAGACTAGCTACGAGTAAAACCAAGCCTCGAGTTTCCCGTGGTGGCCAGCAGAGCAGCTCATTCGGGCCAGCACTCGAAGGAGCACTGGTCCAGGGGGGTTAAAATAAAGATGACCCTCGGGCTCGCGAAAACCCGGGGGAAAAAGGCTTAGGTGGCAAATGGTAAAACCAAAGTTGGGCCTTGCTGGACGAGTCTTATTCAAAGCGAACTGTCAAGGGGGTCCCATAAATCACCCAACCGTGTAAGGAACGCGAAATCAAGGAACATAACACCGGTATGACGGAAACTAGGGTGGCAAGAGTGGAACAAAACACCAGGCATAAGGCCGAGCCTTCCACCCTTTACCAAGTATATAGATGCATTAATTATAGTAGATATATATTGTGATATCCCCAACAAGTAAACATGTTCCAAAGAGGAACAACATCTCCATGTTCCAACAAGGAACAAACTTCAGCTTCACCTGCAACTAGCAACGCTATAAGAGGGGCTGAGCAAAGCGGTAACATAGCCAAACAACGGTTTGCTAGGAAAAGGATGGTTAGGGGCTGACATGGCAATATGGGTGGCATGATATAGCAAGTGATAGGCATCGCAGCATAGGCATAGCAAAAGAGCGAGCAACTAGCATATCAAAGATAGAAGTGATTTCGAGGGTATGGTCATCTGCACGCAATGTTCTCAGAGTTGTCGAAAGCTTGATCCTCGTAAGCATTCTCAACAGGTTCCTCGTTCACGTACTCGTCTCCCGGCTCTACCCAAAGCAAGAACACAAACAAAGGAACCACAATAAATCACGGTGCAATGCACAATCAACATGATGCAAAACATGACATGATATGCGGGATGTGATATGCAATGCGTATGTGTGCTCCGGAAGGAAAATGATGAACCAGGCATCAACTTGGCAAACCAAGTATGCCACTGGAAAGATGAGATGATTTCGGTTGAAATCGATATAAAGATCACCGGAATCGGATGCACGGTTTGCAAATGACAAGCAAAACAAGAATGGCACAAATCTGCCATTAACAGCATGATGCCACTTAGCAAGCAACAAGAAATTAAGCTACTGCACCCAAACGTATCAACAAAGTATATGGCAGTGATCTACACAAGATTCTTGACAAAATATGAGCACTGAGCTACAGCTAGTTCACACCATAACAGGTTCAAACAAGCATGGCAAAAGAGCTCAAAATATCAGGCTAGACATGGCAAAAACAGCATCAGGTAGCAATGTTCAGAGCAACAAAACTACATGCTACAGGAACTTATAATAGCAAAACAAGGAATGGCATGAATCTACTCAAAGCATAGAACAAAAGTCCCTTACTGACCATAAGCCAAAAAGGATCATAAAATATAGTAACACCCATGTCAATATTGAAAGTTTCGTTAACAGATTCAGCAACATGGCATGTCAAAAACTGATAACAAGTAGGCATGTTTACAAGCTCCAAGCACTCACTACAGAGCCTTATATGATAAACTAAGCATACATACATCAAGAAGACATGACATAGAAGACATACATGGCAAGAACAATAACATAGCATACATGGATCAACCACAACAACCTTGGCAAAATTGAATAACCTGTAAACAATCTGCCAGGAAACACTTGGTAGCAAAAGTAGAGCTCGATTGACTCAAGCTATGGCACTCCATAATTGCAAACAAAGGCATGGATGGATAGAGCAAGGCATGTTTAACAAAACATCCTTACTGAAGTATCTCAAAACATGCATGGATCTCTCGGTAGCATCAAGTTAACATGGCATCAAAATATCAGCTAAACAGAGCTGAAATCAGCAACATCAGGACACCTACTTTGCATGCTTGTGCTAGTCACCACATAGATCACAAAAATACATGGCATACACCCCTGGAAAGATGGCATGGAATATTACAAAACACATGTAGGACTCAAATTCATAGGGTGCACACATCAATCATAGCAAAAATAACAAAAGTGCAAGTTCTGTTAAGAAACAGAAACTAACATCACATAGCCCTCTTCTAACAGCATTTCGGGCATCAAGATGAGCTCAAATGGAAATGATGCAATGAGATGAAATGATCTACTCTTCGAGACGAACATTTTGATATATTAAACGTGCAAAATGGATCTACAGATGCAAAGTTACGCTACGTTGAAAATGCCACGAAATAACATAGGATGCAAAAAAACTTGGAAGAAATGAGGAGGGGGGAAGAAGTCAACGGGATCGGGATCCGGTCGGGATCCGGATCGGGCGAGGCGGTGCGGTGGCGCCGGAGTGGGAGGAGGCAGCCGGGGCAGGGGCCCTCGCCGGAGGGAGGCGGTGGCGGGACCGGCGAGCGGCGCGGGGGGCCGGAGTGGGAGGAGGCGGCCGGCAGCGAGGTGGACGGCGGCGGGAGGCGGCGGCGGCGGGAGGCCAGTGGCAGGCGGCGCGGCAGCGGCGGGCGAGCCGCCGGTGCGGAGGCGAGGTGGCGGCGGCTGGCGCGGGCGAGGGGAGGCGGTGGTGGCGAGATCCAGCTGAGGAGCGGGCGGCGCTGGCGGGCGGGCGGCGCGTGGTGTGGCGGGCGAGGCCCTTTGGGCCAGGCGGGGCCTTGAGGCGCGGCAGCAGCGGGACAGGTGGCGTGCTGTGAGTGGCGCGGACGCTGGCGGCGGCTTCGTCCGTGTGTGCTGGGATGAAATTTTAGGGTTTCGGGAAGAAGACCGGATTGGAATGGGGTTTGCTTAAATAGGCATAGAGGGAGCTAGGAGAGTCCAAATGAGGTGTAGTTTTCGCCCACATGATCGTGATCGAACGACGGAGAGCATGGAATTGACTTAGATGGGTTATTTGGCTGTTTTGAAGGGGTGTTGGGCTGCAACTTAAAAGAGGCCTTTGCGAGAGTGCGGTTAACCGTTGGAGTACCAAACGAGCTCCAAATGACCCGAAACTTGACCGGTGGTCTACGGTGGTATACCAAGGCCACTAGACAAACCTCGGTCCATTCCGAGAAGGTTTAGTACCCACACGGAAAAAGCGTAAAAGGGGCGCCGGGGGAGATAGGAGTGCCGGATTGCAAAACGGACAACGGGAAAAATGCTCGGAATCATGAGACGAACACGTATGCAAATGCGATGCACATGATGACATGATGTAAAATGCATGACAATGACAAAATACAAAAAGAAGAAAAACCCAACCACGGAGGGAATATCATATCACAATGCCGAAAATGGCAAGAGTTGGAGATACAAATATGGAAAGTTACTTCCGGGGTGTTACAACACTCCACCACTACAAGAGGATCTTGTCCCGAGATCTAGGACTGAAAGAACTCCGGATATTCGGAACGGAGGTGATCCTCGCGCTCCCAGGTGGCTTCACGGTCGGAATGGTGTGACCACTTCACTTTCAGGAATTTGATTGACTTGTTGCGAGTCTTGCGCTCGGTTTCTTCAAGAATAGCAGCGGGTGCTCATGATAGAGAGATCTTCTTGAAGGTCAATCTCTTCGAAGTTGATAGTGCGTTCAGGAGTCTTGAAGAACTTGCGAAGCTGTGACACGTGGAACACATCGTGCACGTTTGCGAAGTTGGACGGGAGCTCAAGTTGATAGGCGAGATCGCCTCTTTTGCCAATGATCTTGAAAGGACCCACGTATCTAGGGGCAAGCTTCCCTTTGATACGAAGCGGCGAGTGCCTTTCATTGGAGACGCGGAGGTAGACATGGTCTCCGATTTCAAAAGCCACATCACGGTGCTTATCATCATAATAGCTCTTACCGCGCGATTGCGGCTTTGAGATTCTCACGAATGACTTTGCACATTTCTTCCGCTACGTGATCAAGTCATTGCCAAGAAGTTGGCGTTCACCTGTCTCGAGACCAATTGAGAGGAGTCGGCACTTTTCGCCATAGAGAATTTCGAATGGGGCCTTGCCGAACTTCGCTTGGAAGCTGTTGTTGTAGGAGAACTTCGGCATATGGAAGACAATCTTCCCACTTCATACCGAAGAAATGACACAAGCCCCGAGCATATCTTCAAGGATTTGATTGACTCGCTCAACTTGGCCACTTGTTTGAGGATGGAAAGCTGTCTTTGAAACGAATGTTGGTGCCCATGGCCTTGAAAAGAATCCCAAAACTTGGAGGTAAAGATGCTGCCACGGTGCGAAGAGATCACTTGTGGAATGCCGTGCAAGGAGACAATCTGGAGGTGTATAGCTCGCCAACCGAGCTGCTGTGATAGATTCTTTGATAGGAAGAAAATGAGCCACTTTAGTAAGCTTGTCAATGACAACGAAGATAGCATCATTTCCACGCTTGGACTTAGGAAATCCAGTCACGAAGTCCATCTCGATATGATCAAACTTCCATTCGGAATAGCAAGAGGTTGGAGGAGACCAGCTGGTGTTTGGTGTTACGCTTTCACTCTTGCGCAGACATCACATTCATTCACGAATTGAGCAATTTCTCGCTTCATTCGAGTCCACCAATATGACTGCTTGAGGTCATGGTACATCTTCGTACTTCCAGGCTGAATGGATAGAAGCGAATTGTGAGCCTCGTTCATAATGACTTTTCTCAGATCACCCTTAGGAACCACAATCCGGTCCTCAAAGAAAAGAGTATCTTTGTCATCAACGTGGAAGCACTTGTACTTGGAAATGCCCTTGTCGATACCACGTTTCACCTTTTTCACCATGGTATCCATAAGCTGAGCCTCACGAATCCGATCTTCCAAAGTAGGAGAGACTATGAGGTTGGCAAGAAAGCCTTGAGGAACAACTTGAAGATTCAGCTTGGAAAGCTTCACGAGATCCGGTTGGAAGGGCTTGAGGATTAGGCTGTTGCGATAAGCTTTCTGCTCAAAGCATCTGCAATGACATTGGCCTTGCCGGAGTATATTCAATACTTGGGTTGTACTCTTGAATCATTTCGACCCATCGAGTCCGCTGAGGTTGAGGTTGGGTTGAGTGAAGATATACTTGAGACTCTTGTGATCGGTGAAAATGTCCACTTTCCTTCCCAACAAGAGATGTATCCACGTTATTAATGCATGGACAACTGCCGCCAACTCAAGATCATGAGTGGGGTAGTTCTTTTCATTGGGCTTCAACTGGCGAGAGGTATAGGCCACAACTCTCTTCTCTTGCATTAACACAGCACCGAGACCTTGAAGAGAAGCATCACAGAAAACTTGAGCGGCTTGGATTCATCGAGGAGTCAAGGCAGGAGCTGTGACGAGTTTCTCTTTGAGGGTATTGAAAGCAACGTCACACTCAGGAGACCAGACATACTTCACATGCTTCTGGAGAAGGTTGGAAAGAGGCTTTGCAATCTTGGAGAAATTCTCAACGAATATTCGGCAATAGCTTGCAAGACCGAGAAAACTGCGGAGCTGCTTGACATTCTGAGGAGGTTCCCAATTCACAATTGTGGACACCTTCTCGCGATTAATAGCGATGCCCTTGGCGGAGATGATATGACCAAGGTAAAGCACTTCATCAAGCCAAAATTCACATTTGGAGAACTTCGCATAGAATTGATACTCTCTGAGCTTGCCTAGCACCAATCGCAAATGTTTGGCATGATCCTTCTTATTCTTGGAAGACCAAAATATCATCAAGATAGACCAAGGCGAATTCATTGGTGTAGGGGTTGAAAATGAAATTCATCATCCGAGAGAATGTTGGAGGAGCATTGACAAGGCGAAAGACATGACAGTATATTCATAAGAACCAAAGCTTGTTCGAATCTGTCTTGGGAATATCTTGTTCACGAATCGAATCGATGATAACCCATCTGAAGGTCAAGCTTGGAGAACACTTTAGCACCTTTGAGTTGCTCGAAAAGCTCATTGATGTTGGGAAGTGGATACTTGTTCTTGATTGTCTTCTTATTCAATGGGCGGATGTCGGCGCAAAGTCGGTCCGTGCCATCCTTCTTCGGACAAAAGAACACCACAACCCCATGGAGATGAACTCGGTGCGATCAAACCCAGACGCTCTTGTTCATCGAGCTGCTTCTTCAATTCCTTCAGCTCATCAGGTCCAAGCTTGTATGGGACGCTTGCAAGCGGGTTCGATGCGGGCTCAAGATCGATAACGAACTCAAGCGGCGATGAGGAGGCATACCGGAAGCTCTTACGGAAAGACATCTTGGTACTCAAGCGATTGGAATCGAGAGATAGCATCAATTCGCCCTTCTCATTGAGAGAAAACAACCGAATGGTTTCATCACGAGCGGCATAGATGATCACATCATTAGAAGAGTGAGTCAATTGAATTTCTGGCAGCACAATCAAGCTGAGCTTTGTCTTGATAAAGCGATCCATTCGAGAATAAGATCAATATCCGAGTCACCAAGGACAATTGGTTTAGCAGAAATCTATAATCGCCCATCTTGATACCGACATTCGAACCATCATGCTAGAGCTCAAGCGCTTAGCGGAGAAATAACTTGCAATGCTTTAGGTAATTCCTCAGTATCAAAATTGTGCTTGATGCAAAAGGATATGACATGAAAGAATGCGATGCACCAGTATCAAATAAGACTTTTTTGCAGGAATATCATTAAGCGGAAGATTACCCATTATCACATCGGAAGATTCTCTGCTTGAGCTGCATTCATCATATTCACCTTTGCAAACTTGGGATTATGCTTGACCTTTGCATTGCTGGAAGATTTCACAGAGGAGGAGGCGGAAGGCGCCTTTGGTTGAAGCATTTGTTAGCATAGTGACCTTCTGCTGACATTTGTTGCAAGTCACCTCGGAGAGCGGACGGTGGTAAGGAGCACTTGACCTTGGAGCTTGAGAATTAGACTTGTTACGATAGCTTGGGTTGGGTGGGTGGGAAGATCCACGGCCACCTGAGTTCTTCTGGCTGATAAGGCCGGTGGAACGGAGGAGGAGGAAGGTAGAACTTTCTGCTTAGCTGCCACTTGAGAGGAAGAAGAAGACTGAATCGCATCCCCGATTCTCTTCTTAAAAGCCTCACATTTGAGCTGGGCAGCTTCTTGTTTTGATGCCATGTTGTAGAATTCATCATACTTTTACGGCTCAAAAGCACAAGAGCTAATTGCAGATCTTCTCGAGACCACCTCTGAATTGATAGATCATACTCTTCTCATCGTGGACGTCTTGCTTAGCAAAGCGAGCGAGTTTCAGAACTGGATATTGTATTGGTAGACAGACATGTTGCCCTGCTTGAGATTGCAGAACTCCTCACGCTTGCTCTCAACAACACTTTTGGAATGTAGTGAGCTCTGAAATCACGGCGGAACTCATCCTGTAATGACACGACCTCCTCTGGAATCTTTGTATTGTTGGTACCACTCAGCAGCTTGATCCTTGAGTTGAAGCGATGCAAACTTGACAAAGTCCTCGGTCGACATTGCTACAATCGAAATGCTTGCAGATGTCCACTAACCAATCGTCGTCGTGGCCTCGACACGTAAACCGAAAGACTTCGCTGATTAGCGAGGAACCGACCGAGAGTAGCAAAGTGCGGCTGATTGTTGCCTTGACCTTGATTTCCTTGATTGCCTTGCCTCGAGATGCGTTCTTGCAAGAGCTGCAAAATCATCGAGCATTGGCATTGGTGGCTGCCATGATAGCTTGCCAGGCCTCTGGAGGCGGAGGTGGAGGTGGAGGTTCGATGATCCCCATCATTACGATCCGGATTCGGCGTTGGCGGAGCCATCTGAAGAGGGTGACATCCGTTAGCATTTGATAGACAAATAGACAAGTTGAATCAGCGGATAGAAATTGCAACATATAGTCTTCACAATAAACATTGAACAAGAATGAGCGAATGAATTCAAAGTTAATCATCACACGTCCATTAAGGTGAGAAGCCACTTGATTAAGGGTTGACAAAAAAAAAACAAGGTAAAATTTGGAACAAATAAGTGGTAAGGATTACCCAATCACGAACCAAATATCTGCGGGAAGAAATGCTAGGAGCTACTTGAATACCACCTATAAACTCCCGAAACTTTCTGGTTATGCAATCGGTGTTGGGGATACGGGGGACACAAAATATATCACCCAAACTAACAATACCTAGATCCATTGTATCCATCCGTCAACACATAACCAAGAAATCCTCGAAATCGTGTACCTCGACCTTGAAAAACATCCGTTATACAAGTCATGGCAATACTCAAGACTCGCCCGAAGATTGGGTTATCGGGTTATCTCACCAACAACTACACAAAAGAGATTTCGATGTCGGCAAATCTCGGTATTCCAGAAGCTGCAGCGATAAAATTGTGGCGACAACACCTCGGAGCTCAACTCCGGGACACGCCACAACCCCTAAATGTCGGGAGGCACCAAGAACAATGTTCTCGTCACAAAACCATCGAACGATCCCAAGATACCAGCGTGATCCTAAAAAAAATTAGTGAAATTTGAGAAGAGAAGAGTCAAAACTCTCGTCGGGAGACCTCACAGAGCGGCGAAGGACTGGGGAGTAAAAAGAATCCTACTCTCCGATATATATAATCCTAAGACTCAAAACATTTTCCATTCTAGACTCAACAACGCATGACAAACAATCAAGTAGGGGGCTCCTAAGTCGGGAAGGCTCGATTACCAACATAGCGCCCGATGCGGCTATATCTCCCACGTGTTGAGGCACGACTTAGAGGCATAACCGCATTGAAAGCAATGTCGCAAGTGAGGTAATCTTCACACAACCCATGTAATAAATAAGGAAAGAGATACATAGTTGGCTTACGATCGCCACTTCACACAATACATAAATAAACATCCATCATTGAGTACACTCAAGGTCCGACTACGGAACCAAAATAAAAGAAGATACCCCAAATGCTACGGATCCCGATCGTCCCAACTGGGCACCACTCTGATCATCAGGAAAAGACACATAGTAACGACCACGTTCCTCGTCGAACTCCCACTTGAGCTCGGTTCGTCACCTGCTTTGGCATCATCGGCACTGCAACTGTTTTGGTAGAATCTGTGAGTCAGGGGACTCAGCAATCTCACACCAGCGAGATCAAGACTATTTAAGCTTATAGGAAGGATAGAGTAGTAAAGTGGAGCTGCAGCAGCGACTAGCATATATGGTGGCTACATCGCAAAAGAGGCGAGAAGAGGAGCAAAGCACGGTCGTGAAGCTAGTAGCGATCAAGAAGTGATCTGAACTACTTACGTCGGACATAACTCCAACACCGTGTTCACTTCCGGACTCCACGAGAAGAGACCATCACAGTTACACACTTGTTGATGTGTATTTTAATTGAGGTCAACCGGGTTTTCTACAACGGACATTAACAAATTCCCATCTGCCTCATAACAGCGGGCACGGCTTTGAAAGATATTACCTGCGGGGTGTCCCAACAGCCCATTATAAGCTCTCACGGTCAGCGAAGGATATTCCTTCTACGGGAAGACCCGATCAATCTCGGAATCCCGGACTACAAGACATTTCGACAGCAATAAAACAAGACCAGCAAAGCCGCCCGATTGTGCCGACAAATCCCGATAGGAGCTGCACATATCTCGTTCTCGTGGCACATCCGGATGAGACTAGCTACGAGTAAAACCAAGCCTCGAGTTTCCCGTGGTGGCCCCATGCAGCAGCTCAGTTGGGCCAACACTCGAAGGAACACTGGTCGGGGGTTAAAATAAAGATGACCCTCGGGCTCGCGAAAACCGGGGAAAAGGCTTAGGTGGAAAATGGTAAAACCAAAGTTGGGCCTTCTGGACGAGTCTTATTCAAAGCGAACTGTCAAGGGGTCCCATAAATCACCCAACCGTAAGGAAGCGAAATCAAGGAACATAACACGGTATGGCGGAAACTAGGGTGGCAAAGTGGAACAAAACACGGGCATAAGGCCGAGCCTTCCACCCTTTACCAAGTATATAGATGCATTAATTATAGCAGATATATATTGTGATATCCCCAACAAGTAAACATGTTCCAAAGAGGAACAACATCTCCATGTTCAACAAGGAACAAACTTCAGCTTCTGCAACTAGCAGCGCTATAAGAGGGCTGAGCAAAGCGGTAACATAGCCAAACAACGGTTTGCTAGGAAAAGGATGGTTAGGGCTGACATGGCAATATGGGTGGCATGATATAGCAAGTGATAGGCATCGCAGCATAGGCATAGCAAAAAGCGAGCAACTAGCATATCAAAGATAGAAGTGATTTCGAGGGTATGGTCATCTTGCTCGCAATGTTCTTAGAGTTGTCGAAAGCTTGATCCTCGTGGCGTTCTCAACAGGTTCCTCGTTCACGTACTCGTCTCCGGCTCTACCCAAAGCAAGAACACAAACAAAGGAACCACAATAAATCACGGTGCAATGCACAATCAACATGATGCAAAACATGACATGATATGCGGGATGTGATATGCAATGCGTATGTGTGCTCCGGAAGGAAAATGATGAACCAGGCATCAACTTGGCAAACCAAGTATGCCACTGGAAAGATGAGATGATTTCGGTTGAAATCGATATAAAGATCACCGGAATCGGATGCACGGTTTGCAAATGACAAGCAAAACAAGAATGGCACAAATCTGCCATAACAGCATGATGCCACTTAGCAAGCAACAAGAAATTAAGCTACTGCACCCAAACGTATCAACAAAGTATATGGCAGTGATCTACACAAGATGCTTGACAAAAGATGAGCACTGAGCTACGGCTAGTTCACACCATAACAGGTTCAAACAAGCATGGCAAAAGAGCACAAAATATCAGGCTAGACATGGCAAAAACAGCATCAGGTAGCAATGTTCAGAGCAACAAAACTACATGCTACAGGAACTTATAATAGCAAAACAAGGAATGGCATAAATCTACTCAAAGCATAGAACAAAAGTCCCTTACTGACCATAAGCCAAAAAGGATCAGAAAATATAGTAACACCCATGTCAATATTGAAAGTTTCGTTAACAGATTCAGCAACATGGCATGTCAAAAACTGATAACAAGTAGGCATGTTTACAAGCTCAAAGCACTCACTACAGAGCCTTATCTGATAAACTAAGCATACATACATCAAGAAGACATGACATAGAAGACATACATGGCAAGAACAATAACATAGCATACATGGATCAACCACAACAACCTTGGCAAAATTGAATAACCTGTAAACAATCTGCCAGGAAACACTTGGTAGCAAAAGTAGAGCTCGATTGACTCAAGCTATGGCACTCCAAAATTGCAAACAAAGGCATGGATGGATAGAGCAAGGCATGTTTAACAAAACATCCTTACTGAAGTATCTCAAAATATGCATGGATCTCTCGGTAGGATCAAGTTAACATGGCATCAAAATATCAGCTAAACAGAGCTGAAATCAGCAACATCAGGACACCTACTTTGCATGCTTGTGCTAGTCACCACATAGATCACAAAAATACATGGCATACACCCCTGGAAAGATGGCATGGCATATTAAAAAACACATGTAGGACTCAAATTCATAGGGTGCACACATCAATCATAGCAAAAATAACAAAAGTGCAAGTTCTGTTAAGAAACAGAAACTAACATCACATAGCCCTCTTGTAACAGCATTTCGGGCGTCAAGATGAGCTCAAATGGAAATGATGCAATGAGATGAAATGATCTACTCTTCGAGGCGAACATTTTGATATATTAAACGCGCAAAATGGATCTACAGATGCAAAGTTACGCTACGTTGAAAATGCCACGAAATAACATAGGATGCAAAAAAACTTAGAAGAAATGAGGAGGGGGAAGAAGTCAGCGGATCGGGATCCGGTCGGGATCCGGATCAGGAGGCAGTCTTGGTGGCCGCCGAGTGGGAGGAGGCGGCGGGGCAGGGCCCTCGCCGGAGGGAGGCGATGGCGGGACCGGCGAGCCAGCGGTGAGGCGGAGTGGGAGGAGGCGGCCGGGCAGCGAGGTGGACGGCCAGGGGCGGGCGGCGACGGGGAGGCCGGTGGGCGGGCGGCGGCAGGCCGGGCGGCGAAGGGCGGCGAAAGCCGGCGGTCGGGAGGCGAGTGGCGGCAGCCAGCCATGACGAGGGAGGCGGTGGCGGCGATCGGGCGCGGCGGGACAGGTGGCGTCTTTGTGAGTGGCGCCTTGGCAAGCGGCGGCTTCGTCGTGGCGGCGGGACGCGTCGATGTGTGGGATGAAATTTTAGGGTTTCGGGAAGAAGACCGGATTGGAATGGGGTTTGCTTAAATAGGCATAGAGGAGCTAGGAGAGTCCAAATGAGGTGTAGTTTTCGCCACACGATCGTGATCGAACGACGGAGAGCATGGAAGTGACTTAGATGGGTTATTGGGCTGTTTTGAAGGGTGTTGGGCTGCAACTTAAAAGAGGCCTTTGCGAGAGCGGTTAACCGTTGGAGTACCAAACGAGCTCCAAATGACCGAAACTTGACCGGTGGTCTACGGGTGGTATACCAAGGCCACTAGACAAACCTCGGTCCATTCCGAGAAGGTTTAGTACCCCACGGAAAAAGCGTAAAAGGGGCCACGGGGAGATAGGAGTGCGGATTGCAAAAGCGGACAACGGGAAAAATGCTCGGAATCATGAGATGAACACGTATGCAAATCGATGCACATGATGACATGATGTAAAATGCATGACAATGACAAAATACAAAAAGAAGAAAAACCCAACCACGGAGGGAATATCATATCACAATGCCGAAAATGGCAAGAGTTGGAGTTACAAATATGGAAAGTTACTTCCGGGGTGTTACACGGCTTGACGAGGCACAGGGTATGTGTTTTCTCCGGTGATCAACACATAGTAAGAGGAGCATGATGCTAGTATCTTTAATATGTTGTGACTGCAGATGGAGTTGCCGCCGTGGAGACCCTTCAGGCGGAACTTGCCCGAGCCAAGGAACAAGCCAGGAAGAGTGATGCGGCCGCTCTAAAGGCGGTCGAAGAGCTGAGAGCCAAACAGGCTGCGCATTGCCAAAGCAAGTATAAAATAGCCAAGATGGCCGTTGAGTTGAAAGATGTCGCCGACCGTTACGAGCTTCTTGAAAATGAAAGCCGAGCAAAGACGATGGACCTGGAGAAGGCCATGGTAGCAGCCAAGGAAGCCCGCTCTAAAATCAAAGCGGCGAAGGAGGAGCTGCGTCAAGCTGGAGATATCGCGTCTGGGAAGACCTTTTTGTTGCGGACGAAGTTCGGAGATCAGAAGTATGCCCCTCTCGATCAATTATGGAGTTATGTGGACGCATATGTGGATTTGGCAGCGAGTGCTGCTGATGCGGCCGAGTTTTTCAAAGATCAAAAAGATCGTGAAGTGGAAAAGATGTTCTGGTCGCAGTTCAATGTTCCGGTGCAGCCGCTGCTGTTAAATGAGCGAATGACTGAGTGGACCGAGCTCCATAGGTTTTCCGGGCTTGCCATGGGGTCTGTTGTGGATCATCTTTGGCCGGCAGGACCAAGGCCAAATAGTTATTTTGGCTTAGTGCAACGATTCCTTGGTGTTGTGCCGCATATCACGCTATGAAGAGGTCGGCGTGCATAAAGGGTGCGCGGATGGCTTTTGCCCGTGTCAAGACATACTGGGCAGATATGGAGGCCACCGCAATTGCAACCAAGAGTTCGGCCGTAGGAGATCATCGGCCGAGCACTACTTTGAAGAAGTTCACGAAGGCGCTCGTTTAATAGAGGCTCAGTGCTCGAAGAGTATCATGTTCTAGTGACATGTATCCCCATTGTAAGAACAATGTTATTTTAATTATAAAGGCTGTGTTTATACTTTTGCCTGAAAGTATTATTATGCCTCCTGTGCGGTCGTTTATGTATATATATATATATATATATATGGTATATATATATCTATATATATCCTGAAAGTTTGCGATCGTCGGCTTATTTACGCATATAATGCGGGGTGTCGCAAAGCGTCTTCACACTTGATCCAACGTCTTGGTCCATTAAGGAGGTGGTAGCGCGGCGAACGAGACAATCGGACTATATTGCTTTAACACTTTCACTTAACCATAGGAGTTTGACAGTGGGGCTACTATATAGCCCCTGGTATTTCCGCGACTATCCGAATACGGTGCGCGTACGTTCATGACCGGGAAAACCGGTCCTTCGTTAATGCGGAGGAATCCCGAAGATTCCGATGAGTCTTCGAGTGGTTGACCAGTCTCACGCTTTATCATGACAGTCAGTTTTCGGCTTTCTCTACTGAGGTGCTCCTCCGGATGAACGAGGCACAATCACAGAGTTCTCCGGTGCCACCTTAGCCGATAGAGCGGAACGTAAGGTAGCAAAACACGGGAGCCGGGCAAACCCAACATTTGACCAAAGACATGATTCGGAGCTGATGCATATAAGGCCAAACTCGCGACGTCGAACACTCCCTAAGGTATTCGGTCTTAATAACATATACCGGGCTGAGCAATGCCCTTGATAATGAACCCCGAGTGTCCAGGTACGTGAAATATTCTGATGTGGCGAAATTGTCACATCCCTAGTTCTGGTATGCTCAAGGCTAGCTAGTTACTTGTGCATCATGTTTAAATTCCATTTAATTTTGAAATGGGGATTTGTGAAACCCTCAGAATAATTTTTGGAAATGACCCAAATAAAAATTGCTCCAAAAGGTCCAAGAAAATGCTCATGTGGCCCTCTGAAAATATTGGACAGGGATAATAATCAAACCAATATTTTTAGGATCTCATAACTATTCATATCTGGGCATTTGGAATTAATGCATACCTGTTTGCATTGGATATATATATGATATATATATATATATTATATATGGCCATTAATTGTGCCTTTTGTTGAAGAGCTCTGGAATAATACCACTAGCTCATATAAAAATTGGCATAATTAAATAAAATGATTTGGTATTTTAAATAAATCAAACAAATGTCAGAATATTAGAAAATAAAACAAAATAGGAAAACCCTTACGAACTTACATGACTTTGGCTGCTGTGTGGCCTATGCCCAACAGCCCAAAGAAGCCGGCCCACTGACCGCCAAGCGCCACCGTCCCCTTCCTCGCGCCCGGGAGGATAGGGCAGGGCGCTGCTTGGCCCAGCAGCAACACCAGCGTCCCGCTGGGACAAATCTCCCGCCACCTCCTGCTTCCTCCCTCGTCGCCTGGACACCACAGAGCAGCGCCACGTGCCGCCTGACCGCTCCCTCTCCCAGTCCTCTCCTCTCCTCTCCTCTCCCTCGCTCGCGCGAATCCGGCCGCTGCTTGCCGCAGCTCACCGCCAGACGCGCTCCCGCCGTCCCTCGCCCGTGGAGTCCATCGCCCGCCACGACTCCCTCGTCCTCTCCGTCAAGCCACAAGGCGCCGGACGCCTCGTGGAGCCGTTGCGTCGCCGTCTTAAATCTCCGGTTGCGGAGATCCCCTCCGCCGCCACGACCGCGGTTCCTCCCGACCTCGCCGACCCGTTAAATCGCGACCGCTGTGAGCTGCTGCTCCTTTTCCCCTCTCCGTTTCGCCCCGACACCGCAGCCACACGCCCGCTTGAGCGAGCACCGCCGCCGCCGCCAGCTCCGCTCCGGCGAGCCCGAGCCCCCAGCTCTTCCCGCTGCTCCACGGATGTGCGAGAGCCCGGCTACGCCCGGTGCTCTCGAGACGCCACCCGTTGCTGTGGCGCGGACTTCGCCAAGGCGTCAGAGGTCGCCGGCGACGAGCCCCGTCGCCTGAGCCCTGCCACGTGGGTCCGGCTCGTCAGGTGATTAGCTTAAGCTAATCACCAACTAACCTACCCCTAGAGCCACTGCCATGTGGGCCCAGTACCCCCTCTAATTTTTAGATTAAACTAAAATAACCCCTGTTTAACCCCGTGTCACTGACGTGTGTACCCCACACGTCAGGTTTGACCCTGGTCAGCCCAGTTGACATGCTGACGCAGTATTTTATTTTCTGGATTTAATAAATCAGGAAATTCCAGAATATATTCAAAACTTCAAAAATTCATAGAAATTCAACCGTAGCTCAGATTGAAATAATTTATATATGAAAAATTATCAGAAAAATTCAATCTATCCATCTGTACTAGTTTCATGCATGACAAACCAACTTATACATGCTGTATAAGTGAAACACTAAAATGGCATTTATAAGAGCTTATTTTGGAATTGCATTTGAACCTTTGGTTCAAATGGACTTCATTCAAATTGAATACCAGTTGCATTAGCTCAAACAGCATCACATCTACATGCCATGTTCATGCATCATATTGTTGCATATGATTGTGTATTGATTGCCGGCACCGTTCCTTCTCGATAGGTCTGCTCAGGAGGCGTTCAGTACTTGTCTATGAAGCGGTGCCTCCTTGTTGATTTACCGAGCAAGCAAACCCCTTGTTCATTCCGATACAATCCTACTCTCTCGCTCCTGCTCTCGTTATTGCATTAGGACAACAACGATTCATACGCTACTTTGTGCTGCGGTAGTTGAACCCATTCCTCTGCATGACTGTCATTGCCCACGATAATTAGTTGAAAACCCACTAGCATGTGTAGGAGTTGATTGAGCCATGTTGTGTTCCTACCATGCTATGCCTGCTATTGCTTAGAGTTGTGTCGGGTCCGATTCATTGGGAATGAATTGAAGTACAGTTCTATGTTACGATCTTTGAGAGTGAAGTGTGTGAACACGATTTGGTAAAGGTAGTGGTGAGAGGCCATGTAGGAGTACATGGTGGGTTGTCTCTTTGGAACCGTCCTTAAGCCTTGAGTTCTATGTATGTTGTCCAATGACTCGATACTACCACACATTGGGTTCGGTAACTCGACCCTCTCGACTTATTAACCAACTTGATCTCTGTCCGGAGTCGCAACTAGTTTCGGTGTTTGTAGGTAGTGCTATTTTTCTACCAAGTGGCACCCGGCGAGGTGGGCTTGGGACAGACTAAACACAGGTGGCACGGTGTACCAAGTGGCACCGGATGGTGGGCTTGGGAACCCTGCTCACATCGTTTGGGGCCGTGGCGACACCCGGCCGGATCTCCTTGCGGATGGAACCGAATAGGCGATAAGCCTGGACTAGAGTCTTGTGTGGTTAGTCGGTCGTGGCCGACACCTCGCCAAAGCTTCGCTTGAAGGTTGCCGAGATACATGGCGTGTATATGGCGGTAAGTGGCGAGCGTGTGTGAAGAAGTACACCCTGCAGGTTATCATGATCTATTGAATAGCCGTGTCCTCGGTTATGGACTTCTTGGATGCTTACGTGGTACATAGACAACTTGAAGTGGATACTCTAAAATGCTCAAGACAAGTGTGAGTGCTATGGATGGCCTTCCCGTATGGAGACGGGAATGAATCCGTAGTAGTGTATTGATGTGGTGATTAGTGGACTCGTGTACGTTGGCTCACCTCAAGAGTTTCTGGTAGTCGTAGAACAGGATAGCCACCGAGTCAAAGCTGGCTTGCTGCAACTAAACTCCACATTACCTTCTTGATACTAATGCATGTATGATAGGATCTGATGTAAGTCTTGCTGAGTACCTTTGTACTCACGTTGCTTTATTTATGTTTTGCAGCGGAGACTTCGGTCTTACTAGTAGTTCCGCTTGGACTTCGACGAGTAGCTTGTTACCTCAGCTACGATCTTGTACCCTTGGGAGGGTCTTGTAGATAGTCAGGCTTCTCAGCCTTTTTCTTTTGTAGTTGTGTGTACTCAGACATGTAATGTTTCCGCTTGTTGTTTGTATGCTCTGAATGATGGGTCATGTGACCCCTGTTTGTACTTATTGCTATGTGGCTCTTCTGAGCCTTTATCTATATGAGTTTGCGTTATGTTGTGATGCCATGTTGTACAGCACATACTTGCATGTTATGCGTACGTGTAACTTGTATTGCTATGTGTGGGATCCGACAACCTAGTTGTTTATCCTTGGTAGCCTCTCTTATGGGGAAATGTAGTCTCGGCTTCGACGGCGATAGTAGTCCGCTTCTGCCCGGTTCACCGAGTCCTGCTAGCCCAAAGACTACTGCTTGGACACTTGACTGGCGGCATGTGTTTCACTTCGTTCCTATATACATCCTTCGGGAAATGTCACGCGGTGTTATTCGGAGTCCTGCCTAGCCTGCTACAGCCGGGATACCGAGTCCTGTTAGCCAGTGCTACAGCCAATTCATACGTTGATGACCGACATGCTCGATGTGATTCATGTATGCCTGTCCCCATAGGTTAGTGCCACTTTGGGTTCACGACTAGTCATGTCGGCCCGGTTTCTCGTCATATGGATGCTAGTGACACTATCATATCGTGAGCCAAAAGCATAAGCGGTCCCGGGCCATGGTAAGGCGACACCCGTGGGAATACCGTGCGTGAGGCCGCAAAGTGATATGATGTGTTACATGCTAGATCGGTGTGACTTAGGATCGGGGTCCCGACAGAAATGCCAATAACGTCAGCATCCTTCTCGGTCCCTGCTTCACGTCTGCGCCTGTGTCTCCGTTGTGCCGTATCCTGGAAGGGTGTAGCACGATTGTCATCTGTAAAAGGGAAGAACTTAGGTGAAAGTTGTCGTGCGAAAAATTGGTTATTCCCAATAAACCATTAAAATTAGAGATAAGTAAAGTTGAGCCGAACTAGTCCTTTTTACACACGGGAAGCCCCTGGTACCGCCTATGGGAGTATAATCAGCAAACCAATCTCAGGTATATCTAAGCTGTTACAGCTAGTGATGCACCGGACTCGTCTAGCCGTGTCCGCGGTCTTGACGACCGATCATTTATTCTGGTTGCAGAGGCCGTCTAGTGTTCGGCTGTTAAAGCTGCCGCACGTTCTTCCGCGCGTAAGGAACGCTCAATATTTCCACTAACTGTGATGATGCCACGTGGACCGGGCATCTTAAGCTTAGAGAAGCGTAATGCGGTACTGCATTAAAACGAGCGAAAGCTGTTCTTCCGAGTAGTGCTTGATAGCCGCTTCGGAATGGAGCGATGTCGAAGGTTAACTTATCACTTCGGAAGTTGTCGGGTGTAAGTGCATCTAGTGCCCCTTAGTGATTTTGGTGTATTGAAGACTTATAGGTTAAGGGACTAATGTGTTTATGAGTGTACACAGGTCTATAAGTCTATGAGGAGTTTGATATTCTAGAGAAAGTCGACCCTAAAAATGAAGTTCTTCGATTGAAGACTTTGATATTCGAAGACTTTCGAAGACTTTGAAAGTGAAGAAATTGGTGTGACCTTGAAGACTTGGTATTCATTTGAGGAACATGAAGCGTGAAGATTTTGTTTTCGTAGTTTCGTTTTCTCTTTCTTGAGTCATAGGAAACACCGTCTTTGTTAAAGGGGTCGAGGAAATACTAAGGAAAAATTTCCATGTGATGCTCAACTCAAAATCCTACACCTACCAATCCCTTGAGTGAAGCCTTTGGAAATCTCATACAGCTCAGTCAATTTCTTGATGATAGAGGCGAAGTTCTTACGTCGTTGAGAATTGTTCGGACCGAGGAATTAGGAATTCGCCTAGTCTGGATTGCCTACGATGAGGAACATGATAGCCCCGAGGAATTTGAGAGTCAAATTTCCGATCGTTCTTATCTTCTTGCATGACTGTTCCAAAATATCTTATCCACCTAACGGTCATATCATTGAAGGGCATTTATGTCTTATCAAGTCGGGCTGCTCCCTAGGCTATAAATAGCCGCCCCTACAACCACTAGCTAGTTGGCTGCTCGAGAGAACTTGACACTTGTCATTTGAGAGCAACCCATCCTCCGAGGACTTTGGCGAAAATCATCAAAGTGAGGAAAAACCCAAAAACAAACCCCTACAAACCCAAAGTGATTGAGCATCATGAAGAGATTGATCCTGCGTGGATCGGCGCTTGTTACCTTTGAAGACTGTGCTTCTTCCAGACGGTTAGGCGTCATGGTCTAGAGCATCCAAGAGGAATTGTGGATCGCCGAGTGACCAAGTCTGTGAAGGTTTGGAAATCGCTGAAGACTTACCAAGAGTGATTGGACGAGGTCCGTGACCTTAGTTCAAGGAGAATCGGTGAGGACTTGGTGTCTGAGCTGCGTGCTTTCAGCGGATTGGGTGTCCGGGACTGTGTGTCCTCGAGTTTAAATACTCGGCCGCTCCAACCAGACGTACAAGCCGAGACAGCAGTTGGAACTGGTCTAACAAATCATTGTCTTCACCAACCTAACTGGTTCTATTTCCTCAACTCTTTCATTTCCTCATTCTTGTGTTGAGTGTTCGTTCATATCTGTGTTTGAAGACTTTGGTGAAGACTTTCTCAATTTTCTCAGTTCAATTCTTGATCTGTTTGTCTTCATCTTGTGCTATCCTGTGTTTACGCTTTCCGTACTCTTTGATTGTCTTCATTTCATCATGATGACCATTCCGCATTCTCTTATGCTTACTTCGAGTACTTATTCCGCTGCAAGTAGTTCTTCACTTAGGAATTTCCTCACGGAAAATTCCTCATTGAAGAATTCATAAAATCGCCTATTCACCCCCTCTAGTCGATATAGCACTTTCAATTGGTATCGAGCAAGGTACTCCTTGTTACGTGTGATTTTAGTTTAACCACGGAGTTTTAGTTATGTCGACCGCAGGTATGATCAAGGTCTCAGCTGGGTGTCCTACCTTTGATGGGACGGACTACCCTCTTGGAAAAACAAGATGCGAATGCATCTTGATGCAATTGACAACGATCTACGGTATGTTGTGGAAAATGGTGTTCCCTCTGTCTCACCCTCCTTTGAGCGCTGCCGATGTGAAGAGATTCAAGCAACTCGATTCTCAAGCGAAGAATATCATATGTGGCCATCGAGCAAAGGACAATATGGAAGAGTGAGTGCTTTGGAAGCTGCTAAGCTCATACGGGACAGGCTGTCCAAAGTAAATGAAGGAGTCTCAACTCAGCGTGACTCTCGAGTTGATGTTCTTGAAATCTCTTCAACGCTTTAAAAGACTCGACAATGAAAATGTTCAACAAACCTTGATCGCCTCATTGACATCTCAAATGAGCTTCAAGCGCTTGGTGCCACTAACATCACCGACCATGAGGTGGTGAAGAAATTATTGAGATCGCTTGATTCCTCATTTGATACTCGGGCGATGATACAAGAGCGTCTGACTACAAGTCATTTGATCCGGTGATATCCTCGAGAGGCTAAATACTCATGAGTTCCGACTTCTTTGAAAAGAGATCTCTATGGTTCTAGCTATGGAAAATCACGTGCCTGAAGGCCAAGGCTGTGTCTAAATCTGATTGTGAAGACTCGGTAGTAGCCTTGGAGATCTGAAGAATTGAGCGAGAGCTAGCTTTGCTTGTGAAGAAATTCAGAAGTTCTCAAGACGTGGTCGCTTTGGAAAATCCTCAAGGAGCAGTGATTCCTCATCCAGTGACTATAAGAGAAGACTATGCCAAAAATGCAAGAAACCTGGTCACTACATTCAAGATTGTCCTCAGTGAGAAAAGGAATTAAAGAAGAAGAAATACAATGATTACAGTTCTGATGACGCTAAGAAGAAGAAGAAATCGTCGAAATCTTCATCATCAAAATCCTCAAAGTCTTCTTCTCACAAGAAGAGAAGCTCCAAGAAGGCTCGGGCATTCATTGGCAAGGAAATGGACTCTGAAGCTGAATCTGAGGAACATGAGGAAGAGGAGGCATCAGAAGAATCCGAGTCTGGTGTGGCGAGTCTGGCTCTTGCTACTGCTTTCGTCAGCAAGTCCATCTTCTACTCTAAAGAAAATGACCTCACCAACAAAGCTGATGAAGATAGTGATGACTACGCTCCCACCTATTGCTTCATGGCAAAGGGTGCCAAGGTACTCAAATATACCTCCTCTAAATCTAGTGAAAATGAATCTGATGAAGATCTCAAGCCCAGCTACTCAAAACTTGCTAAGATTGCTGTAAAACAACAAAGGGCTTTTGAAAAGGTTCAAAACATGCTAGACAAAAGTGATGATATGTTGGGTGAAGAAATGGATCGCACTAAAGCCTGTTGAAAATCTTGAGACTTGATCTAGGTTTGACAACCTTCAAGGTCATCATAACACTCTCTTGTCTGATCATGAGAAACTTTCTTATGAATTTCTTCAAAGAAAGCAAGATCTTGAGAAGCTAAGAGTGAGTTATGAAGATCTTCAAAAGGAGCGCGATTCATTGCTAGCTCAACAAATCAGCGCTTCTCGGGAAGAATTTGTTCCTCCATGCTTAAAGTGCATTGAGCGTGAATCGCTAATTCTTCACCTGAATGTTCAAATGCTTCAACTGTTACAAATTCTTCACCTGCCTCTGCTATCACTAATTCCTCATCTGAGGACATTGCTAGTATCACTGACGATGCAGGGCTGAAGGAATTGTACATGGCAGGCATGTACAAAAGCCTCAAAGGGCATCAGACTCTTTGTGATGTGCTTAAAAAGCAGATCCTCAACAGGAATCCTAGGAAAGAGGGTATTGCCTTTGAGAGGAAACTCAATGCTGATGGAACATATTGGAAGCTGAGCGGTACCCCAAAACCTCATGGGTTGCTGCAAAGGACCTCCAGTTGATCCATCTAACTTATCTGGCTTTACATGTGAATCTCCTCATTCTTCGATGAGTCATTTGACTCAACTATAAACTGTTCAAAAATCAGAATGGTGAAGTATTTGCTAGATATGTTGGCACTAAGCTGCAGAGCGGTTCCCCTATGAAGAAAATCTGGGTTCCCAAGAAGTGCCTTGAAAGTCTTGGTGAATGTCCTCATGACACCACACTGTGAAGAATAGGAACCCCAGATCAAACTCTTCATATGGACCAAATTCTTCATATGGACCAAATTTCTCACATGGATCAAAGTCCTCATATGATTATCATCGTGCTAACAACTCTGTTTCGCATGGTAGAGCTAAGGGCTATGAATATGTGCATTATTCTTCAAACCAATATGTTCATAAGTCCTCGAAGAATTTCTCTGCTTATTCATATGCTTACCCTAACCCGTCTTATGTGAAACGAAATGGATTGGCCTCTATGCCACCATTCTCATATGGAGCTTCATGAGTGATGAACTCTTTTCCACCCCTTGAGATGTGGGTGGTGAAGAAAAGAACTAATCTCTTCTGCAGGGTCAGGTCTCGGGCGTGCCTTAACGTCGAAGAATTTGTTGGGGACGACAAAATTTCTGAAAGGACGCAGGCTAATCATGAAGAAATGAACTTTCATTTCACACGTCCTCATCTTGCTTATCGTTATCTTTGCTGATGAAATTCATCTGATGAAATTGATATCATATTCTTCACTAATGAAGTATATGAGATCATAAGTTGCACTAATTCATCTGCAGGATGATCAACCGAAAGCCAATGAGTGGGTCCTCGATAGTGGATGTACAAATCACATGACTGGTGACAAGAATCTATTGATGGATGCTCCCTTATCACCGTCACATCTGCATATCATCTTTGAGTCCTTAGGATACAACCTCATGTCAGTCTCAATGCTTTGTGATCTTGATATGGTTGTTGTCTTTGGCAAGTATCATTGTGTTGTGATCATGGAAGCTGACAATTCCAAAGTCTTCGAAGGCTTTAGGAGAGGAGACTTGTATATTGTTGATTTCTCTCTGGGACCACAACCAGCCGTGTGCCTACTTGCAAAAGCTTCAGAAGGCAGGCTATGGCATCGATGACTTGGTCACGCAGGCATGAGGAATTTGCACACGCTTGCGAAGAAGAAGCATGTCATTGGCATTGAGAATGTCAAATTCCTCAAGGATCACTTGTGTGGAGCCTGTGAAGCTGGAAAAATGAGCAAGGTCAAGCATCCAGCGAAGACTATCATGACCACTACTCGTCCATTCGAATTGCTTCACATGGACCTCTTTGGTCCTAATCATTACTCAGCAGTCACTAATGATGCATCTCTATATGGCTTTGTTATTGTTGATGATTACTCTCGTTACACAAGGGTACACATTGTTACTTACAAACATGAAGTGCAGGAAGTCTTCAAACGATTTTCCTCGAGGGCTTGAACCAACTTTGGTGTGAAGATCAGGCACATCAGGAGTGACAATGGAACTGAGTTCAAGAATTCCGGTCTTGATGACTATCTTGATGAACTTGCACCAGAGGAATCTATCAAGTTCAAGGCTACTGAGGATGTAATTTCTACTGAAGAATCTGCTGAAGAATTCATTCCAGAACGCGAAGAACGTCGAGCTGATGCACCTGAAGATAATCTTTGAAGAAAATGGTCTTTGAAGAAAATGCTGATCAAATTCCTCGGCGACAACCAGCTCATCCTCGCGTTGCAAAAGAAGTGCAAGTTGACAAGATCATCAATGACATTGAAGCGCCAGTCCTCTCACACGCTCAAAAGCTTCACATTTATCTAACTTTTGTGGGCACTATGCTTTTGTCTCTATCACAGAGCCCACTAAGGTAGATGAAGCATTTTGGAGCCCGAGTGGATTCAGCAATGCAAGAAGAATTACATCGATTCGAGCTCAACAATGTCTGGGAACTGGTCAAACGTCCAGATCCTCGCAAGAATAATATCATTGGCACAAAGTGGATCTACCACAACAAGCAAGATGAAAATGGCCTTGTGGTGAGGAATAAGGCACGACTTGTAGCTCAAGGCTACACACAGGTTGAAGGAATTGATTTTGGTGAAACTTTTGCACCTGTTGCTAGACTTGAGGCTATTGGCATATTACTTGCTTATGCTAACCATCATAATATCACTTTATATCAAATGGATGTGAAAAGTGCATTCCGCAATGGTAAGCTTGAGGAAGAAGTATATGTTGCTCAACCCCCAGGTTTTGAAGATCCAAAGAATCCCGACAAAGTCTTGAGTCAACAAGGCCCTCTATGGCCTCAAACAGTTCCCCAGGCGTGGTATGATACATTGAAGGAATTCTTCATGAAGAATGGCTTCACAATGGTTCACTCGACCCTACTCTCTTTACTAAATCATATGATGGTGAACTGTTTGTGTGCCAAATATATGTTGATGATATTATCTTTGGCTGTCTTGACCAACGTTATAGTGATGAATTTGCCTATATGATGAGTGAAGAATATCAAATGTCTATGATGGGAGAATTGAAATTCTTCTTAGGTCTTCAAATTAAATCAACAACACAATGGCATATTCATATCTCGGAGAAATACCTCAAAGATGTTACGAAGAAATTGGCATGCAAGATTGCAAAGGCGTCAAAATTCCTATGCCCACAAATGGCCATCTATGCCTCGATGAAAATGGTATTGACTTGATCACAAGGTATACCGCTCCATGATTGGTTCTCTATTGTACTTATGTGCATCTAGGCCAGATATAATGCTTAGTGTTTGCATGTGTGCCCGATTTCAAGCTACACGAAGGAATCACACCATAAGGCTGTGAAGCATATTCTTGATATCTAGCTCACACACCAACACTAGGATTATGGTACCCCAAGGGCTCTACTTTTGATCTCATTGGATATTCGACTCGACTATCTGGTGATCGTGTGGACCGCAAGTCAACATCTGGTACTTGTCATTTCCTCGGACGATCTTTGGTGTTGGTCCTCGAAGAAAGCAGAAGCTGCGTATCACTTCATCTCTGCGGAGCTGAGTACATTCTGCTGGCTCTTGTTGTGCTCAATTGCTGTGGATGAAGCAAACTCTCAAGGACTACGGCATCAACATGAAGAATGTGCCTCTCTCTGTGACAATGAGAGTGCCATCAAGATTGCTCACAACCCAGTTCAGCTTTCGAAGACAAAGCACATTCAGATTCGTCATCATTTTCTTCGTGATCATGTGTTGAAGGCGACATCTCCATCGAGCATGTGAAGACGAAGAACAGCTAGCGATATCTTCACAAAGCCCTTGGATGAGAAGAGATTTAGCAAGTTGCGGTGTGAGCTAAATATCTTAGAATCTTGAATGTTCTTTGAAAAGGACACACATCCGACACTTATGCAAAATTGATGACTTAGATGTGCAACACATGAAGAAAGCGTTTTCTTCAATCAATGAAGAATAACACTCTAAGTGTGAAGAAATTAATGAAGAATTTGATTCTCAGAACCCTCGACAATTATGCGATGTGTGAAATCATCATTCTTATCTGGTGGGTCACGCCACCACCAAAATTGAAAATCTTCAATTTGAGTTTTCCTCGATTTTGAAATTCTTGAGTTTTTCAAATTCTTCAACTTTGCAAAATCTTCACTTTTTCCGTTGTCTTTCTTCGTTGACTATATATATATATATATATATATATATATATATATATATATATATATATATATATATATATATATATATATATATATATATATATGGGTTTATGTCCTCTACAACATTCACTTATGGCTATTTCTTCAAGTTGCTTTTTACGCTAAGTGAATGTGATCGGACCCTTCCCCCTCTATGCTATACTCAACCCAAGCTATTCACAAATTCTTCATGTGTGTTCTATTTGAAACTCGTTCAAAATCTTCACTGTGTCCTTGTCAGCTGAAGAAATTGCGAGCGGAACTTTTAACTTATCTTATCCAAATTTTCGGTTTTGCCGCTCAAACCGTTCCGCATCCCACGATGAACTTATCTATTCACCCATGATCTAACACAATCTCCACTTTTCAGTACGTGGGTGACACATGTCAAACGAATGAGAAGGGCCAGGGGCACGTTCGTCCAAAATCTTAGGGCGAACGGTTTTTCACCGTGGCTATATATACCCCCTCTCCCCTTCCTCACTTCCTTTACTCCGCTCGACCGCTCTCTCTCTCGCTCGAGCTTCTCAAACCCTAGCGCCGCCGCTACTCCATCGTCGCCGGTGAGGAAGAGCTTCACTGCCTCGACCTCATCGCCGTCGTACTCGCGCCGACCGAGGAAATCTTCACTCCGCCGCCGCCGTAGCTTCTTCCTCCGCCGAGTTAGGGCATGGGAGATCTGAAGTGACGAACTTCTAATCTACACTTCTCAGTTCGTCGTGTTCTTTAGTTCGAGTAATTAAACGTTACTTTTATTACTCACATTGATTCTCAAACCTTCCTGAAAATCTTCAAAGGTGTTTATTCTTCAAATCTTCACACATATGAACACCTCAAACGAAATATGCTCTTGATTTGTTTCTCTAAGCAATGATTTTTCCTCAAGATTCCTCAATTGTGTGGATCCTCGATCTATACAACTCTGGAACCTAAGACAAAGATCGCTTAGTGAAATTCTTCAAAACTCATCTGGTCAAATTCCTCAAACTAGTTCTTTTGAAAAACCTTACGAGAAGCATATGACCTCTCCAAATTCCTCGCAACTATAATCTGTTCACAGGTACTCATGTCCGCTGCTGAATCACTAGGTTCTCATCAACTTAACTCATTTGCAACGTTCCTCGAAGAAAAGTTGCATACTTCTTTAGAGAATTCGATTGTTCAAATTCCTCAGCTGAAGAATATGGAAGAAGGAAAGAAGCCACGGAAAGGAGGAAAGAGGCATGAGGTCATGACTGCTTTCGATATACCTGAGGACATATACGCTGACTATTGCACACCTGATGAAGCCAAGTTTGGCAAGGAAAACAAAAATCAGCGCAAGGTGCGCATTCAGAGGCTTGAAAGGAGATGGGCAAGGGAATGGAAGGAGTACATATATGTTACTCCAAAGTACATGAAGAAATTTGCACTGAATCCTCCATGCCCAAGAGCTCCATTGGCACCTGGCCAAGAAGCTGACCCCACCAGCATCAAGCGTGGTGAGGACTTTCCTAAAGAATGGGCCAAGCGCCAAGCCAAGTTGGCGAGACAAGCCAAAGAAGTAGTGAGGAAATTTAATGAAGACTCTTCTACTGTTGCTGCCACTGAGGCCCCTGTTCATCCCAGAAGATCAATGGCAAAGAAGCCATCGCACAAGCAAAGTGCTTCATCAGCAATGCCCTCACGGCCAGAATCTTCAATGCCCTCACGGCCAGTTCCTCATGCTGATCCTGCTCCTCCCAAATCCTCAGATCCTACAAAGTCCTCAGCAGCTCCTCCAAAGTCCTCAGCACCTGTGCATCTGGCCACGTGCCAAAGGACTGCAGGCATCTCTATTGCCTCTGGTGTCTCAGCAAGTTCCTCAGCTGCACCAAATTCTTCATCAGGCCCCACTCTGCTGAAGAAAAAGGCAACTGCTGGACAAGGTCTTCGGCCAAGTCCGAAGAAGAAACAGGTCGCCTTCCAAGTGCCATCTGATGATGAAGCTGATGATGACGAACTTGCAAAAATCATAAGAGACCGACAAGAAAGGGCCGCTAGAGCCAAAGGCACACCTGTGCCACTGCTTTTGGATCCAGGGGCGATCCTCGAGTACATTGATCGCTGGCACAAGGATCCAGAGACACCTATGCCGGATTTTCATCTGACACCTGGACAAAGTCACATGCTGACCCATTTCATATCTAAAGAGAAATGGAAATTTGAGAAGGCAAGGCAGATCAAGAAGGCTCAATTCAGGAAAGAGAAGTTCCTGAGGAAAAACATTGTCAGAATGACACCTGAGCAACTCCTCAAGGTCCAGACTGAAATCCAAGCCCTCAGCAAAGACTTTTGATGCTTATTATGCTGATTGGCAAGGAGCCAAAGTCAGATTCGTCAACCTGACAAAGAAGTTCACAAATGTTGCAGCCCCAACGCAACAAGAAATTCCTCAGTGGAGCCTCTGCTCGACTCTTTGAAGAACATGCCAAGACCGGCGATGATTTTCAGCCTGCTTAAGACAATGCTAGTTCAGGCTGATGACTCCATTCCAGCGGCTGAAGAAATTGCGGGGCATCCACTAGTGGTGCGCTGAAGAAGCCCGAAGAAGTCGAGGCAGCTGCATCGATTGCGCTGAGAAATTCAACCAGATTCCTCGGCTCCTCCTGCGCCTACACCAACTCCAATCCTTCCATCGCATCGATGTGAAGAAGACCAAGGCTGCAGAGCGAGCTGCAGTGAAGAAAAGGAAAGCATCAGCTGCTTCAAATTCTTCAGCCCCGAAGAAAATAAAGCCTATGACAAGCTCTTTTGAAAATCCAATCGTTGTTGTTCCAATTTCCTTCATTCCATCAAAGGACCTTGTTCCTTTTGGTGAAGAGTATGAGATCCCAAGCGGATCTGATGAAGAAAATCATTCTGCTGCTTCGTCAGAGCAGATTGATGAAGAAATTGAAGTGGATGCAATCCTTTCAACACCAATCATTTCCTCGCCTATGCCTTAGTTCACAGCTGAAGAGGCTGGTGTTGAGGAAATTGAAGACGAAGACGTGGATATTGGATGCACCACGCCTGTGATGAACGATGACTTTTGGGAAAGTCAGCATCCCAATTCTCCACTCTTCACCCCAATCCAACAAATTCCTCAGTCCCCTGCACCAACGGTTCAAATGGGCTCTGAAGAAACTCATCCCAACTCATCCGTGCATGAAGAAATTCCAGGCACTAGTGCTGAAGAACCTGCTGCTGCTGATCCTATGAACACGCAGACTGCATATGAAGAGGAACCAGAAAATCCTTAGCCTGAAGAACCTGAGATTGTGATTCCTGAGGTCGTGATGCAACTCACTGACACTCCACTGCCAAAGCCAAAGAATCCATTCTCAACGAAGCAAAAGTTCAAGGCTGAAGATTTCTTCGGCGAGCATGTATTCTTCACTGATTACAACCCTTATGACTCAGCTCGCATAAGGAAGAGGCATTTCTGGACTGCTAGTCAAGCCAACTTCTATTCCTCTATGCTATTCAACAAAGACAAAGTCTTCGATCATGCACATATTCCTCATGTGGACATGGAATCTCTGCCAGGCTTCGAGCCAGTCCTCGGTGTTCTTCATGATGCAGGATTGCTAAATTTCTGCACTGACATCTGTGATTGGAATGAAGAACTCATTCTTCAATTCTATGCGACGCTGCACATCACCGGAGATTCTGAAGATGTGAACTCATGGGTATTGGACTGGATGACAGAAAATACTCACTTCAAGGCACCATCAACTGAATTGCTTCGTGCCCTCCCACTCAGTCCTCCCCTTGATGGTGCTCGTTGCATCTACAACGAACCTGTGCTTTCAAATCATTACATGCAAGTGTTGATGAAGCCTTTGAAGCCAGGACAGGCACCTCGAATCAAATTCTTCATCAAGGAATTACTGTATGTGCCTCAGACTGTCTATCGCATTCTGACGAAGACAATGAGTCCTATCAAAGGCCACGACTCAAATGATGAAGAAGTCGTTGGCATCATGAAGAATATGCTTTTCAATATCATTCATGGCGTTCCCGTCAACTTCCATGATTTCTTCATGAGGACTCTGGCAAATATTGCTATGTCACCTTTTGAGCTGAAGCCTTATGCACCATGGATTATGAGGTTCATCAGGACAAGGTCTTCACTCAATTACAAGGCTGATACTCTGAATCACTGCAGCTACTTGCCTCCAATTGAAGTCCTCAAATGGACATTTTCCTCGGCTGATGACAAGGGCAAGGCAACTGCTGTGATAGATGAAGGCATTCGTCCATTGGATGGTCAATTTCACAAAGCTGCATCCTACTCCACCAATGATGACTCTGCCACACATGACTCTGCCGCCAATACCTCGGCCAAGAAAATCCTCAAGCCACGGCACCTGGGTGATGGTGATTGTGAGTTACTCCTCGGTCTTCATCGGAAGGTTGATCGCAATCATAAATGGGTCAGCGTCGGTTTGGTTCAATTCTTCACAACATGACCTCAACACACAATGCGGTGAAGAAAAACCAATACTACCTCCATGAAACCTTCAACCTTTTGGGCTGTTCTTTCTAATGTCTACAACGCAGAAGAACCGAAGACAATGGGTCTCAAGGAAGAATTTGACTGATCGCACCTCCACAGAAGAAATTCAAGAAGGTCAAGGTTCCTTCCTTAGTGGCCAGCTCCTATTCTTCATCGCGTGACAACGATGAAAATGAAGACTTGGGCGACAACTGCGGCAGGCCCTACTACGACAACCGACCCCAACAACGCTGGCGCTCCTCCATCAACTTGAAATTCTTCAGGGGCGTTAGTCCTCAGTTTCAATCCTTTTGGTCATTTGATGACAAAGGGGGAGAAATTTTAGTTAGTCTTCAAGCGGGTCTATTTTAGCGCCCATATACAACGTGTTTTTTTTGCTAAGTTACAACTCTCGTTCTTACGAAACTTTATTGGATCGAGTTGTAATCTTAAACCCGATGGTGCTCGATACTTTTGATGTGTTCCTCTGCATGCTTATTCCTCATTATATGTTAATACCGCATTTGAACTACATCGATCACTATATTTCATCATGCATTTCAAATTCTTCATATTATATGTCAAATCGTGTATGAATTACAAGATATAGGGGAGATCTCCATGATTCAACTCTTCAAAAGTGCAATGCCTCAAAAGCAAATTCCTCACTATGCACATCTTCAGGGGGAGTTCTTCTATATCTTGCAATCAAATTCCTCAATATCAGTATTTAAACTTCATATGTTTATCCCGTTGAAAACATAACCTATATTGTCATCAATCACCAAAAGGGGAGATTGTAAGTGCATCTAGTGCCCTTAGTGATTTTGGTGTATTGAAGACTTATAGGTTAAGGACTAATGTATTTATGAGTGTACACAGGTGTATAAGTCTATGAGGAGTTTGATATTCTGAGAGAAAGTCGACCCTAAAATGAAGTTCTTGACGAAGACTTTGATATTCGAAGACTTTACGAAGACTTTGAAAGTGAAGAAATTGGTGTGACCTTGAAGACTTGGTGTTCATTTGAGGAACATGAAGCGTGAAGGCTTTTGTTTTCGTAGTTTTGTTTTCTCTTTCTTGAGTCATAGGAAATACCGTCTTTGTTAAAGGGGTCGAGAAATACTAAGGAAAAATTTCCATGTGATGCTCAACTCAAAATCCTACACCTACCAATCCCTTGAGTGAAGCCTTTGGAAATCTCATACAGCTCAGTCAATTTCTTGATGATAGAGGCGAAGTTCTTACAGTCATTGAGAATTTATTCGACCGAGGAGTTAGGAATTCGCCAGTCTTGGATTGCCTACGATGAGGAACATGATAGCCCCGAGGAATTTGAGAGTCAAATTTCCGACCGTTCTTGTGTTTCACACCAGCTGTTCCAAAATATCTTATCCACCTAACGGTCATATCATTGAAGGGCATTTATGTCTTATCATGTCGGGCTGCTCCCTAGGCTATAAATAGCGCCCCTACAACCACTAGCTGGTTGGCTGCTCGAGAAGAACTTGACACTTGTCATTTGAGAGCAACCCATCCTCCGAGGACTTTGGCGAAAATCATCAGTGAGGAAAACCCAAAACCAAACCCTACAAACCCAAAGTGATTGAGCATCTTGAAGAGATTGATCCTGCGTGGATCCGGCGCTTATTACCTTTGAAAACTGTGCTTCTTCCAGACGGTTAGGCGTCATGGTCTAGAGCATCCAAGAGGAATTGTGGATCACCGGTGACCAAGTCTGTGAAGGTTTGGAAGTCGCTGAAGACTTACCACGAGTGATTGGAAGAGTCTGTGTGACCTTAGTTCAAGGAGAATCTGGTGAGGACTTGGTGTCTTGAGCTGCATGCTCAGCGACTGGGTGTCCGGGACTGTGTGTCCTCGAGTTTAAATACTCAGCCGCTCCAACCAGAAGTACAACTGAGACAACAGTTGGAACTGGTCTACCAAATTATTGTCTTCACCAACCTAACTGGTTCTATTTCCTCAACTCTTTCATTTCCTCATTACTGTGTTGAGTGTTCGTTCATATCTGTGTTTTAAGACTTTGACTGAAGACTTTCTCAATTTTCTCAGTTCAATTCTTCAGTCTGTTTGTCTTCATCTTGTGCTATCTTGTGTTTACGCTTACTGTACTCTTTGATTGTCTTCTTTCATCATGATGACCATGCCCGCATTCTCTTATTCTTACTTCTGAGTACTTATTCCGCTGCAAGTAGTTCTTCACTTAGGAATTTCCTCACCGGAAAATTCCTCATCGAAGAATTCATAAAAATCGCCTATTCACCCCCCCCCCCCTCTAGTCGATATAACGCACTTTCATTAGGGGAACCGAATACAACCTCTAGTAGTAGAGAGCTCGTACAGCGGGCCTATGGGCCTGGTATTACCCCTTTAAAGGTAGTAGTACTTTGGCAGATTCTTGTCGGGTCTATCCCCATTTTGCGGACTGTGTCCTGATATATCAGATTAAGACTATTGCCGCGTCCATGAGGACTTGGGTGAGATGGTATCCGTCGATAACTGGATCTAGCACCAAGGCATCCAATCCTCCATGCCGGATATTTGTCAGGTGATCTCTGCGATCAAAGGTGATTGGGCGGGCCGACCAAGGGTTGAACTTCGGGGTGACGGGCTCTACGGTGCATGTGTCTTGGAGTGCATGTTTGCCCTTTCTTTCTGTTACGTGAATCATGTTCACTGTTTTTACCTCTGGTGGGAATTTTTTCTTTCCCCCAGTGCTTTGCTGACGAGGCTCATCCTCGTCTTCACTTGGTGTCTCCCTCCCCTTGTTTTTAGCGTTTAGCTTGCCGGCCTGCTTGAAGACCCAGCATTCTCTGTGGGTGTGATTCGCAGGTTTGTCGGAGGTGCCGTGAATCTGACATAATTTATCTAGAATCTTGTTGAGGTTGGACGGTCCATCTCTGTTGCCTTTGAAAGGCTTCTTCCGCTGACCGGGTAGAGAGCCCCTGAATCCGGCGTTTACCGCCATGTTGGCTGGGCTGTCTTCGTTATTTTGACGCTTGCTTTTACTACGTCATGGTTTTCCATTACCATCCCCGACTTCATATGTGCCTGGGTTGCTGGTGCTACTACGAGCCAGCCAGCTATCTTCGCCTGAGCAAAAGCGGGTCATGAGGCTTGTTAAGGCTTCCATTGTCCTTGGTTTTTTTTGGCCGATGATTTGGTTCTTCTTAGTGAGAAATCTGTTCCAAAGCTTTCGGGCTGACTCTCCGGGCTGTTGAATTATGTGAATTAAATCGTCTGCGTCCGGAGGTCGGACATAAGTCCCTTGAAAATTGGCCCTAAAAGCATCCTCAAGCTCCTCCCAACTTCCTATTGAATTTCGGGGAGGCTCCTCAGCCAGTGCCGAGATGGTCCTTTCAGCTTGAGGGGCAGGTATTAATGGCGTGGAGATCGTCTCCGCGAGCCATATGGATATGGAGGATGAAGTCCTCAATCCAGACCCCAGGGCCTGTCGTTCCGTCGTACGCCTCTATGTTCACGGGCTTGAATCCCTCTGGAAATTCATGATCCAGTACCTCATCGGTGAAGCATAGGGGGTGTGCGGCACCCCTGTATTTGGATGTATCGTGGCGTTCGGATGGTTGTAGTATTCGGTTTTGATTTTGTGCCGGAGCGTGCTTCCTAGATCCATAGATGGACCTGGTCATACCGGATTTTTGGCACAGGTCCTCACGTAAATCGTTTGTCGACTTATGTGCGGCCCCGTTAGCCGCCCTATCGCGGCCACGAGGTGGTCGATCCGGCTGATCGGCCGTTTTATTCTTCGGCTGTATAGGCTCTACGGCCTCATCGTCGAACTCAGGCAACAGCTTGCGCTTTGGATAGCTCTTTGTATGGCAACTACAACCATACTTCTCTTCAGTGTCGAGCACTTTGTTCCATCTACTTTTGAGCATATTCTGCGCGGACATAAGCCTTTGCTTCTGCTTCTTCAGACTCCTCGCGGTGGCAATGAGCCTTCTATGGAGGTTCTCTTGTTCCAAGTGTCTTTCCGGGATGACGTCTGCGTCGTCGTCCGGACTGTTTTCCTCTCCGGAGAGAGGTTGATGAGTTTTATCCTCGGCGTCGCCGTGTTTGGACAGCTGTTTCGTACTATGTTCGCCGTTCGCTGGTTCATCCTGCTCTATCACTGGGTCAATGTTGTCGTCTCCTTTGGAGTCGACAGGGGTGTTATTTTCTCTTGTGCTGTTATCGCTATTTTTGCCGAGGCGGGATTTGGAGCGGCCCCTACGCCGTCGCTTTGGTTGCTTCTCAAGGGAGCTATCCTTCGCTGCATCCTTCGGTTCCTCGTCATTGTTTTCTTTGGGTGTATCCACCATATATATATATATCGTGTGATGAGGTGGCTGTCCAGCGCCATGTAGGCGGTGGTTCCAGATCGTCTCCTGCATCGTCGTCCATACCGTCGATGTCTTCGGAGTCGAAATCGAGCATGTCGGTTAAATAGTCGACAGTGGCTACTAAGTGGGTGGTGGGTGGGGAGCGAATTTCTTCGTCATCCGCATCCCATTCTAGCCGGACATAGCTCGGCCAAGGTTCTCCTGACAAGGAGAGGGACCTTAATGAATTTAGCACGTCGCTGAAAGGCGAGTGCTGAAAGATATCCATGGAGGTAAACTCCTTGATCGGTGCCCGATCGGATTCGATAGGCACGTACGTAAGCGGCTCCGAGCCCGTGGCCGGGGACGAACCCGACGGTTCGGCAACACGACTCTCGTGGGAGGTGAATTCAGTATTTGGCTCTATCGCCACTGAGAGTGCGGCCTCCGTGGTGGGGCCTATCCACCCGTCCTCAGATGGCGCAATTTGTTCCGGATTGCGGGCCGGAGTAGTTGCAGGTGTGATCTCTCGAACACAGTCCGACGGCAGAGTTAAGCCATGCTTGTCGTGATTGTGCCGCGCACCTGACATGGGTTCGAATCCGTCGAAGATCAAGTCTCCACGGATGTCAGTAGTATAGTTCAAGTTTTCGAACCTGACCTGATGGCCTGGGGCGTAGCTCTCGATCTGCTCCAGATGGCCAAGCGAGTTGGCCCGCAGTATGAAGCCGCCGAATACGAAGATCTGTCCTGGGAGGAAAAGCTCACCCTGGATCGCATCATTGCCGATGATCGAAGGATCCATCAAGCCTTACGGTGACGGCACAGTGGAACTCTCAATGAAAGCACCAATGTCGATTGTCAAAACCGGCGGATCTCGGTAGGGGTCGATCGTGCGTCTAAGGCGGATGGTAATAGGAGGCGGGGACATGAAGTTTACCTGTGTTGGGCCCTCTCGATGGAGGTAATACCCTACTTCCTGCTTGATTGATCTTGATGATATGAGTATTACAAGAGTTGATCTACCACGAGATCGTAGAGGCTAAACCCTAGAAGCTAGCCTATGGTATGATTGTTGTTGTCCTACGGACTAAACCCTCTGGTTTATATAGACACCGGAGGGGGCTATGGTTACACAGAGTCGGTTACAAGGGAGAAGATCTTCATATCCGTATTGCCAAGCTTTCCTTCCACGCTAAGGAGTGTCCCATCCGGACACGGGACGAAGTCTTCAATCTTGTATCTTCATAGTCCAATAGTCCGGCTAAAGTATATAGTCCGGCCGTCCGAGGACCCCCTAATCCAGGACTCCCTCAGAGGTTGCGCGAAAGACGAGGGGAACGTCGGGGCAGCTCCTTGGAGGTGGAGGACGGGGTGGCTGAACCGGCGGGACGACGAGATCGACGACAAATTCTCATCCGGTATGGTGGATGAGGGACGTCGAGGTGTTGTTGTGGACGATGTCGTCAGGGAAGAGGCTTCAGCTGCGTGGCGGACGAAGGAGGGTGTGGGGCTTCGCGGGTTGACCCTGAGTGCAATTGTAATAGCATCTCCAATAGATTACGTAAAATACACAACCACAAACTGCTAGATGTAAAATACATCGGCCGCTCATCTCTTAACTTAACTGTCGAAACTGAATTAACTGTCGAAACTGAATATTGTTGTCAAAACTAAATTTTACTATCGAAACTGAACGCACTAGTAGCAGAAAAACAGTAGCAGCAGTGCGTGCGAGAGCCGGGGCAACTGGTCGTATAGCAGCATCAGTCGACTGACACCATCGGCCAAACCGCCGCCCCCCGCCGCCCGCGGCCGGCGGTGCGCCACCTCGCCCGCCCTGAAATCACTCCCCACCGCCGGTCCGCCGCCGCCCCGGCCATCCCTCTAGGCCCCCGTGCCGAGCTTTTTCTCTAGCAATCCCTACGCCACCGCCCCACCACCGCAAGCGGCCACCGCCCCCACCCTGAACCCTAAGATATATAGTGGGGTACCTCTCCGGCGAGCCCCCCTCCCCGCTTCGGCTGGTTCTTCCTTAACTCTGAAGAGCCCCCCCCCCCACCTCCTGAAAATTAACTGACCCAAAAGTCGATTCAGTCGGCTGAAGTGTAGCCAAATCGGAGCAGCATCGCAAGCAAGAGCAAGAGCGAGAGCAAGAGCAATAGCAAGAGCAGACGAGGCAGGGGACCAAGAGCAAGAGCAGAGTAGCAGCACGAGCGAGAGCTAAAGCAGCAGCAGCTCCTACTCATGTGGACTTCGCCGCCGAGGGAGCGACGCCGTGGAGGAAGTGGCCGGTGACGCCGCCGTGGATGGAGCCGCGCCATGTCGGCTCGGGACCGAGCGCCGGCATCACCGTGAGATCAAATCAAGAAGAAAATGTGGGGATTAGTGTACAACCTCTTTGGTGGCACCGATTAGGCCTCAGCTTCATCCGAGGAAATGGTGATGATGCTGCTCTTCCGGTGGTGCAGGTCAAGACAGCGGTGTTGGAATGGAGGTGGCGTGAAAGATGAGGGGAACATCGGGGCAGCTCCTTGGAGGTGCAGGACGGGGTGGCTGAACCGGCGGGGCGACGAGATCGACGATGGATCTACATCCGGTACGGTGGATGTGGGACGCCGAGGTGTTGTTGTGGAGGACGTCGTCAGGGAAGAGGCTTCAGCTAGGTGGCAGACGGAGGAGGGTGTGGGGCTTCACGGGTTTTCGCGACCTCGGTGTACGAATGGGTGGGCGGATGGGATGGGTGTGGGGAACCATGGCTTAGGGACACGCTTGTCTGAAATCTGAGGTAAGTTACGAAACCCCCACTGATTTGACCTAGGCTGTTCTTTTGGTTAAGGGTTATCACAGGCATTTCCGTGTCGGGATTTCACAGGAGGTGGGAGCTTTCACGCGCGTTGTAATTTCGGAATAGCAAGGCGCGGGTTGAGATGGAGGAAGTTGTCGGAGCACAACGAGACAAAGATATATCTTACATAGTTCGGGGTAACAAGGCGCGGGTTAAAGAGGCGGGAGTTTCGCAGCATCATATACACAGACGCAAGCTTGAAATTTCGGCATAACAAGGCACGGCTTGAAATTTCGGGAGAACAAGCTTAACGTGTACCCAAAAAAAGAGAATTCGCACCTCATCACTAGAGAGAGACATGTCCCAGTTTACTATATTACTAGAAATTCATTCAAATACAACAAAAAAACTAGAAAAATCAGGACAACAAACATAACGTGTATAGTACCAAAATAATTTGCACTTCCCTCAACAATAAAAAAACAATGTGAGTGGTCTAGCATATGGACTAAATTTGAGTACATTTACCCTGTTTGAATGGGATTGTACTCGGGTTAGTTATGCAACCATCTAAATATTATCTTCACAACACATGACATGAATATAGGAGAAGTAAATTCCTATATAAATATGAACTACATGTACATACGATCTCAAATTCAAATATATGTATCCATTTTATGTTGAATTCAAATCATAGTACATGTATGCTCTAGATAGATGTTAGGAATCTAAACCATGTATGATATACTATGTACAATGTGTTTAACACACACAACACACACACAAACACCATTTAGACTAGTAAGGTACACGTGCATTGCACGCATGAGATTTTGCAACCAAATTATGATAAATACCACATTATAGCATGTAAGCTTTGAGTCATATATGCATGATGTAGATGTTCGTTTAATTCTTATAGTTCATAATTTCATTCAAAATCATCTAGTTTTTATAAGAAAGCTAATCTATTTTAAGATTCATGGAATTGTTCGTTGTAAGGCATATTGTAAAAACAAATAATGGCAAATCATGTAGAAAAACATTTGGGAAATTCTGATACGGAAGATTCTAGAACAAATAAGAAGTGCTTGTGTTTTCAGGTTTGTGCATTATGCTTAAGTTCAACCATGGAGTTTTCTAGATTGTATACGTGGCAAAATCTGGTGGAATCTAGATGACATCCAACGGCCAGGAGTGCTCAAATTTGCCATCTCCGCACCATCTAATTGGCGTCACCCAACGACCATCTTTCAAAGTTAAAGTTATCCGCACACTATGTAAAAATAAAAATATATATATATATATATATATATATATATATATATATATATATATATATATATATATATATATATATATATGTATGTATGTATATAGGGGTATAGATATAGATATGTGATGCGAAAGCCACCCATCATCTCCAATTAGAATTGTGTGTCCACGCATGGATGCAATGTGGCCAGACGATGTCTGCCGTCTGTATCTCAAATTCAAATCAGTCTGACCTTGTTCAATGTGTATATAGTACAACATGCTCATTTCCAAACCACACCGCGCATATCTCAGTTATATTCATGCATGCATGGGTTTCAAACATCATGATCACTTATTCAAATATTTGAATTCAACTTTACATTGATTATGACCTCACCTAGTCTTTTATCTCTTCTGTTTATAATTGTACCACTAACGTTCTCTCGTGCATGCATGCACACACACTACCAGTCGGCATTATCCATCGCACATATGCAATCTTTTTCTTCATGTCGGTCTCCCATTTATGCACACACACACACACACACACACCTCCCCCTCTCCATCATATCGGGCATTCTTTATCTCTCACTTGCATGCGCAATGATAGATGTTCCTCTATGTGTGTGTGTATATAGCTAGGTCTTTCATAGTTTTCCACACAAAAAGATCAATCTATATATCTAGTGAGGTCTCACCCTCTTTCCCACGTCCACATCGATCAATCTATACCTCTCTATATAGGATTACATAGCTAATACACCCACATTAATTGTATATTCAACGTCCCCCTCTCATCATCCATGCCTACCGCTTCATCTCTCAGACGCGCGCACAATGGCGAAGATAGGGGGCAGCAAGGGCCCTGCCCCCCCTAACATCACTATATATCAAGGCTAATATGAATGTGATCATTCAAAAATTGGTGGTAAAATGGTTTAAGTTGATGAATTGACCCTCCTCGTAAAGTATTAGCAATGCTTGGCCCCCTAGCTCATTTATTTTCATGGCTCTGCCGCTGTGCGCAATAGCGCATGTTCTTGCCCCCTCTCTTTAAATATCGATCTCGCACTTGTGCACTCCTTCATAGTCTCCCTCCACTTGGCCCCTCGCACCATCTTCTAGCCCCCCACCGAATTTTTCCACATGTACAATCTTGCAGACTCCATGGTTGAACTTAAGCATAATGCACAAACCTCAAAACACAAATGCTTCCCCTTTGTTCTACAATCTTCCGTATTATAACTTCCCAAACTTTTTTTCTAGTTGAATTGCCATTATTTGTTTTTACTTTATGCTATACAACGCACAATTCCATGAATCATAAAATAAATTAAGGGCTTCTTTGATTCAAAGGATTCTCAAAGGAATTTTGGAGGATCTAGTCCTAAGGAATTTTTCCTATCTTGGTTGTTTGATTCGTAGGATTGTAAACCATAGGAATTTTTCCATAGGATTCATTTGCACTAGATTTCATAGGAAACATCCTATCCACTCAAACCTATTTGAAATAATCCTGCATTTTTTCTATGCACAATCAAACACTTGTAGAATCCTGTAGGATTCAAGACGACATTCCACTCTAATCCCATGTTTTTCCTATTCCCGCGTTTTGGAAATCTTACGAATCAAAGAGGCCCTAGCTTTTTTATAAAAACTAATTGATTTTGAATGAGATGGAATACAAGAATTAAACGAAGGTCTACATCAGGCATATATGACTCAGAGCTTACATGCTATAGTGTGGTATTTATTCATAATTTGGTTGCCAAATATGATGTGTGCAATGCACGTGTACCTTACTAGTACTTCGAGTATGTGCAAAACACGTAAATTGGAATTCCAATAGCACACTACACAATGTCTCTCTTACAGTTCATGAAGCCACGTGGCACATGTGGAGGCGTTTTCGCGACCTCCTTGTGTGGATTGATCACAGTGACATGCTGCTGGTTCCAGAAGAATGTACTTGTCCCCTCTGAGCCACACTGGCGGTACATGCATGAAGCGAAGATGTGCACGCACGCCATGCACACACTCATTCCCTCACACACACACACGGGTACATGGGCGGACGCATTTTTGTACGAAGATCCACCCCATGTGATAATTTGATGCGTGTAAAGTCCTTCACTTCATTGATGGTCAATTAATACAGTGCATGCAAATTGAGTGGACATGAGGGCGGAAGAAAGACATTACTACTCCACTGCGCGCATGCGAGTAGTTAAATCATGGGTTGCTAGTACTTACATTGGTCTTCTTTGTATTTTGTGCCAATTTTTGACCATATTTGTAAGTAACATAATATTTATGCATGTCATAAAAAGTGGCACAAAAAAGGGGGCCAATAAACCGGGGCCTTGAGTAGCATGATCAATTTTGCTGAGGCTCTTGTTGGTGGCCTTTGTATTTAAATATGGACGGAGTGGAGTAGTACTATCTTTATCTTAGACTCGTAGGGCTCTCCCAGTGCCTAGGCTCGCCTCCCCGCATCACCCACCAGATCCCGCCATGGAGGATCCCGCCATGGATAATCCCTTAGATCCCAGGATCCCGCGGGCTGACCTCTCGTTGCGGCCCGCAGCACTGCCGCCTTTGAGCGAAACCCACATGTGTTTTAGAGGGGATCCATTGCTCTGGAATCATAGAACGGTGGCGCCGAAGGACATGCCAGGGCTGCGTTTCAGGTGGTGGGCAGCAAGGGCAAATCAGATCGAGGAAGCGTCGCATCTACTGGAGAGAAGTTCCAAGGAGCTGCGCCTAGCGTAGCACAAGGCGGAGGTGCAAGTCGATCTCAGGGGAGAGATGCTGACGGATGTCAGCATCTGGCAGCGTCGCGTTGATTTAGAGCTAGGGCTAATGGCAAAGATCATATTCACGTAGTCGAATGCGGAGGAAAGAACGCGCATGCTTACGCAATTGCATGAGCAGCCGGTGCAACTGTTAAAATGGGCGGTAGGAGAAGCCAAATCCCGGGACCAGTTGCGGCAGCGCCGCTGGGCATGCATCGTAGGCGAGGTGAGTTGCCCTCCTTCCCCACCAGCGATGAAGTGACCTAGTCGGTCGCTGCTGCAGTGAACTTTCAACGCCATGTTGGTTTGCAACCTTGAGAATCACTCCATCTATATGTATTGTATTCCTGTGAAAATACTTGGTCATTTGGAAAAATATGGTAATAGATTTATCACTAGTTTTAGAATGCTTGGTCATGACAATCAACCGAAGCCACAACCAGAAGTCTCTATCGTGTAATACTTTGCGATCGGTCGCACCAACAGACGTCGGTCGCACCCGCATCTCACCGAAGGGACACGCATCGGCTTGGTTTGACATGTACGACCAGTTACATCACTAACTTGTGTGACCGCATTTGAGCAGTGTAGTACTCCCTCTATCTTAGTTTACAAGTCTTGCACGTGTACCTAGGTCATTAATTTGACCAACTTAATAAGAGGCATAGATTACGAAAAATATATCATTACAAACTTCAAATATTCTATTTTTTAATGATATATTTTTTATGTTAAACAATTTATTTTATATAAGTTGCATTGATGACCTAGATACACGTGCAAGCCTTGTAAACTGAGATGGAGGGAGTACTTGAAATTTATGTTGCACTAAACTCATCGGGAGCCATTTCGGGCCTCGAAACCAAAACCATCAATTAATTTTTACCTTGTTCCCATCACATTCGAAAGTACTAGTGCTACAATTAGTGCAAGCCTGCTCACACCTACTAGTATGTACCAAACATGAACGTGTTCCCACTATGCAGGTTTTAGTACTAGTTCTAGTACTTAGGTTTTGAAAAAGGGAACTACCTAACCGGAAATTACTCTACCTTTCTCCTCATAAGTCCTCTTCTTCGTCCGTCCTTGCCATGGCTGGTGTGCAGAGCTCTAGGTTGAGAACTACTCGTAACAAGGGAGCAGCAACCAAGGCTATAGAAAAAAAGAGGGCTCACCGCCACGCAGAGACCTCGAAAGATCTCCCATGGGCAGGCGATGGCTCCCAGGAACGCCCTAACCGCGGAGGCGAACATGCCGAGCTGGCGGCGCTGGAGTCGTTGTCCCTCGACGGCACCCGATCAGCTCAATAAGCACCTCAATAAGCATAAGGAGTTCATCCATGGCTCGGTGGAGCTGCTAAAGGAGAGCCTCACGACATACCCGCTGAGCTCAATGAGCAGGGGGAGTTGACCGCCGGCTTGGTGATGCTGTTGAAGAAGAGCATTGCCTCGGAGAAGAAGGCGACCGGTGAAATCATGCAACTTCAGGAGGACAAGGCGAAGCTCTTCCATGAGCTCGACCTGCTAAAGGAGGAGAACGCCAGCTGGAAGAAGCTGCATGAGAATAGTAGTTCCTCGACGTAGATGTTGTAGGCCCTCGTCATGAAATGGAAGGAGGAGTTGATGAAGCTCCGCATCGAGCACTCTACTGCTGTCAAGGTACGTAATGTGGCCGTGGAACAGGTGATGAAGGCTCGCGTCGAGAAATCCCGCGTCATGGACAAAATGACGAAGATGGCGGAGGAGACGCGCAAGGAGATGGAGGTCATGGAGGCGGCCAGCAACCCTTCATGTAGTGATAGCAGCGCCTCAGACTTCTGTGTGTGTCTTCCTTCTTTTTTTGGGGGGTGATGATCTTCCTTCTTCTTTTGCTCCCGTGTTTCTTCTTTTGCTTCGGGTGTTTCGCCGCACATGTCACGTTCTCTGCGAGGCATGAATAGAATAATGCTAACAATGAGATGACTAGCAAATTAGATCATTTTTTATCGCCATATGGCACTGAGCTGCCGTGTTTCGTGCTCCTCCGTCATACTCCAGTGGAAAGCTTGAGTATACCGCACGGTTCTTTGCTCCTCCTCAGGTCGTCGTCACATTTATACGAGCAGTCAAATCACAAGGCCCCGCCTTCCAGTAGTAATGAGCCGTAAAATCACAAAGGCCCTCGCCTCTCGTGAAACCGACCAAGCTAGACTGCCCCACCCTCTAGCCTTTTAAAAATTATACTTTTGTAAAGTAGTAGTATCGATGGATTGCGCCATGGAGCAAAACTAACAAGATGAAATTAAAGAAAAAAGGTGGTACATATAGAGAGCGCTCGTCGCCAAATTATGCATATAGTACTATTAAAAAGCTAGTACGTGCTTAAATGGGGTGCAAAATTCAATTAAAGAAATTAGCATACCTATTTAATTGTTGGGTTCTTATTATTTATGCCACTATTTGTGTATCACTACTCAGTTTTGCCATTAGAAGTTACAACTACTCAAAAATGCCATCGATCCATGAGATGCCTGCTCAAAAATGCAATTAGATATCTAAAAAATGCCATCATTAAGATGTTTGCTCACAAATGCCATTAGACATTGTTATTTTCATGTCAACCCCATTGACCATGTTATATGACAAAAATAAGCCGATTCTCACAATGATAAGTGTGGCCCTGCTTGTCAGGAGTAACCAAGCGAATAATTTTACAGGAAAATAAGAATGCTGTTGGGATCAAGTAGGCCCCATACTTTATTTTACTGTAGTGAGATAGAGGGAGAGCTGGCATGTTGGTCCATCAGTATTTATGTCATTATAACATGTCCAAAGATATTTGAGTCACAATAATGGTGTCCAGCACAACACACCACTCAAATAAAACTAAGCACCCTAAAATTCTTTGACAACTAAACAGCTGGCTATATGATGTTGGCCATATATATTCTACGTATATAATGCGAAGAAACGAGTGGTAGTACTATACCAACTAAAAGATGAACTGTAAGAAATACTAGTATGTATGTACTGAAGAGTTAAAGTAACGAGAAGGAACATAACATAGTTCTGCTGGGGGCTCAGCACAACACACCCCTCAAATAAAACTAAGCACACCTGAAATTAAACTAAGCAACTAATCTGGTAGACACTGCATTAGAACCACCATGAGCAACAACACTGCCACCTTACTCGGACTCCTCGTCCACGTGCTCGACCTCATCCTTGTCCCTCTTCCTCTTGGGCGATACTTCTTTGCTTGAACCGCACAAATGGCTCTTCCTCTTCATCCAACCCTTGTAGATATTGAAACAAAGGTAGCCATCCATTGCAGCGTAGTGGATGTGCTCTATATCTAGTACATTCCACTCCCATGCATGATGAAACTTGAACGGAGGTTTCTTCAGTGTACCGTACGAAGGATTAACCATGGCTCCTGCTAGGGTAAACATTGAAGGCTGATCACGGGAGGGCACCAACCCTTTCTTCTGGAGGTCGAAGGGGTTGCCTACAATGAGCCTATCTGATCTAGGACTTCCATGTCGTTCCTAAAGTCTATAATAACGAATTTGTCTCGGCCTCTGTCGGTGTCAAAACCGGCGGATCTCGGGTAGGGGGTCCCGAACTGTGCGTCTAGGCGGATGGTAACAGGAGACAAGGGACACGATATTTTTACCCAGGTTCGGGCCCTCTCGATGGAGGTAATACCCTACTCCTGCTTGATTAATATTGATGATATGGGTAGTACAAGAGTAGATCTACCACGAGATCAAGGAGGCTAAACCCTAGAAGCTAGCCTATGGTATGATTGTTGTTCGTCCTACGGACTAAAACCCTCCGGTTTATATAGACACCGGATAGGTTAGGGTTACACAGAGTCGGTTATAATGGTAGGAGATCTACATATCCGTATCGCCAAGCTTGCCTTCCACGCCAAGGAAAGTCCCATCCGGACACGGGACGGAGTCTTCAATCTTGTATCTTCATAGTCTTGGAGTCCGGCCGTGACGATAGTCCGGCTATCCGGACACCCCCTAGTCCGGGACTCCCTCAGCCTCCCTTGAGGAAGTTCTTCAATTCCTCGCACTCAACATCGGCATGTCATATGTGGTAGACCAAGAATAAGTCATGCACGCAAACCTGGATCACGGCGGGCTTCTTCTTCTCTGCCTCCTTTAGATTCTCCTCACTTTCCAGGACTGGTGTACTCAACATCTAGCCCAGCGACCCACTCATCCTTTAAGTTTTCGAACATCTTCTGAAGCGAGCAAGGCATCCTTTCACCATCGCGTAAGAACATGAGAAGATGACGTCGAACTCATCGCCGGTGATGGTTCTAACCTTGTACTCACCGCTGATCATGGAGATTTGGGACGCCATGGATTTGGAAGGAGGGTTAGGATTAGTGTGACTGCCGTAATGTGAAAGGATGGGACGACTAGGAGCGAACTGCCGTACTGTTAAAGGACGTCCGGGGATGAGTAGGAGCGAGTTGCCAGTGGTTTTTGTAAAAATGCTGAGTAGGGCGTAAGAACGGCAGGGTAGTGGCTTGCCTGGTGGATAAATGGATTCATGCACAGTACTATGGGGGACCAATTAGATGTCATGTCTACTTGACGCCCAATTAAATGGCTTTCGATGTCATGTCAAGCGTCGGGAAAATTACAGGTGATACGAAGCTTTCCATTCTGCCATGATACGGGCTTCCGAGAGCCCTTGGATCTAAGATTGAATGGTTGCATGGCGTGATTCTAGACCTATGGGTGAATATCCTATCCTGGAGGGTTATTCTGCAAATTTTCAGCAACTTAGCATGCGACGTTTGATCTCATATCCAAGGGCAGCCAGCAGCCCGTATCATGGCCGCGCCTACCACGACCGTCGCCTCACTCGCGCGGTCGCACCCTTGGAGATTTAAGACGGTGCGTTTGGTTATCTGATGTTGGCATGTCATACACAGTCATCACTTAGTCACTCATACTACAACAAGGTTAGCTATAAGGTTGGCTATAAGAGTATCTTTTTACTTCTCTCTATCTCTTTCTTTGTAGTATTTATTGCATTTGCCAAGGAGTGACCTCTTCCAATGAAATGGTTGTTAGATGAGGTGCTAAGGGCATTAAATGGCTTAGAAACTCAAGTCCCCAATGCATAGGTGCTTAGTTTTTTGTTGCTAAGTTTGTTTCATTTAATTAGCTATAGACTCAAAATTGTCTTTTCACCTAGGTACACGCGCTTAGCATCGTTTCTTCCTGGGGTCACCAAACTAGTCTCTCTCTTCTTAATTAACTTGCCACATCAGACTTTATGCCTATGTAGCAGGCTTAGCACCTGTAGGAGCAAGTACAATAGTGGGCTATAAGCCCGCTTTACATGGTATTTTTGCATATGTGGAGCAAAGAGGCAAGGAAAAAGTGGAGGAGTGGGCTCTCATGCAAGATCCAGCCTCTACATGGTGGAGCATTGGGAGAGGCACCTGTATGGAGGTGGTCAGGAATTGGGAGACTCACGCTGGTCATAGCGCCGCAGTTAAAATGATAATGGCAAGTCAAATCACGGGGCCCCACCTGTCCAGCAGTAACTCGCTGTCAAATCACACAGCCCTACATTTGCAGCAGCCTACCCCCTCATCTTCTCGCGTCTTTGTCGAACCGACTAGGCGGAACTGCCCCGCCTACCACGCGGGGAAAGCCCCGCCCTCGACTTTTAAATAGTACAGTATACTAATTTTGTATCCATGGATTGCGCCATGGAGCAAAGCCTGACGAAAATGGATGTACACATGTACAGAGTATACAGCACGCCCGTCGGGTTCGCGTCGCACCCCAGACGGTCGGTCGCTCTGGCACGCCACTCTCCGAATGGAACACGTGTCATATTGCGTCTGCACACACATGTGGGACCACAATTGAGAACCGACCATAGGCACACTCCACGACCCCGCAAGTCGAGTGAGTTAATAGAAGAGAGAGACGAGCGATAGTACTAGAGAAGTGTTGTATAGACGTTGGTGCCTGGACGATCCCTGCAAGACACGAAAGATTAGTTCGTCCATGCATGTGACCAGACTCCAGCAGACATGCCTGGATTGGCTATCGTCTACATATCGTGCAGACTGTGTTGTATAGGACTGTAGTTCTGGTTCGAATTCTAAAAAAGGTTTCTTGTCATCTCGCAAAATTAGGTGTCATGTGCTTCGGATCACTGCGAGGGTTAAATAGCGATAACTGAGTTCCTCCAAGGGGCTAGTCATTGGCGGCACATGCACGAAGACTACTCGGCTGCCATCTAGGTCAAGCTGGCTATGTTAATTAGGACATCTATCGATGGACCCCTTTTCTACGAGTTTATCTTTAATTGGAGCTTTGATCCTCGTCTAGTTTGTTCGCCGGGATTCATGTTATCTCCTTTTGGCAATGAGGTTGTCATGTGGTATTTTTTGTGTTATATGTTATAATCCGGTGCTACAGATCAAAATGACGAAAACTGCGCCTCCGGGGCACGTGCATGAAGACTTCTCGACAGTCATTGACGAGGTCAAGCCGGATCCGGTAGACAAAGGAAAACTAGTACTCCATAATATAGGCAAGAGCCTCCTTGCTTGCTTGCTAGTTTTGCTCCCTTCACACTGTCTCATCCTCTCCAGATCTAAACACAACAGCGGTGGCCACACACTCTCTCTCTACTCACCACTGGTCACAGATCTAGTCGGATCCTCTCCGCCGGGGAAGGTGAGAAGGTGCAATGTTCACGTGGTCTTCCTCAGCGACGGCTGATACCCACTGCCAGCATGTCCCGATCAGCGTGCCTTGGTGTTCTCTCCCAAGCACCGCTGGCTAGGGAAAACCTCCGACCCCTTCTTCCTCGTCGTCGTAGTGTGGGCAGATCCGGCCTCCCACCGCCCACCTAGCGACATCCTGGCGACCCTCAGGTATAACTTCCTACAAAACCGGCCTTGCTCTACTTCCCGAGCTCCTGACGTTGCTGCATTTGTATCTTTTACTATTTCTCAGGCCCCCTCGTAGATAGGATTGATTGGCTGTTCGAAAGCCACCTAAGTTTTTACTGTTAACAGGTAAAACTAGTTCATGCACTCGAATCTAGTAGTACTTGGTTCAAACAAGGAGGGAAGGGGGTGGGGCGGGTGGGGAAGATTTATTACCTGAATCTAGGACCTGGTCGAAAGAGGAAATAATGGGGGTGAAAAGTAGTAGAGACTGGCTATCCAACTGGTCTCTAGGTCTAATAGGGAAATAAAGGGAAACGCAGTACAAACTCAATATAAACCCGATCTGTTGGTTGAAAAAGGAAAGAAAGTTGGGACTGGGGGACAAGTCAACAGAGTAAGTCCAGCACTAGATTTGCTAGCCTCACACAGTATAAGGTGGCTATACCAAACAAAAATGGACCAACCCAGATATCCTGTTCTGATGTTTGTTGCCCCAAGCCACTCTTATGTAATGCCCTTTGGTAAAATATAGCGATCGCCTTTGTTAAAAAGTAAGGACACGTTAAACCAATGTTTTTTTCAGTGTAATGCCTCTAGTAATATGAATCAATGGCACTTTTTTCATGTCCTGCTAAATTTCCCATTAAGATAAGTTGCTTCTTTTCGTTAGAAATACAACTGTCCTAGTCCGCCTACTCTCCCGTGCCGAAATACCGACTCTGTTGCAGCTGTTAATGTAATGTTGCTGGTAAAATGAAGCAATGGCACCATTAAAGTAATGTTATATTTAACGGTTGTCATACCTAATCCTAATGCCCACACTAATATCTAGCAATTGTGCTGCTTTAGAAATTGCTACTGTCCTTGTAGGATTGCCATTCAGATAAGGAACATGCTTATTTTCATTTGATGTATGTTTCATCACTTGTTAGTCACCCTCCTTTCCACCTTTTTTGTGCAAACAAAGATATACATTTCACGCTTGATCTTAGTTGAACTGCACAAATGATATCCAAATTATAGTTGAACATTCTAGGAGCTTCACAACCAACCTTGATGTTGCTCAATTTTATTGCATCTAATGAAGAAGAAGCTCTGTGGGTTTCGTTTTCTGATGGAAATGGAACCGGGGCTGGAGCCCTTTTCTTAAAAGAAGAAGAAGAAGCTGCTAGCTCATGGGACATTGCTTCATTTTAGATGAACTGCAACAAAAGGTCCCATGAATTGAGTCATCCATGTTGGTGACTAGTGTCATCCCTTCAACGATAGCGTTGACTGCAGATATGGTTCCCATCACGAGGTATGTTCCTTTTTTGTCTGACCGTTTGCCAAAGATCCTGCATGTTGAGTCTGCTCTTGTTCTACTGTTTTGGCACTACCATCATAAAGCAGTAATGTTATTATTTTGCACCTTAATCTAGTGGCACTATTAATTTGAGGCAATGTTTTGGCACCGCTAGTGCCACTGATTTCTTTATATATCGAAAGAGGGGGTCTACTTTAATTTCATTAAAGAAACCCAACCATAGATAACCATTATCCGACAACACCTCAGTGTAAGCGGGCAGTTATGCAACTACTACTAGAACAGACTGAGTACTAGCAGGAGACAAGTTCGCCACATAAGCTAGGCATGTAGGGGGATGCAGCACGAGCTCGACCAAATTTGGATTACAACCCAAATGCTACCACAGAAACATCAGGGGGGAAGATAGGGACTGAAAGAGCCAGCTTCAGCATCCCAGCGTAAGCACCCCCGGCCTCCATCCTTGAGACGCACAATACACCTCATTTGCCACCTGCTCGACCCTATTGTCGCTGATAAAATGAAGTAATAATATAGTTAAAATAGAGCGAGTGTCCTATCTATCATTTCGTTTCCAATGTAGATAAAGAAAGTGCTTCTCTTTGTTAGTATATGTTTCATCAACTAGTCCCATTGTTAATGTTTAAGCGTTTCTGCAAACTGGGGTGCTTAATTTTAGTTGATGTGCAAAAAAATAGAGATTGGAATGTCTCAAGGCCCCTCCTTGTACTACCGCTGTACACTGATGTTCATCACTGGCAGAAGGTGTATCGGGGAGACTTAGGTCAATTTCCAGTATGAGGCGTACCGTATGAGGCGTCGGAGGGCCCATCTCGCCCTCGCAGCATGGCATACTATGATACTATCGCAATATTTTCTTCTATTCATTAGTGTTTGTTTCATCAACTAGTGCCACTATAATGTAATCATGCTTTTTCATTATCTGTGCAAACAGAGTTATTCAGCTGCATTTTGGTGGAACTGCACAAATGTACGGATGGAACCGACATATATGCAGAGTGCGAGGTGTGCCAAGTAAAAATTACAAACACCAACCATGCTCCATGCACGCATTGACATCCACCACCACTAGTGGGATGTGTGGTGCTCTCTGTGGACGGATCTTTCTCGACAGCAAATCCGCTAACCAAATACTAGTAGTTTATATTGGCAGTTTTCTAGGGAGTACTCTTTTCTGAAAGAAGCACCAATCTATTTTTCTTTATTTGTACACAGTGTCACAACTTTGACCCAAACATCCAGAGCTATTTTAGGGTGATTGGCGTAGTACTCGAAGACTGATTGTAAGCATGATTTTCATTAGCTGTCACACTGATTGTAAGCATGAGCAGATGGAAGACTAGGTTAGTGCAAAGCTTACCTTAAGCCCTACCGCCACCGTTGAAATGAGACGAGCATCGAGGGAACCGTGGACCACGGTGGGGAAGCAACGTCGCGCCATCGGACCTCCTCTTGTGTTGGAAGAACGAATACTCCTATGGCTCCGGCTGGATCTGCACCCTCACGAACGGCACACCGTACTCGATCGATTCGCTATCCTCTGGGTGCTCGACCTTCGTCCTATACGCCCACCACGTCCGCCTGACTTTCGCCTCAGGCGAATCTGTCTGCTCCATCGCCCAGAGGAGATACTCGATGAACTCAAAGGACTGTGGCATGACTGCCGCCGAGGAGTACATCGCCGCCCTCATCGCCACTGTCTCGCTCTTTTGCATACATTGCCACATGGCCGTCACCGTCCTTGAAATCTTCCACTCATTATCAAACCAAGTAAGGATCTCCTTCAACCTGGCTAACTTTGCCTGGTCGCCACCGGCGATTTGCCTGATTCGCTGCTACATCCTCTCCATAGATGTCCTTCTGAGTGGTCCGGTGCTAGCTTTGGAAGATGGGAGGATAGACGGTGGTCTTTCATTAGAGAAGAGGGAGAGGAGAGATGGTGGTTTTGTAATGGAGATGATGGAGAGGAGAGGGGGTCGTTTTGCAATGGAGAAGAGGGAGAGGCGAGACGGTGGTTTTGGAATGGAGATGGTGGAGAGGAGAGGAGGTGGTTTTGCAATGGAGAAGAGGGAGAGGAACATGCGGCTGTGATTTAGGATTGACAAGAGGGCCGGCGCGCTGTGACAGGATCAAAATCAAAATCAATTTACCCTTCAATTAAGAAAGCGACCCCACATTGGCTAGTCTCCCTTTTATTCTGGTCATAATTGACCATGATTTGCACAAATAAAATATATGTTATACGTTGCAAAAATAATATAATTTGGAAGTACATTCAGATACGAACCAAACGATATAATTTTTGGTGACATGCATTCACATTTTGCTTGTCAAATACAGTACATGGTCAAACTTTGACCCAAAATACGCAAAACAAAAAAATACTTCCAAGACCAGCGCTGCTCCTCTCCTCTTAAACCACCGCCGCTCCTCTCCTGTTCCAATCTAAATCTAGCGCCGCTCCTCTCCTCTTCCATTTCAAAACCACCGCCCCTCCTCTCATGTTCCAATCCAAAACTAGTGTCGCTCCTCTCCCGTTCTAATCCAAAACCAGCGCTGCTCCTCTCCTCTTCCATTCAAAAACCACCGCCGGTGAGTGAAGGTGCTGTGGAGAAGTAGATCGATGGAGGAGTACAACCGATACATGAGGATCGCAGACAGCGACCTTGTGAAGCTAGCTAGGATGTTGAAGATACAGTCTTGGTGTGACAACAAGGACCAACTAGTGGCGACGGCGACATCCATGGCCAAATATCTGCAACAGAGCGAAAAGGCAGCGATACTCCTGAAGGGAGTCGCGCGGGAGTACATAGAGCTGCTCCTCTAGGCCATGGAGCAAACAGATTCACCGAATCCGATTGTGAGGGAGCGGTGGTGGGAGTATCGATTCCAGATGGAGCATCCACCAGAGATTGAAGGATCGAGCATCTACAGGGTGCTGTCTGTGAGGTGTCGTGCCAGAGCGAGCCGGCGGAGTCTTCGTCGACCGAACCCAACTACAAGAGGAGAAATGCAGTTGCCCCGACGACGCTTCCCCGCCATCCTCTCCTTCGCCGTTCACATTGTCTCACAGGGCGGCTGTCTACCACCGAGGAATAGGAGGGGACTGCCCCCCAGCCCAACAGTCGGGAAGGTTGTGAATTGTCAGGAGGGGCTTAGGGTTGTCAGTATTTGCAGGTTAAGAATTGTGTTTTGTGTTGTGTCTTTTGAGTGTACTTTCAGATATGAATGTATTTTGAATTTCAGATTTGCAGTATTGAGCATATGAAGTATTTTATGAATTCTAGAGATTTATTTTTAGCATTTAAAAATGTAGTTTCATAGGAGTATAAAAGTGTAGACAATGTGATTCTCAGAGAAGAAACTGCAAGTTTTAGTTTCAGATAAGCGCAAGTTCAGTTTCAGATAAGCGCAACTTTCGTCAGGCGGGGCATTTATATTAACACGGCCTTTTCAAACAGTGTTAACATCATGTTGGAAGTTTTATTCATGGTCAAAAATGGAACTACCAGCAAGTTAACATCATGTTGATCAACATTCATGCATAGCACATCTTCATATGATGCACAATAAAAAAGATATGCTATTTTAAAAATGCCCACACAATGTCGAGTGTGCGAAAAACAGAGAAAATGAGGGATGAAGTTTTGGCAAGTGTTGGATGTGGTGTGCGTAGATGACAATGGGGACCCACATGTTAATAATGGCAGAGGCAAAAAATTTGGAGATATTTTCCCTGCATCAGGTGGAATCGAACTCGGGCCAAACAGCTATCGGGTATTATCACTTGGCCACTGGTCTAGTTCAGTACTTCCGTTACAAATAAGGCACTGCCTCAGGTGGTCTGATCTCCTCCTGTGCCTTTGTGCGCTCGCCGCGGCGCCACTGTCTGCCATTGTGAACATGCTGAACAAACGAGAGGAATCTGGAGAGGACTGTACGTGGAGAGGCTGACAATCGGGACCCACCAGGTCTATGGCCGTACACAAGCAAGTGCCTCATCAAAAAAATACTTCCTCCTAATGCTATACTGATGTTGGGGCCCACGGGTTTGTCAACATAGTTACATTTTTTAGGTGCTTCAACATAGTTACTCTAGGAGATAAATTCACAACGAAGCCAGGGAGCTGGCAGGTATCATTTATTATCACTAGGGCAACAACTATCAGCTGGGTTTTGGGCTGCCCCGTCTAGGCTTTCTTTTTTAACATGCGCAACCCACGACATGCCGGTTTGTATTTTCTTGAGGGCCATCATGTATCGACTGGCCTAGACCTCCCATCCGAGGTTTAATTTTTCCTGAAACATCGGCAGCCCAATTTATGTATTTTTTTAAAGAAAACACAGAGGTCTATTCTATTTTTCTATATAAGGATAGGAACGCCTGGTCCAACTATATTATATATATTTAAATTATTTTATATGTCATTATATATTATTTTTATTATCATCATATATTTAACAGATACTTACATATGTAAGAAAACAATATCCCACATCTTATTAACTTATAAAAATAATTTCTTAACAATAAAATCTTGGATTTTTTTGGCAACGAAAATCCTGGTGATTGTGTACAAAAACTTGGTAAGATTTAAGGACCAATGTAATAATAAATCACTTATTATTTAAATATATTTATAACAAAATGCTCAGCCCCTATTTATTTTTTGATAACATTGTTGCGCCCAACCCAACATTATAATTAGAATATGCCCAACAAAATCGTGTATTTCGAGAAAGTGCAAATGACCTGTAATTTTTAGGAAAAAAATAAATGTGCCGCATGGACGCTACATTATTTGTTCACCCAACCCAGCTAATGGACTGTAATTCTAAAAAAGGAGATCAAATTTACTGTAAATTCTGAAAAAATGGGTTGAATACATGCCACATTTTTGGAGGCTGAAATGTGGGCCAATAGGTCGAAGCCAACGCAAGTCGTTGTCAACTTAGTCAAAAAATGGTTCTGACATCGTTAGCCGTTGGATTTACATCCAATGACCGACATCCATCTTCAATCTCTTGTCTTCTTCCTCCAGTGCCGCCGGGACCACCGGCTCCCGCCTCCTGCTGCTAGCAGCTTTGCTTAGCACGCTTCGCTGTGAAGCGCCACCCCACCGTTGGCCAGGCCATCCCTCCACCCCTCATGTTCTTCTCCACCGACTGCCGAACCACACTGCACCAGAACCCCACTACTGCAGGATGCTGCTAACGCGACACTACGATCAGAGACCCTTCGACGAAACTATGTGCGATGACATAGTCACAAACGGTGGTGTAAAATAACCATCAAAAAAGGTGCAAAACGTTTGCGATGGAGGATGCATCAAACACGGTTCAGATTTTAGTTGTGTGTGCGATGCAGGGCATACGGTTCCGCTCAATTAACCATTTGCGATGAGGAGGAACAAAAGAAACAGGCAGCCAGATGAAGGTGTGTGCGATGTACAGCATACGGTTCACTCGGATGAACTATTTGTGATTAGGCAACACAAAAGAAACGGTTAGCTAGATCAAAGGTGTGTGTGATCTACGGCATGCGGTTCACTCGGATGAACTGTTTGCATTGAGACATGATAACAGAAACGGTTCAAATGAACAAGATGTGTGTGATACGAGGCAAACAGGTATGTAATCGGAAAAGTGTGCGAAGACCGATAACAACACAGACGATTACTACTAACAAGCCGTGTGCTGTGAGCAAACGATTGCTGGTATACAATTGTGAGTGATTGATGAAAACATCACCGACGGGTCCCATTGTTTACTCCATGTGGGATGTGATTTTCTTTGTCCGCACAACATCTACGCTCTGTCTACAAAGCATCAACATATATACTTAAAATGACAGCATTGCATAACCAAATTAAGCATACAATTACACAAGTGACTACACACATAACATTTCCACACACCAAAGAAAGCAATTACATGCATACTAAAGTAGGAGAAACGAGGATCTAATCATCTTCTCATTGTTGTGACGACGCTTGCCATTGCTCTACTTCCGGCTGGATCCCTGGCCGTTTTGGGGAAGGAGGAACTTCCTCATGTCAACGATCCGCATATACATGTCATAGCTCGTGTACGCCTCCTTGGCTGCGTACACGACGTGAGCTTTGTCTAGTTTCTCCATCCAGGCCAAGTGCTAGGCACGCTCATCCTTGTTGCACGAATCCTTCATGTCTTTGTAGTAGGGGTCGATGATGGCCTCGGTGAGGTGAACCAGTGACTCCTTCTCATGCTCCTTGCTGGCCCAGATCTTGTATTGGCCCTGGATGTCGACAAGATTCTGGCAGGTGATGCCCGAATTCTCGAGCGCCTTTACATCGTTGGTGATGTCGACCATAGCGAACATGTAGTGGGGGCTGTTGACAAACTTGGTGAAATGCTTGCAAGGCCTTGTGGGCAGGCAGTAGTGGTAGACAAGGACGTGGTGGCGCACGCACATCTGGGTGACGACGACCTTTGGACGAGACCCGGCACGAGCGTGGGTGTACTCGAGGTCGAACCCGACCACCTTGTAGCTCTCCGCGGCAAGCAACAACTCCATGATGTGGATGGAGTGCTCCACCCAGACCGGGCCGTTGGTGTACACCACCGAGAGGTACATGAACCTTATGTGGTTGTCCACCACGACACGCATGGTGAACTGCTGCTCGTCATCGGCAGCCGCTCGGAGCGCCATTGGAGTACCCTCTAAGAATTTCTCATGGTGGGTGTGCTTCTTGCAATGGTGGGGCGCAATCGAAAGGTTGAACAGACACAAGGGTAGGTTAAATGGCCGCCTATAATAAATGGGGGCCGGCCTATAATTGTCACGTCTTGTCACGATGTTCATAGCAGAGGATTCCAGTGCATTCTTGACAACACCGCACCACACGTGTGGGCTCGAAGAGGCGCCAAATGTATCATCGATGAGCCTGTTCCCGCGCTACCGCGCAAGCTTCCCGCGCGGCTAGTTTGGCCACGCGTCATCTAGAAGAGGGACAAATCGTGGGCCTTTATTGTGTCAAATGACTTCGATAAGTTTACCCTTGGGTGATGAGGTTAAAGTTACACAGAAGGGTGATCATGGACACTCGAGTGCAATAATTAATTCTGCGCTCTACAGTGCACACGGTGGAAGAAACCAACTGTGTGCAATAATGTCGAAGATCGCAGTCGAGTTAGCTATATAGATCGTGTGCTGTGAGATCGACAAGGTAAACTGATTCGAAGACCATTGCATATTAAGGTCAAAATAGTGCTAGCAATATACGAGTCTCATACGATGCCATTTCAACGATTGTACCACAAAAGCTCGAAATGTTACAAGGTTCAAATTCTAGAGTTATATGGCTCAAATTCGAAGATTACAAGGCTCAGACTGATATTAGAAATGAAATTCAGCTCATCAGCTGCAAACGCTCACGCTGATCCGCTGAACATGGATATGAGAGAGGTTCAAACTAATATCACCGCTTCTAAATCTGGCTTCGAAACCTCACAATTTTTGCAAAGGGGTCAACCACTGAGAAGTCAGGTATGGGATTGACACGATGAGTTCCGATTACTCTGTCATCTGAAGTTCCAAAATGAAATTCAGCATTTTTGGAGCCTACTCAGTTCTGCCGCAAGAGCCGGCGCTGATCAACAAACCATTCATTTTTGCGAAATAAATGTAGGGCAAACCTCATTTCCTTCAGCACCCTTGCTCTGAACAAAGAACCTGTTGAATATAATCTCTGGTAAGGTCCCTCGGTAGGATTTCAAAGCAATTTCTGAGAGATGTAGATCTAGGCATTCGACGTAATTGTTATAGTTTATCACATTATCCACCACTGGGCCTAATCTTATCTGCAAAAGTAGAAAACGTGTTAGTGTCTACATGCAGTTTTGAACATTACTACAGGCCTAGCTATTTGGTTTGCAGGATTTGTAAAATGCACTAACATGCCATCTTCGATCTGACATGATTAACATGGGTATTTGATTACATTCTAGAAAAATGTAGCCTTCTTCACAAGAGATTGGAGTGGATGAAAAGTTCCCTAAGAAAACTAGTACAGATTAATCCAAAGGAGAAATGCTTATTGATTGTAACCATATGCATCAAGCAACCAATATGGGGGGCATGTATGTACTGAAATCCTCCAAAAGAACATTCAGAAATCGTAGTACATTGCCATTGTAAACTTGAAAAAAGGGGTCACAAATTGAACTCCCTTATGGTTAACATTTAACAGGAAAGGAACATCACCTCGATATATAGCTTCTCCAGGCACGAAAAGCATCTCAGAAGCCCGACAACTTGCTCCAGGTCGGGCCGATAGATTCTAGTGCCAAGACCTTCTCATGCATGTAGATTTGAGGTCAAGCTTGTCGGAATCATTTTCTGAGTGACAGACGAACAAACATCTTCAAAATTAGAAATGATGTTAATTTGTAGAAGGAGAGGTAGAAGGCGGCTGTTGTACCTGAACGGGTGTGGATCCAATAACAAGTTCGAAGTATTTGTCAGACGAGTAGCCCACCACGGTCAATTATAGCGCATAAATGACATTGATTCTTGTTGGACCTTCTTGATCAACTACAAGTAATCTCTCCAGTGCAGGTGTGTCCTGGATGCCCATACCGTGGTCCACATCTTGTGATGTCTTCCTGCCGCACCAAAAACATACATAAATAGTCTGGAGAGTCATCGAGGTGATGTGGAAGGTACTCAACCCATTGATCGCCTGAAGATGAAGGTACTCGAGTGCAGTACAGCCACAGAGCAGGTGCTCCATGTCACCCTTTGAGAAGTAGACGGCGACGAGCTCGAGGTGCTTCAATCGTGGTAGAATAAGAGTGGGTGTGTCATTAAGGGGCGGGAAATGGCAGTTCTTGAACTTGGCGACGCGTAGCATGGGCATGAGGCGGAGTGCAGACGTTGGCAGCGACCGCATATCCCATCATCAAAAGTGAGCTCCTCAAGCTGATCTAGGGCGGGGGATCGGAACCAGTCGTCAAGCTTGGCTCGGTCCTTGCCTGGAACGGAACTTGCTGATACGTCTCCGTCGTATCTACTTTTCCAAACACTTTTGCCCTTGTTTTGGACTCTAACTTGCATAATTTGAATGAAACTAACCCGGACTGACGCTGTTTTCAGCAGAATTGCCATGGTGTTATTTATGTGCAGAAACAAAACTTCTCGGAATGACCTGAAACTTCACGGAACATCTTTTCGGAAATAATAAAAAATCGTTGCAAAAGATGAAGGCCAGGGGGCCCACCACCTGTCCACGAGGGTGGGGGCGCTCCTCCCTAGGACGCGCCCCCTACCTCGTGGGCCCCCGGAGGCTCCTCCGACGCCAACTCCAACTCTATATATTTGCTTTCGGAGAGAAAAAAATAAAGGAGAATAAATAATCGCGTTTTACAATACGGAGCCGCCGCCAAGCCCTAAAACCTCTCAGGAGGGCTGATCTGGAGTCCGTTCGGGGCTCCGGAGAGGGGGATTCGTCGCCGTCGTCGTCATCATCAACCATCCTCCATCACCAATTTCACGATGCTCACCGCCGTGCGTGAGTAATTCCATCGTAGGCTTGCTGGACGGTGATGGGTTGGATGAGATCTATCATGTAATCGAGTTAGTTTTGTTAGGGTTTGATCCCTAGTATCCACTATGTTTTGAGATTGATGTTGCTATGACTTTGCTATGCTTAATCCTTGTCACTAGGGCCCAAGTGCCATGATTTCAGATCTGAACCTATTATGTTTTCGTGAATATATGTGTGTTCTTGATCCTATCTTGCAAGTCTATAGTCACCTACTATGTGTAATGATCTGGCAACCCCGAAGTGACAATAATCAGGACCACTCCCGGTGATGACCATAGTTCGAGGAGTTCATGTTCACTATCTGCTAATGCTTTGTTCTGGTTCTCTATTAAAAGGAGGCCTTAATATCCCTTAGTTTCCATTAGGACCCCGCTGGCACGGGAGGGTAGGACAAAAGATGTCATGCAAGTTATTTTCCATAAGCACGTTTGACTATATTCAGAATACATGCCTACATTACATTGATGAATTGGAGCTAGTTCTGTGTCACCCTATGTTATGACTGTTACATGATGAACCGTATCCGGCATAATTATCCATCACCGATCCAATGCCTACGAGCTTTCCATATACTGGTTCTCGCTTATTTACTTTCCCGTTGCTACTGTTACAATCACTACAAAACACCAAAAATATTACTATTGCTTTCTTTACTTTTGTTACCGTTACCACTACTATCATATTACTTTGCTACTAAACACTTTGTTGCAGATACTAAGTTATCCAGGTGTGGTTGAATTGACAACTCAACTGCTAATACTTCAGAATATTCTTTGGCTCCCCTTGGGTCGAATCAATAAATTTGGGTTGAATACTCTACCCTCGGAAGCTGTTGCAATCCCCTACACTTGTGGGTTATCAAGACTAATTCCTGGCGCCGTTGTCGGGGAGCATAGCTCTATTCTTTGAGTCACTTGGGATTTATATCTGCTGGACACTATGAAGAACTTGAAAGACGCTAACACAACAATTTATCCCTCAACTACGAGGGGAGGTAAGGAACTGCCATCTAGCTTTGCACTTGATTCACCTTCTGTTTTTAGTAAGCTTGCGACACCTAAACTTGCTTCTGCTATTCGTTCTGATATGTCGCATGTTATTGATGATGACACTTCTGCTATGCATGATACTTATGATGAAACTACTTCTATGCTTGATACTACTGTGCCCCTTAGTGAATTTCTTGATGTACAAATTGCTAGGGCTAGAGAGAAAGAAATTATTGAAACTGATTATAATGATGAAAGTGATGATGAAGATAGACCTGTTATTCCTGAGGGTTATGTTTTTGATATGGAATCTTCTGCAGCAATTTTAGCTTGCAAAGATAGATATGAACTCAAGAGGTTATTAGTTGAATGGAATAAGCAATCTCGTAAAGATAGAATGAAATCTGACCCTGCTTTTGCTACTTCACCTATTTGTGTTGCGGATAAGGATTATGAATTTTCTGTTGATCCTGATATAATTACTTTGGTTGAATCTGAAACTGTTGTGGCACATCTTACTAAATAAAATGATATAGCCACCCTGTTCACTAATGATGAGAGATCTCGCTACTTTTATATCCTTAAAATATTTCCGTTCTCATTAAAGGGTGATGCTAAGATATGGTTTAATTCTCTTGATCCTGGTTGTGTGCGTAGTCCCAAGGATATGATTTATTACTTCTCTGCTAAATATTTCCCTTCTCATAAGAAACAAGCTGCTTTAAAGGAAATATACAACTTTGTGCAATTGAAGAAGAGAGTCTCCCACAAGCTTGGGGGAGGCTTCTCAAGTTACTTAATGCTTTGCCTGATCATCCTCTTAAGAAAAATGAAATACTTGATATCTTTTATAATGGACTAACCGATGCTTCCAGATATTACCTGGATAGTTGTGTTGGTTCTCTTTTCAGGGGAAGAACACCGGATGAAGCTGAAATTCTATTGAATAATATATTGACAAATGAAAATAATTGGGCACCTCCTGAGCCAGCTCCTGCTCCAATTACTGAGCCTATTCCTAAACCAACTCCGAAGAAGAGAGGTGTTCTATTTCTCGGTCCTGAAGATATGCAAGAGGCAAAGAAATCTATGAAAGAAAAAGGTATTAAAGCTGAAGATGTTAAGAATTTACCTCCTATTGAAGAAATACATGGTCTTAATTTACCGCCTGTTAAAGAAACATATGATCTTAATCCTTTACCTGTTGAAGAACCTCCTGGTCTTGATAACCCGACATAGGTAGTAAAGGTAAATTCTCTCTATAGAATTGATGAAGGTGATATTCCTCACTATAAGTCTGCTAGACAATGCTTTGACGAGTTTGATAATTTTATTGTCAAACAAGAAAATTTCAATGCTTATTTCGGTAGACAATTGAAATACGATGCTTATATGATTAAACACTTGGGTGATTATATGGCTAATATTAGAGGTGAACTTAAACTTGTTAGCAAACATGCTTCTATGGTTACCACTCAAGTAGAACAAGTACTTAAAGCTCAAAATGATTTGCTAAATGAAATTAATAGTAAGAAAAATGATTATGCTGTTAGAGTGGCTACTAGAACTGGTAGAATGACTCAGGAACCTTTGTATCCTGAAGGCCACCCTAAGAGAATTGAGCAAGATTCTCAGAGAAATAATATTCATGCACCTAGTTCTTCTAAAAGGAAGAAAAAGAAAAATGATAGGACTTTGCAAACTTCTAGTGAACCTATTGCTGAACCACCTGAGAATCCAAATGATATCTCTATTTCTGATGCTGAAACACAATCTAGAAATGAACATGAACGTAGTGAAAATGCTAATGATGATATTCATGATGATGCTCAACCTAGTAATGATAATGATGTAGAAATTGAACCTGTTGTTGATCTTGATAACTCACAATCAAAGAATCAACGTTATGATAAGAGAGACTTTGTTGCTGGGAAACATGGTAAAGAAAGAGAACCATGAGTTCAGAAACCCATGCCTTTTCCTCCCAAACCATCCAAGAAAAAGGATGATGAGGATTTTGAGCGCTTTGCTGAAATGATTAGACCTATCTTTTTGCGTATGCGATTAACTGGTATGCTCAAAATGAATCCTTATGCTAAGTATATGAAAGATATTGTTACAAATAAAAGAAAGATACCGGAAGCTGAAATTTCCACCATGCTTGCTAATTATACTTTTAAGGGTGGAATACCAAAGAAGCTTGGAGATCCAGGAGTACCTACTATACCATGCTCCATTAAAAGAAACTATGTTAAAACTGCTTTATGTGATCTTGGGGCCGGTGTTAGTGTTATGCCTCTTTCTTTATATCGTAGACTTGACTTGAATAAGTTGACACCTACTGAAATATCTTTGCAAATGGCTGATATATCAACTACTATACCTGTTGGTATTTGTGAGGATGTGCCTGTTGTGGTTGCAAATGTTACTATTTTAACGGACTTTGTTATTCTTGATATTCCCGAGGACAATAGTATGTCTATTATTCTTGGAAGACCTTTTCTGAATACTGCAGGTGCTGTTATTGATTGCAACAAAGGCAATGTCACTTTTCATGTTAATGGTAATGAGCATACGGTACACTTTCCGAGGAAACAAACTCAAGTTCATAGTATCAACTCTATTGGAAAAATTCCATCGATTATATTTGGAGGTTTTGAATTTCCTCTTCCTACTATCAAGAAGAAATATAATATTCTTATTATAGGGGATGTGCATATCCCCATTGAGGTAACATAGTGCTATTCGAAATTTCTCCGGTTTCATGTTATTCGGAATGAGTTTATTAACAAGACTTGATTAACCTTGTTAGTGGATTCCTTTTGATGAGCATGAGATGGATGAAACTAGAAGGCACAACCTTCTGTACCCTCTCTATATTTTCTGTTATTTAGTTGAAATAAAGTAAAAATAGTATTTTTCTGTCTGTTTTCTGATTTATCGGTGCAATATAAAAATACCCCAAAAATAAAAGTCCTCCAAATTCCATGCCAATTTAATATGATTTTTCTTGAATATTTGAGGATTTATGGTACTAAAAACACTGCGGGGGGAGCTGCCACCTGGCCACGAGGGTGGAGGGCGCGCCCTACCCCCTAGGGCGCGCCCCTGCCTCGTGGGCCCATGGTGGCCCTCCTCCACTTATTCCTGCACCCATCCTCTTCTTGTTCCTCCCACAAACACGAATATCTGGCTCAAGCACGAGGTTTAGCTCACTTTGCTGTGATTTTCGATCTCCTTGCTCAAAGTACCTCTCACAAAACTGCTTGGGGAGATTGTTCCTTGGTATGTGACTCCTCCATTGGTCCAATTAGTTTTTGCTCTTGTGCTTTATTCATTGCAAATTTGTGCTGCATAGGTGACCATGTTCTTTAGCTTGCATGTCAAATTTATATGGTTCCAAGTAGTTCTAATGCATGATATATCCTCTAGGCACTTGTAGGAGTAGTTGCTATCAATTTTGTTGAGCTTCGTTCAGTTTTGTTTGAAGTTACTAAAAATTTCAGAATATTTCAGAAAATGATGAAGAGACTTTTGAGGGGCTCATCGAGCCGAAGCTCGAAGGAAAAGCAAAATGAAGAAGCACAGAGGCCCAAATATAATTTTCCTTGTACCGCGGAGGTCCGGTCGTGTGAATGGCCTTCCGATGACTTCTTGAGACAAGCCGGGATTTATGAGGATTTTTATTCATTGGCTGAGGATGCCGGCCTCACCGACTTCCTTCGCGACCAATGTCATCAGTATCTCTTACTCACTAATACTTTTGTGCAAAACTTCTACTATTTTCCTAAGGAATCACCTCCTTCAGTAGAGTTTCATTTATATGAAGTTGCTAAGAAGATGCCATTAGCTGAATTTTGCGAGGTTTGCAAAGTACCTTTTGAGGGTACCTTAGATGAACCACACCGTAAAGATCTGGAAGAATTTATTAACACTGTCACTGTGGGCGAAACCAGGAAGGTTTCCGATGCAAGAATCACTAGCATACATTTTCCTGTCCTACGCTACTTTGCCTTATTTGCTAGTCGTTGCTTGATTGGTCGTGGAAACTGTGGAAACCTTAGTGTTCCTGATATTATCATTTTGTTCCATGGTTTATACCGCGATAACACTGTGAGTATGGGCGGAATTATTGCTAAATGTTTAAGTTTGAACCGTACTAAGGGTCCCATCTTTGGAGGTATTTATGCCTCACGCCTAGCTGCACATTTTAACATACCTATTAGGCTCTATGAGAAAGAACAAAAATTGATGCCCAGTGCTTATTTAGCTTATAAGAGCATGCTAGCGCATGACTTTATTGTTAAGGGCGGGGAAGGGGAGCTTAAATATAAATTGTACTTTAATAGACATCACCCTAAGAATATTACGTTTCCTGCTCCTTTGTTTAATTTGTCTGAAGGTCCTTATCTCGTTCCATGGGCGGCCGTTCAAGCCTACCGGAACCCTACTCCAGCCCCGGAGCCGGAACCACAAGATGAGCCTCCACGGCAATCTGTTTATTCTTGGGATCCGGAGATGGCTGTCAGCCAGTGGCAGTCAGAGTCCTCTTCATCGTAGTACGACCCCAGCTACAACTACGGGTATCCGCCAGGCTATCCCTGGCAATGAACCAACTTAGGCCAAAAGCCTAAGCTTGGGGGAGTACGTATTTCCCACCGACATTACATTTATGTTCACACACTCATTGCTAGATGTCGGTGCTCATACTTTTTCACTGTAACATCCATGCTAGTTTATTTTCCTTTTCCTGCTTTCTTCTTGAGTGTTTGTTAAACCTTAAGAAAAACAAAAAATTGGTAGTAGCTTCTAGCTAGTTTACTTTCCTGCTGTAGTAGTAATATTTAAAAAGAAAACCCAAAAATATTTCCCGTTCTTCTTTTGCTTGTTGGGAGCTTTCCCGTGTAAATAGTTTTTATTTCTTTTCTTTTGTTTGGGAATCGATAGGAGAAGACCATAATTAATTTGTTGAAGTGGCTCTTACATGCATTATTGTTGATTTAACCAAGAGCCCATATTGCCTTGTCTTCTCCTGTTTATTGAATGCTCGCAGATTCCAGCTTAGTCCAATGCACTTGCACTCTTATTATTCACTCCATTCGGCCGTGCAAGTGAAAGGCAATTATGATGATATATGATGGACTGACTGAGATGAGAAAAGCTGGTATGAACTCGACCTCTCTTGTTTTTGTAAATACGATGAGTTCATCATTCTTGATTCAGCTTATTATGAATAAACATGTTTGCAATGACAATTAGAGATCATAGTTGCTTGTGCCATGCTTGATTAGCTATGAGTTATAATGGTTTACCTTGCGTGCCAACATGCTATTAAAATGGTTGTGATGTGGTATGATGGGGTGGTATCCTCCTTCGAATGATTTGAGTGACTTGACTTGGCACATGTTCACACATGTAGTTGAAACAAAATCAACATAGCCTTCACGATATTTATGTTCATGGTGGATTATATCCTACTCATGCTTGCATCCAATGTTTATTAATTTTAATGCATGTTCATGACTGTTGTCGCTCTCTAGTTGGTCGCTTCCCAGTCTTTTGCTAGCCTTCACTTGTACTAAGCGGGAATACTGCTTGTGCATCCAATCCCTTAAACCCCAAAGTTATTCCATATGAGTCCACTATACCTTCCTATATGAGGTATCTACCTGCCGTTCCAAGTAAATTTGTATATGCCAAACTCTAAACCTTCAAATAAACATTCTGTTTTGTATGCTCGAATAGCTTATGTATCAACTAGGGCTGCCCTTATCTTCCATGTTAGGCGGGTTATTCTCACGAGGAGTGGACTCCTCTCCTCATTCACGAGAAAATGGCTGGTCTCCGGGATGCCCAGTCCCATGCTTTATGCAAACAAAATCAAAATTAATTGCAAAGAAAACTCCCCCTGGGACTGTTGCTAGTTGGAGACACTCGTTGTTTCGAGCAAGTCATGGATTGATGCTTGTTGGTGGAGGGGGAGTATAAACTTTACCATTCTGTTTGGGAACCGCCTATAATGTCTGTAGCATGGAAGATATAGCCATCTCTTAGTTGTTATGTTGACAATGAAAGTATACCGCTCAAAATATTATTTATCTCTATTTCAAAAACCGAGCTCTTGCATCTCTACAAATCCCGGCTTCCCTCTGCGAGGGGCCTATCTATTTACTTTTATGTTGAGTCATCACCCTCTTAATAAAAGCACTAGCTGGAGAGCACAGCTGTCATTTGCATCCATCACTATTAATTTATATTGGGTATGACTATGATTGGATCTCTTTTACCATGAATTACAATGTCTAGTCAGTCCTTGATCTTTAAAGGTGCTCTGCATTTATGTTTTGCGGTCTCAGAAAGGGCTAGCGAGATACCATCTTGTTATATCATATTATCATTGTTTTGAGAAAGTGTTGTCATCCAAGATTTATTATTATGGATCGCTAGTTGATTATATTATTGATATGAGTAAATATGAGACCTGAGAATTATTGCAAATGTGGTTAGTCATAATCTTTGCTGAAAACTTGAATGCTGGCTTTACATATTTACAACAACAAGAGCAAACAGAGTTTGTAAAAGTTTTTCTTTATCACTTTCAGTTTGTCAACTGAATTGCTTGAGGACAAGCAAAGGTTTAAGCTTGGGGGAGTTGATACGTCTCCGTCGTATCTACTTTTCCAAACACTTTTGCCCTTGTTTTGGACTCTAACTTGCATGATTTGAATGGAACTAACCCGGACTGACCCTGTTTTCAGCAGAATTGCCATGGTGTTATTTATGAGCAAAAACAAAAATTCTCGGAATGACCTGAAACTTCACGGAACATCTTTTCGGAAATAATAAAAAATCGTTGCGAAAGATGAAGGCCAGGGGGCCCACCACATGTCCACGAGGGTGGGGGGCGCCCCCGCTAGGGCACGCCCCTACCTCGTAGGCCCCCTGAGGCTCCTCCGACGCCAACTCCAACTCTATATATTTTCTTTCGGAGAGAAAAAATAAAGGAGAAGAAATCATCACGTTATACGATACGGAGCCGCCGCCAAGCCCTAAAACCTCTCGGGAGGGCTGATCTGGAGTCCGTTCGGGGCTTCGGAGAGGGGGATTCATCGTCGTCGTCATCATCAACCATCCTACATCACCAATTTCATGATGCTCACCGCCGTGCATGAGTAATTCCATCGTAGGCTTGCTGGACGGTGACGGGTTGGATGAGATCTATCATGTAATCGAGTTAGTTTTGTTAGGCTTGATCCCTAGTATCCACTATGTTCTGAGATTGATGTTGCTATGACTTTGCTATGCTTAATGCTTGTCACTAGGGCCCGAGTGCCATGATTTCAGATCTGAACCTATTATGTTTTCATGAATATATGTGTGTTCTTGATCCTATCTTGCAAGTCTATAGTCACCTACTATGTGTTATGATCCGGCAACCCCGAAGTGACAATAATCGGGACCACTCTCGGTGATGACCATAGCTTGAGGAGTTCATGTATTCACTATGTGCTAATGCTTTGTTCCGGTTCTCTATTAAAAGGAGGCCTTAATATCCCTTAGTTTCCATTAGGACCCCGCTGCCACGGGAGGGTAGGACAAAAGATGTCATGCAAGTTCTTTTCCATAAGCACGTATGACTATATTCAAAATACATGCCTACATTACATTGATGAATTGGACTAGTTCTGTATCACCCTATGTTATGACTGTTACATGATGAACCGCATCCGGCATAATTGTCGATCACCGATCCAATGCCTACAAGCTTTCCATATACTGGTTCTCGCTTATTTACTTTCCCGTTGCTACTGTTACAATCACTACAAAACACCAAAAATATTACTATTGCTTTCTTTACTTTTGTTACCGTTACCACTACTATCATATTACTTTGCTACTAAACACTTTGTTGCAGATACTAAGTTATCTAGGTGTGGTTGAATTGACAACTCAACTGCTATTACTTGAGAATATTCTTTGGCTCCCCTTGTGTCGAATCAATACATTTGGGTTGAATACTCTACCCTCGAAAGTTGTGGTGATCCCCTACACTTGTGGGTTATCACTTGCCCATTCTAAGGCCTTTGGTTGGGCCATGGTGACTGCTGAAGTTCTGGGAGAACGCACCCAAGCTTTTGCGATAGCCATGGAAGAGCCCGTGGGTGTCGATGAGGTTGAGAGGGCTGGAGTTCCATAGGAGGCGCCACTGCCGGGAAAGGAGGGTTGTCCGTGCCCCATATTTGATTTGGAGGAGGGAGATGATGACTCTCAACATATCATCGGGGAGGCTGCTGATTAAGTCTAGACATGCTGGAGTCACTTGCAGCTCTAGCTCACCCCACCTCCGCTTGTTGGCAGCCCCGTTCTCCACCTCCGGAGCCTCCTTATCAGCGGCGCTTTCTGATAGAAATGGGAGTACAGGGAATATTTAGTTAAAATAGGGCAATAGAAAAGTGTATTGGTAACTAGAAGTTATTTGGTAGGAATATAGTAAGAAAAGGGAATAATAATTGCTTGCTTATATACAACACAATTCATTTGACATTGTTGGATAAGTCAATAAATGCAGATATTTCAAAAGAAAACTTACTCCGAACAAAGTCTGGACGGATGATTTTGTCGGGGAAGTTAGCATATATCTCATGACCAGGCTGTGCAGTGCAATTTTAGTGCCATCTTTCAGTACATAAAACTTTGCAATTTCATTCCAAAAGCCAGTGCCAAAATAGGAGTCTAGCGTTCATCAAGTCTTACAAGAGATAACGATTGTAAATCCATGGTTTGTGTGCAGTATGACATTCGTGGAGCCTTGATCTATGTAAAGGGAAAAATTGTGCACTACATAATCTGTTGCACAGCGAGGGATGTCCTATAAAAAATGGTAGGATTGTTAAAGAAAATATGGTAACATGCAAATATGGGCCCAAATTGAAAGAACTGTACAACAATTGAAATCAAAGGACAAAAATCTATAATTAAATTGATAGGGTAAACATTATGTCATGGAAAAATGAGAGTAATCGAAAGAACAATACATCATTAATTTGCCTAATATAGAAAGAAGAGGGGGAAAATCCCCTTTGACATATATGGTGCATGTGGCACCTTTTATCCAAATGTAGCAATATTTAGAATACATTCAGGAAAGTTGGCCATGCCAACTGATTTAGGGTGAGATTGAACATACCGCGCGCGTCCTCAAGTTATCTGGTACGATGAGATGGAATCTCTGGCAGCAGTCACAAAGTTCTGAAGTGTCGGCGCACTGTACATTCTATGAATGAAAGAAAACCCTCAAATCAACTCGAATAAAAATGAATTCATGGTGATTTCCACCTGGTGATTAAAGGAGGCAGATGAACTAGGATAAGAGATGAGATAATATCTCGTTAAATTAGTTACCTTGTCGTCCATGAGAAAGAACCCTCAGTACGGCAGATTCCCCAACCGAGCGGAGCTGGGTCGACCGCGAGCAGCGTCGAGAAAGTCGATGGCGATTGTCGGCGTTCTGGAAACGGGGGTCCCCAGACTTGCCTGCATGCGGCCTGCGGCATGGCTCGAAGGAGGCCCAGCACGGCCCATCTTCATCAACACAAGCTCAAGACCCTCGCGAGGGGCCAAGCCTCGCGGGGAGGACGACAAGGAGCTTCCTCAAGCACGGCCTCGTCAGGCTGGCTCATGAGGAGGCGGAGAATTCAAGGCAGGGTACCTCGCGAGGTGCCCATGATGCAAGCCATGACGACCAAGGGCGCCAGTCGGGCGCCAGCCCGCGCAGTGTCCTCCTTTCCTCTTTGGTGCAAAGGGAGCAAGCGCAGGCGAGAGCATCAAGCAAAGGCATCCGTTTCGGTGCAACAAGACCAAGACCAGCCCAACGGCTGGAAGGGAGTCATCGTGGAGCCCAAGCAGGCGTCATCACCAGAGCCTTTGGACAGGCGAGGACCAACTTTAGTCAGGATAAGTGTACCCGCTGTTCCCCTTCAAAATGGCCAATTGTTGGCGCCCTTCCCGCTCAATATTTGGGAAGAGGCACAGGGCCTTCGCCTATAAATAGGACTAGCCACCCACAGGGTAGAGGCAGCTAGAGAGAGAGGAGAAGATCCGAACCCTCATCAGAAGCCAGTAGTTAGAGCGACTGAACACCACCTAGCAGTTCATCACACCCGCCAAGAACAGACCCTCGCGAGGCTGTTCTTCCTTGTATTGTTCCTCATCAGCCCAAGAGGCAATCCACCACACCACACACTGGAGTAGGGTATTACACCACAATGGTGGCCCAAACCAGTATAAATCTCGTGTCTCTTGTGTTGTTCCGTTTAGTACTTTAGGTCCCAGCGATTCGGCGAGGTGCGAGATGGTGGAAGGTTGGATCTCCGCGCGCACCCCAGTGTTCGAACCTCAAGGTTCTGCCGGAACCCGAAATCCGACATTTGGCGCCCGGTAGGGTGCGCCGGAATCTACCTTCGTCGCCTCGTTCTTCCCCGACCCGCGCAACCATGTTCGGCGCCCGTCGGGTCGCGCCGAAGCGCCGAGCCGCCCTCGCCTCCCATGTCGCCCAGACAGCTCCCGTCGGCGGGCACCCTCGTCGTTCCCCGTCACCTGCCGTCAACGCCGCCACGGGCCCGGCGGGGAACGAGCAGCAAGCATCATCCCAGCACCCGTCCATGAGGCGGGACGGCCGCACCGCCACGCCTTCGCTCACCCCCGCTGGTTCTTCGTCACGCGCGTCCCGCGCGGCCATGGAGGCCCGAGCTGAACTCATCGCGGAAAACGAGATCCTGCACTACCGCCCCGTCGACGACGTCTACGAAGAATGGCTCGACCGAGTCGCCGAGCTCGTCCGTGCTGCAGGAGGCGCCCCCGCACCGTTCGTCTCGCTGCACCGCACCCCGCCCCGCGCGGGCGATGAATCAACCCGGGGCGCCTCAGCCGCCTCCTCCTCAAGAAGGCGCCCTGGCCCCAAGGCGCGCGGCCCCTGGGCAGAACCCGCTCCGCCAGGCGCCGGCGCGGCAAGAGCAGAGTTGTCAAGAAGTTCCTCGCCCACGAGAAGCTGCTGAGCGCTCCCGCCCAAGCATGTCAGACCTCGCTGCCCCCAGCCGCGGCGCAAGGAGGCCCGCAAGACCAAGCTCTCTGTCGTCCGAGGCCCCCCGCGGCCACGGCGGGCTGCCGCGCCTTCACCTCCGAGCTGCGCAGCGTCGCGTGGCCCGCCAAGTTCAAGCCGGACCTGCCTCCTCACTACCAAGGCACAGCTGACCCTACGGAGTTCCTCCAGCTCTACGAGCTGGGCATCGAGGCTGCCAACGGGGATGAAAAGGTCATGGCGAACTGGTTTCCCATGGCGCTCAAGGACGGAGCCCGCACCTGGCTCCTGAATCTGGCCCCAGGCACGATCTCTTCCTGGGCCGAGATGTGCACCCGCTTCATCGCCAACTTCCAGGGTACTCGTGACCGGCCACCCGCCATGAGCGACATGCGTCGAATCAAGCAGCAGCCAGGGGAAACCCTGCAAAAGTACATCCAGCGCTTCAACAACGCACGCCTCAAGATCCCCAGGGTAACGGAGGAGGCCATCATCTCTGCCTTCTCCGACGGCGTGCGCGACGTCAAGATGAAGGAGGAGCTGGCGATGCATGAAGATCTGTGCACCTCCTTGGAGTTGTTCAACTTGGCGACCAAGTGCGCCAGGGCTGAGGAGGGGCGCCTCTCCCTCCTCGAGCTGCCTGCCGCGGATCCCGAAGAAAAGAAGTCCAAGGCCAAGGACGTGAAGCGCAAGGGGGCTGCCGTACTCGCGGCCGAACCAGACACCAAGCAAGGCAGAGATCAGCCCGAGTCCTCCAAAGGCAGTCGGTTCTGCGTGTACCACGACCTCCACACCCACAACACCAATGAATGCCAAGAGCTCCGGGCCATACGCGAAGGAAGGGTCGGCAGACGCCCCGAGCGCAGCGACCGGGGCTATGGCCGAGGAGGAGGAAGGAATGCAGGACGCTGGGAAGACCGCGGCCCGCGCCAAGGGTGGCGCGACCAACCTCGCGAGGACCGTTGGCAAGACCCGCCTCACGAGGGAGGCTGGAGGGATCAGCCTCGCGAGGATCGCCCACAGGGGAACGCAGGCCTCCCTCCACTGCCGCCGCAGCCAAGGAGAAATGAGGACCGTCATCAAGATGAGGGGGCTGGGGGCTTCCAGGAACCGCGTGCGATCGCCTTCATCCTGGGCGGAGCTCAAGCCCCAGCCTCTCAGCACATCTTCAAGAAGTTCGCCCGCGAAGTGAATGCAGTCCTCCCCAAGCTTGAGGCCGCGCACCCTCTCAGGTGGTCGGGCGGCGCCATCACGTTCAGATTCAGCGGATCAGCTCAAGTCTTGCCACACCGGAGTTCTCCCGATGCTTTGTTCCCCAATCATCAGCAACATGCTGGTCACCAAGACCCTCATCGACGGCGGGGCAGGACTCAACGTCTTGTCCGTGGAAACATTCAACAATCTTCAAGTGCCTTACAGCCAACTTCAGCCAACCAAGCCTTTCTCCGAGTCACCGACGGCTCCACGTCCCGATCGGGCAGGTCCGCCTTCTGTCACCTTGGGGCTCACGACAACCACCGCACCGAGCTCATCGACTTCGTCATTGCCCACATTCGCTTTGCCGTTATAACGCCATCCTCGGGTACCGGCGTTAAATTCATGGTCAGAACCCATCACGGCTACAACGTCCTCAAGATGCCAGGAAGCGGCGGGGTCATCACGGTGCCTTGTGAAGAGAGAGACGCAGTGTGCTCCCTGGAGCGAGCCTTTCAGGCCGCATCGCTAGAAGACCGAGACCACGGCAGCAGGAGGCCTCCCGAGGCCGCACCCAAGAAGAAGAAGATATCGACCGGCCCAGCTCCTCAAGAGACAGTCCCCTCAGGGCCCGCGCCCGGCCAGGGGGAGCCTCCTTCCATCGCATAGGAAAGCGCGCCCGGCGCCCTCCTCAGGCCGGGCTCGGGGGCTCTCCCCTGGAGGGCCGCCGACCTCGCCAAGGTCACAAGGGAGGCGCTTGGGCACCACGTGGGCGCGATTAAGCACGCTTCCCCAAGCGGGAGCAAGGCAAGGAGGGCTGAACCCTCGGGAGTTCATCGGCAAGGCCATTCAGAGCTACAGAGTCAAGGGTCATGAGGCGGCCGCCGCCACCAGCCGTGGCCCCCCAACCAGGCGAGGATGGTGGGCTGCGCGTCTGCATCGACATACCAGGGCTCAACCGAGCCGCATCTCAAGAGCGCCTCTAGCCCTCGCGAGTGGGACGTTGCGAGGGCCCGCCCCACAGCTACGTGCGCATGCCTCACGGCCTGCCAAATGCGGCTGCTGCGCACCAGCATCTCATTAGGTCCATCCTGGAGGCTCGAGAGGTCAGGCACGCCACAGCCCTGGCAGAGATGGAGATGGCCCCCGAGGAGCCGCCAGCGCCTCCGGAGCCTCCCGAGGCCCCCGGGCCTGGGGGCTCGTGAGGATTGGCTCCCGCAGCCCACCGAGTCTGCTACACCAACACCCCTTCGTCCTCAACATCACCAGGTGACATCTTTAAGTTTTATTCCCGGCTGGGAGCGCCTTCAGGGCCGCATTATTCCCAGGCCGCGTGGGTCCGTCCCTGCGACATGTATCCCTTTTATTTCATGTCATTAGCCTATCATGTTGGGGGCGCCCCTCGGGCTGCATCATCCCCAAGCCGCTCGGGCCTGTCCCAGCGGCATGTATCCTTCTTACGTTTTCCTTAGGGTTATGCTCTCGCTCCATCATGCTTGTTATTTGGTGCCTTTTCCTGGGTGACGGAATCTTGCACGTTAAAGGGGGGTGCCTGAGCAACGCGACTCAGGGCTCCTACCGGCTCTCCGGCCCTCACCCTCTGGTCTTGTCCATGGCATCGCGACCTGGCTTGCCAGCGACGGCTGAGACCAGACCGAGAGCCGGGACCCGAGGACATAGAGTTTTGTCATCTAACCCAGCTTGCGCGTTAAAGGGGGGGTGCCTGAGCATCACGACTCAGGGCTCCTACCGGCTCTCCGGCCCTCACCCTCTGGTCTTGTCCATGGCATCGCGACCTGGCTTGCCAGCGACGGCTGAGACCAGCCCGAGAGCCGGGTCCCGAGGACGTAGAGTTGCTGCATCTGACCCAGCTTGCGCGTTAAAGGGGGGTGCCTGAGCATCGCGACTCAGGGCTCCTACCGGCTCTCCGGCACTCACCCTCTGGTCGTGTCCATGGCATCGCGACCTGGCTTGCCAGCGATGGCTGAGACCAGCCCGAGAGCCGGGTCCCGAGGACGTAGAGTTTCGTCATCTAACCCAGCTTGCGCGTTAAAGGGGGGGTGCCTGAGCATCACGACTCAGGGCTCCTACCGGCTCTCCAACCCTCACCCTCTGGTCTTGTCCATGGCATCGCGACTGGCTTGCCGCCGATGGTGAGACCAGCCCGGAGCCGGACCAAGACGTGAACACCGCATCGGCCAAATTTGCAGGAACACACTCGAAGATAAGGCCCAGAGCCAAGCGCAACCCGCCTTGAGGTAGGGCCCCGTGAGTCCCGCGCTGGCTCACGGGTGCCCCAACACACCTCGCAAGGCCTCTCGCGCCTCTCCCAAGCAACTAATGGCAGGACTAACGATCGCCACGACGAGCTCTTGTTCCTTTTGTGGTGAACCTGCAGGGTCCCTCCAAGGAGCACGAAACGACCTTGCCACGCAATCTCTCGCCGGCCTAAGCATGGACCTAGCGCCGCACCAGGAAGCATTGTCCTGACCCTCGAGATAAGTCACCCCCCGGACACACTAGTTACCGCAACACCATCCCCACACTCAATGCAACCCCGTGTTAGCAACGCCGCTCTCCTTTCTCACCGAATGATGGCGGCTTGAACGCCAAGGGGGACCCCCTGAGCATCGCGACTCAGGGGCTCTTACCGGACCTCGGGCCGCTCACCTCCTGGCCTTGACCATGGCATCGCGACCTGGCATACCAGCGACGGCTGAAGCCGCCTTGGGACTGGGACCTGTCGGCGCAGAGCATCAGGCCCTCGTGAGGACTGAAAGGAGGAAACTGAGCTAGAACGGAATGAGCATCTCGCACTGCCTCATAAAAAGGGTTATATTGACAAACGAAGCTACAGACATCTTACAAGCCCCCGCGGGGTACATTCTTGGCTCCGCGCAGGAACAAAAGGCGCGCATCCTAAGGAATCCTAACTACAGGGGGCATCGCGGCAGATGCCATCATCAACTGTGGGCTGTCCGGCACTGGCGCCAACCCCATCCAGATCAGGGGCGGCGACGGCCTGATGAGCCTGCCCTGCTCCGGGAACGGCGCAGGCTCCGGAGCTCGTAGCTGTCTTCGCTCGTCTCCGGAGTCGCGAGGAGCTCGGCGGGGTCGCTGGATCCTCCGGCGCTCCCGTCGCCTGAGGAGCTGCCGAGGGAGTGGTCGGCCGGCCTCTGTCTCACCGCAGCAGGATCCCGACCACCTCTCCCGGGGCAGCACTCCAGCCGACGACCCTCCCTGTCGAAGACCTTGAAGGACACCACCGAAGCACCATCATACTCCAGGTGGATCATGAGGGTACCCCTCGTCCTGCAGACCCGGGCGACCTCGCCCCACCTCGAAGTCATGAAGACCTCGCCGGGCAACTATCGCGACCTCTGCCCGGTCGCGAGGGTGTCGCAAGCCGGCGTGCTGCAGCTGTGAGTCGAGGGTTCCCCCTGCCGGACGACGGAGGCGAAGAAAGAAGGAAGACGAATCCAAGATTTAGGAGGCGTGGCGACGTGAAGCACGAACTCCCGGCAGGAGCCCTCGGCGTGGACTCCAGGGGGGAAGACGCACACCTTCGTGACCCGCCGGCGTCGGCGGCGGCGCCGCTCGTGGCGCCCGGCGTCGCCTCCTTCAGAGCCGCCAATGTGCGCGTACAAGGGAAGAGGGAACCCTGGTGGCGGCCACTCGCACCAGGGCACGGGCGCCTCCTGGTGAGCGCTCTTGCCCTGACACCAGAGGGAAAGCCGCTTCTTTGGGGGGAGCAGGTCAGGATCCTCTTGAGGAGCCTTTCCCTTCTCTTCCATGGAGAACCGGCGGATCGGAGCCATGGCAACCAGACGAAACGAGGAGGAGGAGAAGCAGAAGGATAGACTAGAAGGGTGCTCGCCGTTCCGTACTTATAGCCAGCGAAGGCCAACCGTCGGCCTCCACGATCACCGGTAATCATGACCGACTCCGCATACGAGGACTTGTCGAATCCAGGTGGTTACCGAGGCATCATGGGGAAGCAGTGCGCACGCGTCCAATCAACCGCCACGTGGTGCCCAAGGCCGCAGGCTGTTAGGGCCCGTGACGCTTCGCACTTGCCCTTTCGCCTCTCTGCTCGGCCAAGTTTGGGCGTGCCGTGGGCCAGGGGCTCTTGTCGGCGTTACAGGAGCACGGGGTCCCCAGACTTGCTGCTGCGGCTGCTGGCGTGGCTCGAAGGAGGCCCAGCACGGCCCATCTTCATCAACACAAGCTCAAGACCCTCACGAGGGGCCAAGCGTCGCGGGGCGGACGACAAGGAGCTTCCTCAGGCACGACCTCGTCAGGCTGGCTCATGAGGAGGCGGAGAATTGAAGGCAGGGTACCTCGCGAGGTGCCCATGACGCAAGCCATGACGACCAAGGGCGCCGATCGAGCGCCAGCCAGCACAGATGTCCTCCTTTCCTCTTTGGTGCAAAGGGAGCAAGCGCAGCGAGAGCATCAAGAAAAGGCATCCATTTCGTGCAACAAGACCAAGACCAGCCCAACGGTGGAAGGAGTCATCGTGGAGCCCAAGCAGCGTCATCACAGAGCCTTTGGCGGCGAGGACCAACTTTAGTCAGGATAAGTGTACCGTTGTTCCCCTTCAAAATGGCCAATTTTTGGCGCCTTCAGCTCAATATTTGGGAAGAGGCCGGGGCCTTCGCCTATAAATAGGACTAGCCACCCGCAGGGTAGAGGCAGCTAGAGAGAGAGGAGAAGATCCGAACCCTCATCAAGAAGCCAGTAGTTAGAGCGATTGAACACCACCTAGCAGTTCATCGCACCCGCCAAGAACAGACCCTCGTGAGGCTGTTCTTCCTTGTATTGTTCCTCATCAGCCCAAGAGGCAATCCACCACACCACACATTGGAGTAGGGTATTACACCACAATGGTGGCCCGAACCAGTATAAATCTCGTGTCTCTTGTGCTGTTCCGTTTAGTAGTTTAGGTCCCAGCGATTCGGCGAGGTGCGAGACGGTGGAAGGTTGGATCTCCGCGCGCACCCCAGTGTTCGAACCTCAAGGGTTTGTCGGAACCCGAAATCCGACAGCGATAGGCGGCGGCAAGCGGAAGTGGCGAAATGTGGTGGGCTTTGCCGGCAGCCTGGCGGCAGCAGGCGTCAAGCTAAGTGTTTACCGCCGTGATAGGCGGTGCCATGGCATAGATGCGGAGGAGATTGTGCAGGTGTGAATGGGGAACGTACCAGAGGGGCCGAGGGGGTGGCGGGCGGGGTGAGGGTTTTTGTGACGTGGGGATGGTGAGGGTTTTCATTTTTCTTTTTTGAATTGGGTGGTGAGGGTTTTCTGTCCCACAAAGAATTTGGGGGCCACGGTTTGCTCGAGCGAACCGTGTGTGATTGATGCAGCAGGAAAATAAAAGTCATTGCACACGATTCCAATTTTGGGAACCGGGTGTGATTGATGTACTACCTCCGTCTTGGTTTATTGGTCCCCCATTGTAATTTTTACCAAAATTTGGCGAAATATTTAACATACTCAAACATAGATAATAAGCATACACGTGCATAAGCATAGTTCAACCATAAGTACATAGTTCAATTGTCATTAAGCATACTCAAGCGTACATAGTTCGATCCATCCCACATCTCATCTCACAAGCGGCCGGCACAATCCTGAAGCGTCTCCAGGTACTCGGCGTATGCATCTTGCGCCACCCTGCGAGAATACTTCTACTTGAAGGAGCCAACGGCTCGTCCTCTTGCATGCGCCAGAACACTTAGATACGCGTCATGAGGCTTTTGGTTGCAAAATGGGCATCCATAGCCGTCGTTCCAGGTCCTAATACGCATGTTATGCATTCCCGCATAAAGCTCCGTCAGGATTCGCCTCTTGTACCTCCTCTGGGCATCTTCATCCTCGCTGTCCACATCGTCAAACAACACATATGCAAATAGTAAAACAAATTTGGCATCAAATCACTGATTACATGCCATGAAGTAGGATTAGGAATTTATGGCTATTTATTTATACATATCCAGAGATTATGGTTCAATTTTTAAGCACGGTCGTCTATGTACAAACCAATCTTGAAGAAATAATGGCACAAACATATGTAGGTAATTTAAAATCAATTGTCAAGTCCTGGCTAGGAATTATTATCACGAACACTAACCCTAGTCGGATTACTAGCAGAAATCATTTCCACAGATGAAACAACTAATCACTTATCACCTATACCATTCAAACAATCAATACACTACACGGGTCTAGCGAAACTTACTCAGATTTCATGGATTGGGAGAACATAACCACAGGATTTATATTCCAAAAAGGGGGAGGCAGGAGTAACCAGAGAAACCCTATGATCTATTTGACACATAAATGAGTATAGATGACTAACCAGCTATCCGTCGCCGTCGAAGTCATGGCCGGGGTGGTCCTCGGAGTCTTCGCCGGAGTGGTCGTTGGAGTCGGTGTGCAACTCCGCCTCCGACTGTGGAAGCTCGACGCCATCGACGACGTTAGGGTGCAACGATAACTCGCCGGCGGTGACGGCAACCTCTGTCTCCATCTCCACGCCATGCTCCGGTGCTTTAGCAGCCCCGGCATCACCACTCCCTCCGATGGGGCGCTTCGGCGGCATCCTCATACAGTGACGGCTTTGAGAACTGAGGGCGGCATCGACTATGCAAGCAGAGATAGAGAGAGATGATTGTGTGTGCGTAGCGAGGATGGGGGGTGCGGCCGCTCGGGCGCACCATTAATATGGAGTAGTGGGAGTTGTGGGAGAGAGGCGGGGTGCGGTCAAACCGATGGCTCGCCTCCCGATAAGCCTGCTCACTGGACTGCTGGCATGCCTACAAAAGTTTCACACAGCTACTCGCATGCCTCCCGATGACACTATGCAGTGAGCACGCCTCCGTCAATTCACACACCTGCACGCACGCCTCCGCATCTGCCTACGCGGCTGATACGCCCATTTTGTATCATGCTTTTATATCGATATTTATTGCATTATGGCGTGTTATTACACATTATGTCACAATACTTATGCCTATTCTCTCTTATTTTACAAGGTTTACATGAAGAGGGAGAATGCCGGCAGCTAGGATTCTGGGCTGGAAAAGGAGCAAGTATTAGAGACTTATTCTGCACAACTACAAAATTCCTGAAACTTCACAGAGGCACATTTTAGAATATATAAAAAATACTGGAGAAAGAATCAACCAGAGGGGGCCCACACCCTGGCCACGAGGGGGGTGCGCCCTACCCCCATGGGCGCGCCCCCTGTCTCGTGGGCTCCCTGGCAGGCCTCCGGTGCCCATCTTCTGCTATATGAAGTCTTTTGTCCCAGAAAAATAGGGAGGAATCTTTCGGGACAAAACACAGCTGCCACGAGGCGGAACCTGGCGAAACCAATCTAGGGCTCCGGCGGAGCTGTTCTGCTGGGGAAACATCCCTCCGGGAGGGGGAAATCATCACCATCGTCGTCACCATCAATCCACTCATCGGGAGGGGGTCAATCTCCATCAACATCTTCACCAGCACCATCTCCTCTCAATCCCTAGTTCATCTCTTGTATCCAATCTTTGTCTCAAAACCTCAGATTGGTACCTGTGGGTTGCTAGTAGTGTTGATTACTCCTTGTAGTTGATCCTAGTTGCTTTATTTGGTGGAAGATCATATGTTCAGATCCTTTATGCATATTAATACCCCTCTGATTATGAACATGAATATGATTTGTGAGTAGTTACGTTTATTCCTGAGGACATGGGAGAAGTCTTGCTATAAGTAGTCATGTGAATTTGGTATTCGTTCGATATTTTGATGAGATGTATGTTGTCTCTCCTCTAGTGGTGTTATGTGAACGGCGACTACATGACACTTCACCATTATTTGGGCCTAGAGGAAGGCATTGGGAAGTAATAAGTAGATGATGGGTTGCTAGAGTGACAGAAGCTTAAACCCTAGTTTATGCGTTGCTTCGTAAGGGGCTGATTAGGATCCACATGTTTCATGCTATGGTTAGGTTTACCTTAATACTTCTTTTGTAGTTGCGGATGCTTGCAATAGGGGTTAATCATAAGTGGGATGCTTGTCCAAGGAAGGGCAGCACGCCACATATCAAATTATCAAAGTAACGAACGCGAATCATATGAGCATGATGAAAACTAGCTTGACGATAATTCCCATGTGTCCTCGGAAGCGCTTTACTTTATACTCCCTCCGTTCCTTGATATAGGTGCATAGATTTTTGAGAAAAAAATCCAAAATATAATGTATATTGCATTGCACCACTCGTTTGGATAATTATTTTAGGGATTTGATTACATTTCCTTATATGAGGCAAGCTCCTCTATTCTCTCATGTCAATTAGTCAAGTGTAATCTCTCCCAATACTTGTGAAATTTTCCCTCCACGTGCGTTCTTTAATTTTCGTGCCAAAAACTATACACCCTATATTTAGGAACGGAGGGAGTATAAGAGTTTGTACAGGCTTGTCCTTTGCTACAAAAAGGATTGGGCCACCTTTGTGCACCTTGTTTACTTTTGTTACTTCTTACCCGTTACAAAATGCCTTATCACAAAACTATCTGTTACCGATAATTTCAGTGCTTGGAGAGAATACCTTACTGAACCGATAATTTCAGTGCTTGGAGAGAATACTCTAAGGATGGCAATTTTACCCATGGACATGGATACCCATGGATATCCGACCCGAATGGATAGGGTTTGGATATGCTTTTGTGCCCATGGACGGTGCCCAAACCCGACCCGATTGCTCGTGGGTAGGGCATGGATATAATCTTGTACCCGCGGATATACCCAAACCCGACCCAATAGTATGCATTAATGGGCAAAAATCTACTATCCCTACCCCACAGTCACATGTCCCACTGCAATTTTACACCTTTTTATGTAAAACATGCAAAATAAATTGCACAATTCCCACCGTAACTTTTATTAGTTGACATTCAATCCCCACTGGCATACTCCTGCGCCTCTTCCTTTATTTTTTATCTCGTCGTTGAAATGACTCGTCATTCTCATCTTTTAGAAAAATACTAAATGATATTAGGTTGTTAGTGGACGTTGATTTACCATAAGTTGATGTTTACAATAAGTGAAGCCTAGCTTGCCACGAGGTGAAGAATGGAAAAATATTATGTTAACATTGTCATGTGTCTTATTTATATGTCTTGAGAGGACCCAATGGATATCCAGTGGGTATGGATATCCATCGGGTTTGGATATGGACACAACTTTACACCCGTGGATTTTTTTCATAGGTGGGCAAAGATTGTCATCATGGATATGGATATGGATTTGATATTGTTCAACCCGATCCAAACCCGACCCATTGCCATCCTTAGATTCGACACTCTTACTTATCGAAAGGACTACGATAGATCCCCTATACTTGTGGGTCATCAAGGCTCTTTTCTGGCGCCGTTGTCGGGGAGTGAAGCGCCTTTTGTAAGGAAAAAAATTATATAGTGTGCTGAAATTTACTGTTACTTGTTACTATGGAAAGTAATCCTTTGAGGGGCTTGTTCGGAGTATCTTTACCTCAACCTATTGAACCTACTAAAAATGTTCACTTTGAAATTCCTTCGGGTATGATAGAGAAACTGCTAGCTAATCCTTTTACAGGAGATGGAACATTGCATCCCGGTTTGCACCTAATCTATGTGGATGAAGTTTGTGGATTATTTAAGCTTGTAGGTATGCCTGAGGATGTTATCAAGAAGAAGGTCTTCCCTTCATCTTTGAAGGGAAAGGCATTGACATGGTTTAGGCTATGTGATGATATGGGATCATGGAACTACAACCGATTGAAATTGGAATTTCATCAGAAGTTTTATCCTATGCATCTTGTTCATCTTGATCGTAATTATATATATAATTTTTGGCCTTGCGAAGGATAAAGCATCGCTCAAGCTTGGGGAGGCTTAAGTCAATGTTATATTCATGCCCCAATCATGAGCTCTCAAGAGAAATTATTATTCAAAAAATTTATGCTCGGCTTTCTCTCAATAATCGCTCCATGCTCGATACTTCTTGTACTAGTTCTTTTATGATGAAGACTATTGAATTCAAATGGGATTTATTGGAAATAATTAAACGAAACACTAAAGATTGGGATCTCGACGAATGTAAGGATTCAGGTATAACACCTAAGTTTGATTGTGTTAAATCTTTTATGGATACCGATGTTTTCCGTGAATTTAGCACTAAATATGGACTTGACTCCGAGATAGTAGCTTATTTCAGTGAATCATTTGCTACTCATGTTGATATCATCCTCCCATTGAAGTGAAAGTAGTTGAACCTATTGAAGTTGAATAAAATACTATCACTTATAATGTTGATCCAATTGTTCCTACCGCTTATATTGAGAAACCACCTTTCCCTGTTAGAATAAAGGATCATGCTAAAGCTTCAACTGTGGTTCGTAAGAGTAATACTAGAACACCCACACCCCCTGAGCAAATTAAAGTTGAAACTAGTATTGCTATGGTTAAAGATCTCTTGGCCGATAATATCGATGGGCATGTTATTTACTTCTGTAATGAAGCTGCTAGAATTGCTAGACTTGATACTAAGGGTAAACATAGACCTGTTGTTGGCCTGCCTGTTGTTTCTGTTAAAATAGGAGATCATTGTTATCATGGCTTGTGTGATATGGGTGCTAGTGCAAGTGCAATACCTCATTCCTTATACAAAGTAATTATACATGATATTGCACCTGCTGAGATAGAAGAGATAGATGTTACAATTAAGCTTGCCAATAGAGATACTATTTCACCAATTGGGATTGTTAAAGATGTTGAAGTCTTGTGTGGGAAAGTTAAATATCCTACTGATTTTCTTGTTCTTGGCTCCCCACAAGATGACTTTTGTCCCATTATATTTGGTAGGCCCTTCTTGAATACTGTTAATGCTAAGATAGATTGCAAAAAGGATGTTGTTACTATTGGTTTAGGGGATATTTCTCATGAGTTTAATTTTGCTAAATTTCGTAGACAACCCCATGATAAAGAATTTCCTAGTAAATATGAAATTATTGGTCTTGCTTCTATTGCCGTGCCTCCTAATGATCCTTTAGAGCAATATTTGCTAGACCATGAAAATGATATTTTTATGAATGAAAGAAGGGAAATAGATGAAGTGTTCTTTATACAAGGACCTATCTTGAAACACAACTTGCCTGTTGAAATTATAGGGGATCCTCCTCCACCCAAGGGTGATCCCGTGTTTGAGCTTAAACCATCACCTGATACTCTTAAATATGCTTATCTTGATGAAAAGAAGATATATCTTGTTATTATTAGTGCTAACCTTTCAGAGCAAGAAGAAGAGAAATTATTGAAAACTCTGAAGAAGCACCGTGCTGCTATTGGATATACTCTTGATGATCTTAAGGGCATTAGTCCCACTCTATGCCAACACAAAATAAAATTGGAGAAAGACGGTAAACCAGTTGTTCATCACCAACGACGGTTAAATCCTAAGATGAAAGAATTACTAAGAAAAGAAATACTAAAGCTTCTGGAGGCATGTACAATTTGTCCCCTTGCTAATAGTCAGTGGGTAAGTCCTGTCCATTGTGTCCCTAAGAAGGGAGGCATTACTGTTGTTCCTAATGATAAATATGAATTTATCCCACAAAGAATTGTTACAGGTTATAGAATGGTAATTGATTTCCGCAAACTAAATAAAGCTACTAAAAAGGATCATTACCCTTTACCTTTTATTGATCAAATGCTAGAAAGATTATCCAAACATACACATTTTTGCTTTCTAGATGGTTATTCTGGTTTCTCTCAAATACCTGTGTCAAAAGAGGATCAAGAAAAGACTACTTTTAGTTGCCCTTTCGGTACCTTTGCTTATAGACGTATGCCTTTTGGTTTATGCAATGTACCTGCTACCTTTCAAAGATGTATGACTGCTATATTCTCTGACTTTTGTGAAAAGATTGTTGAGGTTTTCATGGATGATTTCTCTGTATATGGAACTTCTTTTGATAATTGCTTAAACAACGTTGATCGAGTTTTGCAGAGATGTGAAGAAACTAATCTTGTCTTGAATTGGGAAAAGTGCCACTTTGTGGTTAATGAAGGTATTGTCTTGGGGCATAAAATTTCTGAAAGACGTATTGAAGTTGATAAAGCTAAAGTTGATGCTATTGAAAAGATGTCGTGTCCTAAGGACATTAAAGGTAAAGGTATAAGAAGTTTCCTTGGTCATGCTGGTTTTTATAGGAGGTTCATTAAGGACTTCTCTAAAATTTCTAGGCCTCTGACTAATATCTTACAAAAAGATGTTCCTTTTGTCTTTGATGATGATTGTGTAGAAGCATTTGAAATACTTAAGAAAGCTTTGATTTCCGCACCTATTGTTCAGCCTCCTGATTGGAATCTACCCTTTGAAACTATGTGTGATGCTAGTGATTATGCTGTAGGTGCTGTTCTAGGACAAAGATTCAATAAGAAATTAAATGTTATCCAATATGCTAGTAAAAATCTAGACAGTGCCCATCGAAATTATGCTACTACCAAAAAAGAATTCTTAGCAGTTGTATTTGCTTGTGATAAGTTTAGACCTTATATTGTTGATTCTAAAGTAACTGTTCACACTGATCATGCTGCTATTAAATATCTTATGGAAAAGAAAGGTGCTAAACCTAGACTTATTAGATGGGTTCTCCTACTACAAGAATTTGATTTGCATATTATTGATAGAAAGGGAGCTGAGAACCCCGTTGCAGACAACTTGTCTAGGTTAGACAATGTTCTTGATGACCCACTACCTATTGATGATAGCTTTCCTGATGAACAATTAGCTGTCATAAATGCTTCTCCTACTGCTCCATGGTATGCTGATTTTGCTAATTACATTGTTGCTAAATTTATACCACCTAGTTTCACATACCAGTAAAATAAAAAGTTTTTCTATGATTTAAGACATTACTTATGGGATGACCCACACCTTTATAAAGAAGGAGTAGGTGGTGTTATTAGACGTTGTGTACCTGAGCATGAACAGGAATAGATCCTACGCAAGTCTCACTCCGACGCTTATGGAGGACACCATGCTGGAGATAGAACTGCACATAAGGTATTGCAATCCGGTTTTTATTGGCATACTCTCTTCAAAGATGCCCATAAGTTTGTCTTGGCTTGTGATGAATGTCAAAGAATTGGTAATATTAGTAGACGTCAAGAAATGCCTATGAACTATTCACTTGTTATTGAACCATTTGATGTTTGGGGATTTGATTATATGGGACCGTTTCCTTCCTCTAATGGGTATACACATATTTTAGTTGCTGTTGGTTATGTTACTAAGTGGGTAGAAGCTATTCCAACTAGTAGTGCTGATCATAACTCCTCTATTAAGATGCTTAAATAAGTTATTCTTCTGAGGTTTGGAGTCCCTAGATACTTAATGACTGATGGTGGTTCGCATTTTGTTCATGATGCTTTTCGTAAAATGCTTGCTAAGTATGATGTCAATCATAGAATTGCATCCCCCTATCACGCTTAGTCTAGTGGTCAAGTAGAACTTAGTAATAGAGAGCTCAAATTAATTTTGCAAAAGACTGTTAACAGATCTAGAAAGAATTGGTCCAAGAAACTTGATGCATTGTGGGCCTATAGAACTGCATATAAAAATCCTAAGGGTATGTCTCCGTATAAAATGGTTTATGGAAAAGCATGTCATTTACCTCTCGAACTAGAACATAAGGCATATTGGGCCATTAAAGAGCTCAATTATGATTTCAAACTTGCTGGTGAGAAGAGACTATTTTACATTAGCTCACTTGATGAATGGAGAACCCAGGCCTATGAGAGTGCCAAATTGTTTAAAGAAAAAGTTAAAAGATGGCATGACAAAAGGATACAAAAGCGTGAGTTTAATTTAGGTGATTATGATTTGCTATACAACTCTCGTTTAAGATTTTTTGCAGGAAAACTCCTCTCTAAATGAGAAGGTCCTTACGTTATCAAGGAGGTCTATCATTCTGGTGCCGTAAAAATCAATAACTTCGAAGGCACAAATCCGAAGGTGGTGAACGGTCAAAGAATCAACCATTATATCTCAGGTAATCCAATAAATGTTGAAACCGATGTTATTGAAATCGTGACCCCGGAGGAGTACATAAGGGACATTTTCCAAAACGTTTCAGACTCCAAAAAGGAATATGTATGTGGTACGATAAGTAAACCGACTCCAAAACAGTTCTAATAGCATTTTTTCTCCGTTTTGGAATATTTAAGAAAATAGGAAAATAAGAAGTAGCCCGGGAAGGACACAAGGCGTCCACGAGGGTGGAGGGCGCGCCCTACCCCCTGGGCGCGCCCCCTGCCTCGTGGGCACCTCGTGTGCCTTCCGGACTCCGTTTTCTTGCACAATACTTCTTTTGGTCGGTAAAAATTCATTATATAATCTCCCGAAGGTTTTGACCACCGTACCATGCAAATATCCTCTGTTTTTGTTTCGAGTTGTTCCTGCCACAGATTACAGCAAGATGTCTTCTCAAGAGTTAGTCGGGGAGAGTCTGGTGTCTTATCTAACACCGGGACCAGGAGCAAACAGTGATGCTGACCACTTTGGGCCATCAACGGAGGAAGAGATGGAGGCCGACTTGAAAATGATAGATGCCATGGAAGAGGATCAAGAAGTTACTTCTCTTTTCCGAGCTGGATTCACGATAGGGGAACTACATACCTCAGCTATTCCAAACTCGGTCATCCCTTCCAATGTTAGATTTCTTTCTTATGAAAATATGAAAAAGAGTGTTACTTGTTCTCCCGCAGCTATGCAACACCCATGGGTGAAAGGAGCTTTAGCCGTCACAGGCAAGCTCCGTAAGGAAATAATGGACCTCAAACAGCAAGTCAATAAGCTCGAGGGAGAGAATCGTATCCTGAGGGGCATCATCGCCAAGAATATCACATCACCACCTCCGAAGAAGGAGACATAATCACAGGGGTATGGGCACTCCCCTTGGCGACTGCCAAGCTTGGGGGAGGTGCCCCGGTATCGTATCACCATCACACTCCTATCTTTACTGTTTTTGTTAGTTCGATCATTTTGGTAATACCTTGATCTAGTAGAATAAAGTTTTAGTATGATCTAGTCTTGAGTTTTGCTTTATGATCCTTCTATGTAATCGAGTTCATGAGCTATATATAATAAAGATTAGTTTTGAGTCAAGGGCTTGGTTATCTTGCTATGATCTTAAGGGAATAATAATAAAAGAGAAGAGAAAGAATAAAAAATAATTAAAGAGATAATATTGATCTTATGGAGAGTAATGACTTCACATATAAAAGAGTATGATGAATTAAAGTTGTTGAGAGTTGACAAACATAGTTTTGGTCATCGTTGCAATTAATAGGAAGTTATAAAGAAAGATAGGTTTTCACATATAAATATACTATCTTGGACATCTTTTATGATTGTGAGCACTCATTAAAATATGACATGCTAAAAAGTTGATGTTGGACAATAAGACAATATAATGGGTTATGTTTTCTTATATCCGAAATAAAGTATATTGCCATGGATCGCCCAACATGTTGGTCTTGCCTTTCCCCCTCATTCTAGCCAAATTCTTTACACCAAGTAGAGATACTACTTGTGCTTCCAAATAACCTTATACCCAGTTTGGCCATGAGTGTCCACCATGCCTACCTATGGATTGAGTAAGATCCCTCAAGTAAGTTGTCATCGTTGCATGCAATAAAAATTGCTCTCTAAATATGTATGATTTATTAGTGTGGAGAAAATAAGCTTTATACGATCTTGTGATATGGAAGCAATAAAAGCAACAGACTGCATAATAAAGGTCCATATCACAAGTGGCAATATAAAGTGACGTTCTTTTGCATTAAGATAGGCCCTTCCTTTGCTTCCCTCTGCGAAGGGCCTATCTTTTACTTTTGTCTTATACCTTATACAAGAGTCATGGTGATCCTCACCTTTCCTTTTTACATTTTATCCTTTGGCAAGCGCATTGTGTTGGAAAGATCCTGATATATATATCCAATTGGATGTAAGTTAGCATGAACATTATTGTTGACATTACCCTTGAGGTAAAAGGTTGGGAGGCAACACTATAAGCCCCTATCTTTCTTTGTGTCCGACTAAAACTCCATAACCATAAGTATTGCATGAGTGTTAGCAATTGTGAAAGACTAAATGATAGTTGAGTATGTGGACTTGCTGAAAAGCTCTTATATTGACTCTTTCCGATGTTATGATAAATTGCAATCTCTTCAATGGTGAGATTATAGTTTGTTGGTTCTCGATGAAGTTTCGATCCATACTTGACATTGTGAATAGATTGTTACATTAGCATAAGAAATCATATGACTATATATATATATATATATATATATATATATATATATATATATATATATATATATATATATATATATATTGCAATCTCTTCAATGACTGAGATTATAGTTTGTTGGTTCTCGATGAAGTTTCTGATCCATACTTGACATTGTGAATAGATTGTTACATTAGCATAAGAAATCATATGACTATATATATGTTGCTGTTATAATAATGATCATGATGCCCTCATGTCCGTATTTTATTTTATCGACACCTCTATCTCTAAACATGTGGACATATTTTACGTTATCGGCTTCCGCTTGAGGACAAGCGAGGTCTAAGCTTGGGGGAGTTGATATGTCCATTTTGCATCATGCTTTTATATCGATATTTATTGCATTATGGGGTATTATTACACATTATGTCACAATACTTATGCCTATTCTCTCTTATTTTACAAGGTTTACATGAAGAGGGAGAATGCCGGCAGCTGGGATTCTGGGCTGGAAAAGGACCAAATATTAGAGACCTATTCTGCACAACTCCAAAAGTCCTGAAACTTCATGGAGGCACGTTTTGGAATATATAAAAAATACTGGAGAAAGAATCAACCAAAGGGGGCCCACACCCTGGCCACGAGGGTGGGGGGCGCACCCTATCCCCCTGGGCGTGCCCCCCTCTGTTGTGGCCCCCTGGCAGGCCTCCGGTGCCCATCTTCTGCTATATGAAGTATTTCATCCCAGAAAAAATAGTTTGGAAGCTTTCGGGACGAAACACCGCCGCCACAAGGCGGAACCTGGCGAAACCAATCTAGGGCTCTGGCGGAGCTTTTCTGCTGGGGAAACATCCCTCCGGGAGGGGGAAATCATCACCATCGTCATCACCATCAATCCTCTCATCGGGAGCGGGTCAATCTCCATCAACACCTTCACCAGCACCATCTCCTCTCAAACCCTAGTTCATCTCTTGTATCCAATCTTTGTCTCAAAACCTCAGATTGGTACCTGTGGGTTGCTAGTAGGGTTGATTACTCCTTGTAGTTGATACTCTAGTTGGTTTATTTGGTGGAAGATCATATGTTCGGATCCTTTATGCATATTAATACCCCTCTGGTTATGAACATGAATATGATTTGTGAGTAGTTACGTTTGTTCCTGAGGACATGGGAGAAGTCTTGCTATAAGTAGTCATGTGAATTTGGTATCCGTTCGATATTTTGATGAGATGTATGTTGTCTCTCCTCTAGTGGTGTTATGTGAACGTCAACTACTTGAGACTTCACCATTATTTGGGCCTAGAGGAAGGCATTGGGAAGTAATAAGTAGATGATGGGTTGCTAGAGTGACAGAAGCTTAAACCCTAGTTTATGCGTTGCTTCGTAAGGGGCTGATTTGGATCCACATGTTTCATGCTATGGTTAGGTTTACCTTAATACTTCTTTTGTAGTAGCGGATGCTTGCAATAGGGGTTAATCATAAGTGGGATGCTTGTCCAAGGAAGGGAAGCACCCAAGCACTAGTCCACCCACATATCAAATTATCAAAGTAACAACGCAAATCATATGAGCGTGATGAAAACTAGCTTGACGATAATTCCCATGTGTCCTCAGGAGCGCTTTCCTTTATATAAGAGTTTGTCCGGTCTTGTCCTTTGCTACAAAAAGGATTGGGCCACCTTGTTGTACCTTGTTTACTTTTATTACTTGTTACTCGTTACAAATTGCCTTATCACAAAACTATCTGTTACCGATAATTTCAGTGCTTGCAGAGAATACCTTACTGAAAACCGCTTGTCGTTTCCTTCTTCTCCTCGTTGGGTTCGACACTCTTATCGAAAGGATTATGATAGATCCCCTATACTTGTGGGTCATCAGCGGCGACTCGCATGCATGCGCCCCGTCAACTCACGCCTTTCGCAGACGCCACACGGATTGGCGGCGGCGGCACGTATATTGTTTTTCTATTTGGATGATTAATGTTGCCGCTTTATTGCTTAACCGAAGCATGGCACGTATCCATTGTTGGTCTAACGCTCATGGTTTGAATAAATAATCCGTTTGGGATATTGGTTCCCAATTATTAATAATCTCCCATCTGTAATTAGATAAAGATTACATCAAAACTGGTCTCAAATTTGACAACAAAAGTACAATGCCACTTTGTATTGGTATCCATATGACAACACGATAAGTTTCATGAACTTCAAATAAGTTTTGGATGTACTAGAATTTAAAAATCAATATTCTCAATGTTTGAAATTTGTTGCACCGGGAGTAAACATGCACCCAGTGAGACACATGTGTTTTTGCAATCCATTTAGGTGCACTGTCACGTGTGCATGTAGCTCAAATTTGATTTTTGCACATTATACCCGTAGAAAATCAATCAATCAATGTACTAAAACGTCTTAATGATCTATGTGATTTTTTTGAAATTAAAACGTCCCGCCTTTGGTAACATGTATGTTCACCGCGGAATAATTAATTTAACATGCATCGTAGTTGCGGTGGATTCGCGGTGTGTGTGTGGGTGTGTGCGTCTGGGGGTGGTGGGTGGCTCGCACTGCATTACAAGTTGTGAGCCACCGTGTGGGTTGGCCATTTTGTTAGGCAGGCCGGTGCCACATCACAGTCGTGAAATCATTATTCAAAACATTACACAACCCTTTCATACATAAATGTTTTGGCCACATGCAGTCGATGTGTAACACCCCGGAAGTAACTTTCCATATTTGTAACTCCGACTCTTGCCATTTTCGGCATTGATATATGATATTCCCTCCGTGGTTGGGTTTTCTTCTTTTTGCATTTTGTCCATGTCATGCATTTTATATTATGTCATCATGTGCATCGCATTTGCATACGTGTTCGTCTCTTGATTCCGAGCATTTTTTCCGTTGTCCGTTTTGCAATCCGACACTCCTATCTCCCCCGGCGGTCCCTTTTACGTTTTTCCGTGTGCGGGTATTAAACCTTCTCGAAATGGACCGAGGTTTGTCTAGTGGCCTTGGTATAACACCCGGAGACCACCGGTCAAGTTTCGGGTCATTTGGAGCTCGTTTGGCACTCCAACGGTTAACCGCACCTTCGCAAAGGCCTCTTTTAAGTTGCAGCCCAACACCCCTCCAAAACAGCCCAATAACCCATCTAAGTCACCTCCATGCCCTCCGTCGTTCGATCACGATCGTGTGGGCGAAAACTACACCTCATTTGGACTCTCCTAGCTCCCTCTATGCCTATTTAAGCAAACCTCCCCCGAAATCCGGATCATTCCACCCCTAACCCTAGCAGTTTCGCCCTCGCGCGCCCGGACACGTCCGGCGAGCAGACGCGTCCGCCCGCCGCCGCCCGGCCAATCGTGGGCGCCACGTCACCACCACCGCCACATCGCCGCCCCCGCCGCGCGGCCCTTCGGCCGAATCCGGCCCCCAATCCAGTCGCCGCCCGCGCCGCCAGCGCCCGCCCTGCCGCCGCCGCCGCCGAGCGCCGCCGCCCGCCGCCTCCGGCCTTCAGCGAGCTTCGCCGCCGCCGCCGCCCCGCCGGCCCGGGCAAGCCTCGCCCGGCCCTGCGCCCGGCCTCGTCGCGCCCGGCCCGGCCCGCCGGATCCGCCCGCCCGGCGACCTTCCTCCTCCCCCTCGGCGTCCACCGAGCCCGCCGGAGCTCCTCCCTCCGCCGCCCGCGCCGATCGGCCCGATCCAACCTCGGTTTCCGCGCGAGCCGTTGACCTCTTCTCTCTCTCTTTTTCTTCTAAGTCCTAAATCTTGGTAATTTTGTGCGATATTCAACATGCTATATCTTCGCATCCGTAGGTCCATTTTTCGCGTATAATATGTCAAAATGTTCGCCTCGAAGAGTAGATCATTTCATTCCATTGCATAATTTTCATTTGAGCTCATCTTGATGCCCGAAATGCTGTTGGAAGAGTGCAATGTGCTGATAGTTTCTGATTTTTATCAGGAGTTGCACTTTTGTTATTTTTGCTATGATTAATATGTGCACCCTATGAATTTGATTCCTACATGAGTTTTGTAAAATGCCATGTCATCTTTCCAGGGGTGTATGCCATGTATTTTTGTGATCTATGTGGTGACTAGCACAAGCATGCAAAGTAGGTGTCCTAATGTTGCTGATTTCAGCCCTGTTTTAGCTGATTTTGATGCCATGTTTGCTTGATGATACCGAGAGATCTATGCATATTTTGAGATACTTCAGTAAGGGTGTTTTGTAAAGCATGACTTGCTCTATCCATCCATGCCTTTGTTTGCAATTATGGGATGCCATAGCTTGAGTCAATCGAGCTCTACTTTTGCTATCAAATGTTTCCTGGCAGATTGTATATGTGTTATTCAATTTTGCCTAGCTTGTTGTGGTTGACCCGTATAGGCTATGTTAGTGTTCTTGCCATGTATGTCTTCTATGTCATGTCTTCTTGATGTATGTATGCTTAGTTTATCATTTGAGGCTCTGTAGTGAGTGCATTGAGCTTGTTAACATGCCATCTCGTTATCAGTTTTGACATGTCAAGTTGCTGAATCTGTTAACGAGACTTTCAATATTGACATGGGTGTTACTATATTTTCTAGTCCTTTTTGGCTTATGGTCAGTAAGGGACTTTTGAAATATGCTTTGAGTAGATTCATGCCATGCCATGCTTTGCTATTTTAAGTTCCTGTAGCATGTAGTTTTGATGCTCTGAACATTGCAACCTGTTACTGTTTTTGCCATGTCCAGCCTGTTACTTTGAGCATTTTTGCCATGCTTGTTTGAACATGTTATGATGTGAACTAGCCGTAGCTCAGTGCTCATCTTTTGTCGAGCATCATGTGTAGATCACTGCCATGTGCTTTGTTGTTACGTTTGGGTGCAGTAGCTTAATTATTTGTTGCTTGCTAAGTGGCATCATGCTGTTAATGGCAGATTTGCGCCATTCTTGTTTTGCTTGCCATTTCCAAACCGTACATCCGATTCGGTGATCTTTATATCGATTTCAACCGAAATCATCTCATCTTTCAGTGGCATGCTTGGTTTGCCAAGTTGATGCCTGGTTCATCATTACCTTCGGGCGCATATACGCATTGCATATCGCATCTCGCATATCATGTCATGTTTTGCATCATGTTGATTGTGCATTGCACCGTGATTTATTGTGGTTCCTTTGTTTGTGTTGTTGCTTTGGGTAGAGTCGGAGGCGAGTGCGTGAGCGAGGAGCCTGTTGAGAACGCTTTCGAGGATCAAGCTTTCGACAACTCGAGAACATTGCGAGCAAGATGACCATACCCTCGAAATCACTTCTATCTTTGCTATGCTAGTTGCTCGCTCTTTTGCTATGCCTATGCTGCGATGCCTACCACTTGCTATATCATGCCACCCATATTGCCATGTCAGCCCTAACCATCCTTTTCCTAGCAAACCGTTGATTGGCTATGTTACCGCTTCTGCTCAGCCCTCTTATAGCGTTGCTAGTTGCAGTGAAGCTGAAGTTTGTTCCTTGTTGGAACATGGAGATGTTGTTCCTTGTTGGGACATGTTTACTTGTTGGGGATATCACAATATATATCTGCTATAATTAATACATCTATATACTTGGTAAAGGGTGGAAGGCTCGGCCTTATGCTGGTGTTTTGTTCCCTCTTGCCACCCTAGTTTCCGTCATACGGTGTTATGTTCCTTGATTTTGCGTTCCTTACGGTTGGGTGATTTATGGGACCCCTTGACAGTTCGCTTTGAATAAGACTCGTCCAGCAAGGCCCAACTTTGGTTTTACCATTTGCCACCTAAGCCTTTTTCCCCGGGTTTCGCGAGCCCGAGGGTCATCTTTATTTTAAACCCCCGGACGGTGCTCCTTCGAGTGCTGGTCCGAACTGAGCTACCTGGGGCCACCACGGGAAACTTCGAGGCTTGGTTTTACTCGTAGCTAGTCTCATCCGGATGTGCCACGAGAGCGAGATATGTGCAGCTCCTATCGGGATTTGTCGGCACAATCGGGCGGCTTTGCTGGTCTTGTTTTATTCTGTCGAAATGTCTTGTAGTCCGGGATTCGAGATTGATCGGGTCTTCGGTAGAAGGAATATCCTTCGTTGACCGTGAGAGCTTATAATGGGCTAAGTTGGGACACCCTGCAGGTAATATCTTTCAAAGCCGTGCCCGGTTATGAGGCAGATGGGAATTTGTTAATGTCGGTTGTAGAAAACCCAAAGTTGATCTCAATAAAATACACATCAACGCGTGTGTAACCGTGATGGTCTCTTCTCGTGAGTCCGGGAAGTGAACACGGTGTTGGAGTTATGTCGGCGTAAGTAGTTCAGGATCACTTCTTGATCACTACTAGTTTCACGACCGTGCTTTGCTTCTCTCTCGCTCTCTTTTGCGATGTAGCCACCATATATGTTAGTCGCTTGCTGCAGCTCCACTTTACTACTATGTCTTTCCTAAAGCTTAAATAGTCTTGATCTCATGGTGTGAGATTGCTGAGTCCCGTGACTCACGAGATACTTCAAAACAGTTGCAGGTTCCGATGAGACCAGTGCAGGTGATTCCACCGAGCTCAAGTGGGAGTTCGACGAGGCGTGGTCGTTACTATGTGTCGTTTCAGATGATCGTAGTGGTGCCCAGTTGGGACGATTCGGGATCGTGTTAGCATTTGGGGTATCTTCTTTTATTTTGGTTCCGTAGTCGGACCTTGAGTGTACTCTGAATGATGGATGTTTAATTATGTCTTTGTGTGAAGTGGCATTGTAAGCCAACTATGTATCTTTCCTTGATTATTACATGGGTTGTGTGAAGATTACCTCACTTGCGACATTGCTTTCAATGCGGTTATGCCTCTAAGTCGTGCCTCGACACGTGGGAGATATAGCCGCATCGGGCGATACAAGTTGGTAATCGAGCCTTCCCGACTTAGGAGCCCCTACTTGATTGTTTCTTTGGCGTTGTTGAGTCTAGAATGGAAAATGTTTTGAGTCTTAGGATTATATATATCGGAGAGTAGGATTCTTTTACTTCCGGTCCCTTAATTCGCTCTGTGAGGTCTCCGACGTAGAGTTTTGACTCTTCTCTCCTCAAATTTCACTAAAAAATTTTTAGGATCACGTGGGTATCTTGGAATCGTTCGATGGTTTTGTGACGAGAACATTGTTCTTGGTGCCTCGACATTTAGGGGTTGTGGCGGTGTCCGGGAGTTGAGCTCCGAGGTGTTGTCGTCACAATTTTATCGTTGCAGTTCTGGAATACGAGTTTTTGCCGACATCGAAATCTCTTTTGTGCAGTTGTTGGTGAGATAACCTCGATAGCCCGATCTTGTGGCGAGGGAGTATTGCCATGACTTGCATAACGGATGTTTTTGAAGGTCGAGGTACCACGATTTTCGAGGATTTCTTGGTTATGTGTTGACGGATGGATACAATGGATCTAGGTATTGTTAGTTTGGGTGATATATTTTGTGTCCCTGTATCCCCAACACCAGATTGCATAACCAGAAAGTTTGGGAGTTTATAGGTGGGAATTCTAGTAGCTTACGGGATATTCTTTCCGACGGATGTATGATTTGAGATTGGGGTTCAACGTCTAGTGGTCCGCCCATTCACGGTCGATTACGATGGTCGCGAGGCGTCTTAAAGAATCCTTGGCTATGCTGATTCGGGACATCTTGTTAGTCATTCGTGGCGTCCGCTATCGTCGTGTCCGTGTGGGCCCCACCACGAACACTTTGGGCGAAATCTCTATCATGTGTTTGTTCCGGCTCATTCTAGCAGTCAATCTTTTGTTTTCAGTTGTGATATTCGATTTGTTTCTAAGACAGATGTTGTTCCCATATCTTTATCTAAGTGGCTTCTCACCTTAATGGATGTGTGATGATTAACTTTGGAATTCATTCGTTCATTCTTGTTCGAATGTTTATTGTGAAGACTATATGTTGCAATTTCTATCCGTTGATTCTACTTATCATTTGTCTATCAAAGGACTAACGGATGTCACCCTCTTCAGGATGGCTCCGCCAGCGCCTCGAATCCGGATCGCAATGATGGGGATCGATCGAATCCTCCACCTCCACCTCCACCTCCGCCTCCGGAGGCACGGCAAGCTATCATGGCAGCCACCAATGCCAATGCTCGATGATTTTGCAGCTCTTGCAAGAACGTACTCGAGGGCAAGGCAATCAAGGCAATCAAGGTCAAGGCAACCATCAGCCACACTTTGCTACTCTCGGTCGGTTCCTCGCTAATCAGCGAAGTCTTTCGGTTTACGTGTTGAGGCAACAGACGCGATGATTGGTTAGTGGACATCTGCAAGCACTTTGGTGTAGCAATGTCGGACACGAGGACTTTGTCAAGTTTGCATCGTTTCAACTCAAGGATCAAGCTCTTTGAGTGGTTCCGACAATACAAAGATTCCAGAGGAGGTCGTGTCATTACAGGATGAGTTCGCCGTGATTTCGAGCTCATCACATTCGAAGAGTGTTGTTGAGAGCAAGCGTGAGGAGTTCCGCAATCTCAAGCAGGGCACCTTGTCATCTATCAATACAATATCCAGTTCGAAGCTTGCTCGTTTTGCTAAGCAAGGCGTACACGATGAAAGGAGTATGATCTATCGATTCAGAGGTGGTGCGAGAGAAGATCTGCAATTACCTCTTGTGCTGTTTGAGCAGATAAGTATGATGATTTCTACAACATGGCTCTCAAGCAAGAAGCGGCACAGCTCAAATCGAGGCTTCTAAGAAGAGAATCGGGGATGCATTCAGTCCTCCTCGTCCTCTCAAGTGGCAGCCAAGCAGCAGAAGTTTTACCTGCCCCTCCTCCGTTCCGTCGGCCTTACCAGCGAGAAGAACTCAGGTGGCCGTGGATCTTCCCACCCACCCAACCCAAGCTATCGAACAAGTCTAATTCTCAAGCTCCAAGGTCAAGTGCTCCTTACCACCGTCCGCTCTCGAGGTCACTTGCAACAAGTGTCGCAGAAGGGTCACTATCTGAACAAGTGCTTCAACCAGAGGCGCCTTCCGCCTCCTCCTCCTGTGAAATCTTCCAGCAATGCGGTGGTCAAGCATAATCCTAAGTATGCCAAGGTCAATATGATGAATGCAGCTCAAGCGGAGGAATCTTTCGATGTGATAATGGGTAATCTCTCGATTAATGATATTCTGCAAAAGTCTTATTTGATCTTGGTGCATCGCATTCTTTCATGTCATATCCTTTTGCATGAAGCACAATTTTGATCTGAGAGGAATTATCTAAAGCTATGCAAGTTATTTCTCGGCTAAGCGTTTGAGCTCTAGCATGATGGTTCGAATGTCGGTATCAAGATGGGCGATTATAGATTTCTGCTAAACCAATTGTTCTCGGTGACTCGGATATTGATCTTATTCTCGGAATGGGTGGCTTTCTCAGCACAAAGCTCAAATTGATTGTGCTGCGGGGAAATTCAATTGACTCATTCTTCTAATGATGTGATCATTTATGCCTCTCGTGATGAAACTATTGGTTGTTTTCTCTCAATGAGAAGGGCGAATTGAATGCCATCTCTCGATTCCGATCGTTTGTGAGTACCAAGATGTCTTTCCGAAGAGCTTCGGGTATGCCTCCTCATCGCCGATTGAGTTCGTTATCGATCTTGAGCACAGCATGAACCCGTTTGCAAGCGTCCATACAAGCTTGGACTGATGAGCTGAAGGAATTGAAGAAGCAGCTCGATGAACAAGAGCGTCTGGGTTTGATCGGACCGAGTTCATCTCCTTGGGGTTGTGGTGTTCTTTTGTCCGGAAGAAGGATGGCGCGGACCGACTTTGCGTCGATTACCGTCCATTGAATAAGAAGACAATCAAGAACAAGTATCCACTTCCCAACATCAATGAGCTTTTCGAGCAACTCAAAGGTGCTACTGATGTTCTCTAAGCTTGACCTTCGTATGGGGTATCATCGATTCGCATTCGTGAACAAGATATTCCCAAGACAGCATTGAACAAGCTTTGGTTCTTATGAATATCTTGTCATGTCTTTCGGCCTCGTCAATGCTCCTCCAACTTTCTCTCGGATGATGAACTTCATATTCAACCCCTACACCAATGAATTCGTCTTGGTCTATCTTGATGATATTTTGGTCTTCTCCAAGAATAAGAAGGATCATGCCAAACATTTGCGATTGGTACTAGACAAGCTCGAGAGTATCAATTCTATGCTAAGTTCTCCAAATGTGAATTTTGGCTTGATGAAGTGCTTTATCTTGGTCATATCATCTCTGCCAAGGGCATCATTGTTGATCGAGAAGGTGTCCGCAATTGTGAATTGGGAACCTCCTCGAATGTCAAGCAGCTCGCAGCTTTCTTGGTCTTGCAAGTTATTGCGAAGATTCGTTGAGAACTTCTCCAAGATTGCTAAGCCTCTTTCCAACCTTCTCGAAGCGGTGAAGTATGTACGGTCTCCCGAGTGTGGCGTTGCTTTCAATACCCTCAAAGAGAAACTCGTCACAGCTCTGTTCGACTCCTCTGATGAATCCAAGCCATATGAAGTTTTTCGTGATGCTTCTCTTCAAGGTCTCGGTGCTGTGTTAATGCAAGAGAAGAGAGTTGTGGCTTATACCTCTCGCTTGATTGAAGCCCAACGAGAAGAACTACCCCACTCACGATCTTGAGTTGGCGGCAGTTGTCCATGCATTGATTACGTGGAGACATCTCTTGTTGGGAAGGAAAGTGGACATTTTCACCGATCACAAGAGTCTCAAGTACATCTTCACTCAGCCTAACCTCAACCTCGAGGCAGACTCGATGGGTGAAATGATTCAAGAGTACAACCCAAGTATTGAGTATACTCGGGTAAAGCCAATGTCATTGCAGGCGCTTTGAGCAGGAAAGCTTATCGCAACAGTCTAATCCTCAAGCCCTTTCGGCCGGATCTCTGTGAATCTTTCCATAAGCTGAATCTTCAAGTTGTTCCTCAAGGCTTTCTTGCCAACCTCATAGTCTCTCCTACTTTGGAAGATCAGATTCGTGAGGCTCAACTTCTGGATACCATGGTGAAGAAAGTGAAGCGTGGTATCGACAAGGGCATTTCAAGTACAAGTGCTTCGCGTTGATGACAAAGACACTCTGTTCTTTGAGGACGGATTGTGGTTCCTAAGGGTGATCGAGAAAAGTCATTATGAGCGAGGCTCACAATTCGCTTCTATCCATTCATCCTGGAAGTACGAAGATGTACCATGATCTCAAGCAGTCATATTGGTGGACTCGAATGAAGCGAGAAATTGCTCAATTCGTGAATGAGTGTGATGTCTGCAGAAGAGTGAAAGCAGAACACCAAAGACCAGCTGGTCTCCTCCAACCTCTTGCTATTCCTGAATGGAAGTTTGATCATATTGAAATGGACTTCGTGGTGGCTTTCCAAAGTCCAAGCGTGGAAATGATGCTATCTTCGTTGTCATTGACAAGCTTACTAAAGTGGCTCATTTTCTTCCTATCAAAGAATCCATCACTGCAGCTCAGTTGGCAGAGCTATACACCTCCAGGATTGTCTCCTTGCACGGCATTCCACAAGTGATCTCTTCAGACCGTGGCAGCATCTTTACCTCCAAGTTCTGGGATTCTTTTCAGAAGGCCATGGGCACCAACATTCGTTTCAGCACAGCTTTCCATCCTCAAACAAGTGGCCAAGTCGAGCGAGTTAATCAAATTCTTGAAGATATGCTCAGGGCTTGTGTCATTTCTTTCGGTATGAAGTGGGAAGATTGTCTTCCATATGCCGAGTTCTCTTACAACAACAGCTTCCAAGCGAGTTCGGGCAAGGCCCCATTCGAAATTCTCTATGGCGAAAGTGCGTACTCCTCTCAATTGGTGCGAGACGGTGAGCGCCAACTTCTTGGCAATGACTTGATCACGAAGCGGAAGAAATGTGCCAAGTCATTCGTGAGAATCTCAAAGCAGCATAATCGCGCGGAAAAGCTATTATGATGATAAGCACCGTGATGTGACTTTTGAAATCGGAGATCATGTCTACCTCCGCGTCTCTCAATGAAAGGCACTCGCCGCCCGGTATCAAAGGAAGCTTGCCCCTAGATCGTGGGTCCTTTCAAGATCATTGGGAAAAGAGGCGATCTCGCCTATCAACGAGCTTCCATCCAACTTTGCAAACATCCACAATGTGTTCCACGTGTCACAGCCGCAAGTGCTTCAAGACTCTGAACGCACTATCAACTTGAAGAGATTGACCTTCAAGAAGATCTCTCTTATCATGAGCACCCGTTGCTATTCTTGAAGAAACCGAGCGCAAGACTCGCAACAAGTCAATCAAATTCCTGAAAGTGAAGTGGTCACACCATTCCGACCGATAAGCTACACGGGGCGCGAGGATCACCTCCGTTCGAGTATCCGGAGTTCTTTCGGTCCTAGATCTGGGGCGAGATCCTCTTGTAGTGGTGGAGTGTTGTAACACCGGAAGTAACTTTCCATATTTGTAACTCCGACTCTTGCCATTTTCGGCATTGATATATGATATTCCCTCCGTGGTTGGGTTTTCTTCTTTTGCATTTTGTCCATGTCATGCATTTTATATTATGTCATCATGTGCATCGCATTTGCATACGTGTTCGTCTCTTGATTCGAGCATTTTTCCGTTGTCCGTTTTGCAATCCGACACTCCTATCTCCCCGGCGGTCCTTTTACGTTTTTCCGTGTGCGGGTATTAAACCTTCTCGAAATGGACGAGGTTTGTCTAGTGGCCTTGGTATAACACCGGAGACCACCGGTCAAGTTTGGTCATTTGGAGCTCGTTTGGTACTCCAACGGTTAACCGCACCTTCGCAAAGGCCTCTTTTAAGTTGCAGCCCAACACCCTCCAAAACAGCCCAATAACCCATCTAAGTCACCTCCATGCTCTCCGTCGTTCGATCACGATCGTGGGTGAAAACTACACCTCATTTGGACTCTCCTAGCTCCCTCTATGCCTATTTAAGCAAACCTCCCAAATCCGGATCATTCCACCCTAACCCTAGCATTTCGCCCTCGCGCCCGGACACGTCCGGGCGAGCAGACGCGTCCGCCCGCCGCCGCCGGCCAATCGTGGGGCGCCACGTCACCTGCCGCCCCACGCCGCCCCCCCCGCCACCCGCTCGGCGAATCCGGCCCAGATCCAGTCGCGCCAGCGCCGCCGCGCCCGCCTCCGGCCGCCCCGCCGCCGCGGCGCCGCCGCCGCCGCCTCCCGCCTTCCGGCGAGCTTCGCGCGCCCGCGCCCCGATCGGCCCGGCCGGCCTCCCCGGCCCGCGCGCCCGGCCTCGTCGCGCCCGCGCCGGCCCGCCGGATCCGCCGCCGGCGACCTTCCTCCTCCCCGCCGGCGTCCACCGAGCCCGCCGGAGCTCCTCCCTCCGCCGCCCGCGCCGATCGGCCCGATCCAACCTCGGTTTCCGCGCGAGCCGTTGACCTCTTCTCTCTCTCTTTTCTTCTAAGTCCTAAATCTTGGTAATTTTGTGCAATATTCAACATGCTATATCTTCGCATCCGTAGATCCATTTTTCGCGTATAATATGTCAAAATGTTCGCCTCGAAGAGTAGATCATTTCATTCCATTGCATCATTTTCATTTGAGCTCATCTTGATGCCCGAAATGCTGTTGGAAGAGTGCAATGTGCTGATAGTTTCTGATTTTTATCAGGAGTTGCACTTTTGTTATTTTTGCTATGATTAATATGTGCACCCTATGAATTTGATTCCTACATGAGTTTTGTAAAATGCCATGTCATCTTTCCAGGGTGTATGCCATGTATTTTTGTGATCTATGTGGTGACTAGCACAAGCATGCAAAGTAGGTGTCCTAATGTTGCTGATTTCAGCCCTGTTTTAGCTGATTTTGATGCCATGTTTGCTTGATGATACCGAGAGATCTATGCATATTTTGAGATACTTCAGTAAGGGTGTTTTGTAAAGCATGACTTGCTCTATCCATCCATGCCTTTGTTTGCAATTATGGGATGCCATAGCTTGAGTCAATCGAGCTCTACTTTTGCTATCAAATGTTTCCTGGCAGATTGTATACGTGTTATTCAATTTTGCCTAGCTTGTTGTGGTTGACCATATAGGCTATGTTAGTGTTCTTGCCATGTATGTCTTCTATGTCATGTCTTCTTGATGTATGTATGCTTAGTTTATCATTTGAGGCTCTGTAGTGAGTGCATTGAGCTTGTTAACATGCCATCTCGTTATCAGTTTTGACATGTCAAGTTGCTGAATCTGTTAACGAGACTTTCAATATTGACATGGGTGTTACTATATTTTCTAGTCCTTTTGGCTTATGGTCAGTAAGGGACTTTTGAAATATGCTTTGAGTAGATTCATGCCATGACATGTTTTGCTATTTTAAGTTCCTGTAGCATGTAGTTTTGATGCTCTGAACATTGCAACCTGTTACTGTTTTGCCATGTCCAGCCTGTTACTTTGAGCATTTTGCCATGCTTGTTTGAACATGTTATGATGTGAACTAGCCGTAGCTCAGTGCTCATCTTTTGTCGAGCATCATGTGTAGATCACTGCCATGTGCTTTGTTGTTACGTTTGGGTGCAGTAGCTTAATTATTTGTTGCTTGCTAAGTGGCATCATGCTGTTAATGGCAGATTTGCGCCATTCTTGTTTTGCTTGCCATTTCAAACCGTGCATCCGATTCCGTGATCTTTATATCGATTTCAACGAAATCATCTCATCTTTCAGTGGCATGCTTGGTTTGCCAAGTTGATGCCTGGTTCATCATTACCTTCGGGCGCACATACGCATTGCATATCGCATCTCGCATATCATGTCATGTTTTGCATCATGTTGATTGTGCATTGCACCGTGATTTATTGTGGTTCCTTTGTTTGTGTTGTTGCTTTGGGTAGAGTCGGAGGCGAGTGCGTGAGCGAGGAGCCTGTTGAGAACGCTTTCGAGGATCAAGCTTTCGACAACTCGAGAACATTGCGAGCAAGATGACCATACCCTCGAAATCACTTCTATCTTTGCTATGCTAGTTGCTCGCTCTTTTGCTATGCCTATGCTGCGATGCCTACCACTTGCTATATCATGCCACCCATATTGCCATGTCAGCCCTAACCATCCTTTTCCTAGCAAACCGTTGATTGGCTATGTTACCGCTTGCTCAGCCCTCTTATAGCGTTGCTAGTTGCGGTGAAGCTGAAGTTTGTTCCTTGTTGGAACATGGAGATGTTGTTCCTTGTTGGGACATGTTTACTTGTTGGGGATATCACAATATATATCTGCTATAATTAATACATCTATATACTTGGTAAAGGGTGGAAGGCTCGGCCTTATGCAGTGTTTTGTTCCCTCTTGCCACCCTAGTTTCCGTCATACCGGTGTTATGTTCCTTGATTTTGCGTTCCTTACACGGTTGGGTGATTTATGGGACCCCCTTGACAGTTCGCTTTGAATAAGACTCGTCCAGCAAGGCCCAACTTTGGTTTTACCATTTGCCACCTAAGCCTTTTTCCCGGGTTTCGCGAGCCGAGGGTCATCTTTATTTTAAACCCCGGACCGGTGCTCCTTGAGTCTGGCCCAACTGAGCTACTGCTTGGGCCACCACGGGAAACTCGAGGCTTGGTTTTACTCGTAGCTAGTCTCATCCGGATGTGCCACGAGAACGAGATATGTGCAGCTCCTATCGGGATTTGTCGGCACAATCGGGCGGCTTTGCTGGTCTTGTTTTATTCTTTGTCGAAATGTCTTGTAGTCCGGGATTCGAGATTGATCGGGTCTTCCGGTAGAAGGAATATCCTTCGTTGACCGTGAGAGCTTATAATGGGCTAAGTTGGGACACCCTGCGGGGTAATATCTTTCAAAGCCGTGCCCATGTTATGAGGCAGATGGGAATTTGTTAATGTCGGTTGTAGAAAACCCAAAGTTGATCTCAATAAAATACACATCAACGCGTGTGTAACGTGATGGTCTCTTCTCGGTGAGTCCGGGAAGTGAACAGTGTTGGAGTTATGTCGGCGTAAGTAGTTCGGGATCACTTCTTGATCACTACTAGTTTCACGACCGTGCTTTGCTTCTCTTCTCGCTCTCTTTTGCGATGTAGCCACCATATATGCTAGTCGCTTGCTGCAGCTCCACTTTACTACTATGTCCTTCCTAAAGCTTAAATAGTCTTGATCTCGCTGGTGTGAGATTGCTGAGTCCCGTGACTCACAGATACTTCAAAACAGTTGCAGGTTCCGATGAGACCGGTGCAGGTGATTCCACCGAGCTCAAGTGGGAGTTCGACGAGGCGTGGTCGTTACTATGTGTCGTTTCAGATGATCGATAGTGGTGCCCGGTTGGGACGATTCGGGATCTGTGTTAGCATTTGGGGTATCTTCTTTTATTTTGGTTCCGTAGTCGGACCTTGAGTGTACTCTGAATGATGGATGTTTAATTATGTACTGTGTGAAGTGGCGACTGTAAGCCAACTATGTATCTTTCCCTTGATTATTACATGGGTTGTGTGAAGATTACCTCACTTGCGACATTGCTTTCAATGCGGTTATGCCTCTAAGTCGTGCCTCGACACGTGGGAGATATAGCCGCATCGGGGGCGTTACACGATGGTTGTCCTACACAACACTCGATACTCTCGTGTGACGCTTTCTGTGGGCCCGCGAGGTCGTCGTCCATCACTTTGACAAACAACCAGCAGTGAGGTTAACTTGGCCAGCAAGGTAGAATCTTTTTTGTTTGTGTTATGGTGGTATATAGTATGCGTCGAAGAGGTGGGAGGGGACTAGCATATATACTATACGTATGCGTCCGTGAACAAGTACGCCTCACTCAGTGTCGGGACTTTTTGGTTACCGAGGCATGTACCACATCAAAATTGTGAAATTGGTTATTCAAACATCACACAACACCTTTTTGGGCCACATGCATATCCTAGCTAGGACACTCACGTGTGACGCTTCCATATGTGGGCCCACGAGGCCATCGTCGATGCATGCATGCATCACTTTGACCTACATCGGGAGAGGTTAATTAATTTCAGCATCGATGAAGATTCTTTTGGATTGTACATATATTATGGCAGGAGCATATATAGTTTACGGTGAAGAGGGGGCAAGGGGACCATCATATGTAGTAATCTTGATATGAACCTCACTCTGTGTGGGTGCATGGTTTACGATTTTTGAGGCATGTGGCACATCAAAGTTGTGCATTTTGGGTATTCAACATATATATGTTTGGCCCACATGCAAAGCGGTGGCGGTTGTCCTCTCGCACCCACTTAAGCGGTTAACAGCGATATCGATGCTTTCCATCTGTGGGCCCGTTTGGTCCATCACTACTTTTTACCTAACAACAAGAGATGTTAATTTGACTTAGGAGGGGATTATTATTTTTGCTCTAGGATGACAATGCTGTCGGTGTACTAGAGTAGGGGTACCCTAGTATCCCGAACTCGTGCGCAGACAGATTCTGCAGCACCTGTGGCAGGGCTGACTTGGTGACCGCCAAGATCCTCAACAGCTCCTTTGGAACCATTCAAGAACAAAGTAATCAAGGCCCGGCAAGAGGAGCTTGCCGGAAGTCCACTCGAGCACAAAACAAGACCCGGCAAGAGGAGCTTGCCGAAAGGCTTGGTGGGCGCCGAGCCCCGAAGCGCGACAAGGTTTCTGCCACGGCAAAGGCGCTTGCGGGCGGGCAACTCTCTTCATCTCGCCCAGCTCATTCGCATAGCGATGTCGCCACGGGGTTTCCCCGAAGCAGCGTGTCGACGGGCTGTGCAAGCCAGCGGGGAGCAGCGATAAGCGGCTGACGAGCTACCATCGTGGCAAGCGGAGGCACGCTGACGGCCCTATTACCTTTGTTGAGGCGGATCGAGGCGGGCATTAATGATTCTTGTCCCTTGCCGTCGAGTTAGGTATAGATCCTTGTACCTTTGTACAAAGCGGTGTACCAACCTATGTTTTACTATCTTACCCTTGTCTACTTGCCACTGTGGTGACCCCTTGTGCCTATAAAAGGAGGCCCAAGTGCAGCGTAGAAAGGGTTCGGTCCAACTCGGCTTAGTTCATCATACTCATACGAGACCACACTCAGGCTAGGTTTTGTAGCTCCCATCGCTCCCTAGCAAGTACACAATATAATCCACAAAGCAGCAGTAGGAGTGTTATCTCTCCGGAGAGCTCCGAAGCTGGGTAAATCTGCTCGTGTGCATCGCCTCGATCCGCTCTTTGTGCAATCTCTGCCCCCCTCCGAACCACAAGGGACCCAGGTCCCGTAGGTGTTCGTGGGACACGATCAGCCTCCCCGACATCTTTGGCGCGCCAGGTAGGGGCGTCGAGGCTGTGCGAACCCGATCCGGCGTTCACACGAGCGGTTTCTTCATCAACAATCCTCGTCAACATGGCACCGAAGAGCTCGTTGCTTTCCTGCGGGCGAATGTCGATGTGTTTGCATGGCAACCATCTGACATCCCCGGTGTTACCAGGAAAGTAATTGGGCACCACCTAGCTGTCTGTCCTCACGCGCGGCCCGTCAAGCAAAAAGTTAGGAAGCAGCGTTGGGCGCCAAGTTCATAGCGGAAGAAATCAAGAAGTTGGAAGCAGCAGGACTTGTCAGGGGAGTGCTCCATCCCACGTGGTTGGCCAATCCGGTAGTTGTACGCAAGGCTAATGGGAAATGGAGACTTTGTATAGACTTTACAGATGTTAATAAAGCTTGTCCCGAAGACCCATTTCCCTTGCCACGTATCGACCAGATTGTTGACTCCACGGCTGGATGTGATCTGCTTTCATTTCTTGATGCATATTCAGGATATCATCAGATCTTCATGGCAGAAGAAGATGAAGAGAAGACCGCATTCATTACACCATGTGGCACGTACTGCTTTATACGGATGCCTTTCGGTTTAAAGAATGCTGGTTCAACCTTTGCAAGAGTAGTCCACGATGCCTTTGAGCCACAAATACACAGAAATGTAGAAGCTTACATGGATGACATAGTGGTCAAGAGCAAGGACAAAGCGACTCTAGTTCAAGATTTGGATGAGACATTTGCAAATCTGCGCAAGATCAACCTCAAGCTCAATCCCGAGAAGTGCGTGTTTGGAGTCCCTTCCGGCAAGCTTCTCGGGTTCTTTGTGTCTCAGCGGGGAATCGAAGCCAATCCCGACAAGATCAAGGCCATTGAGCAGATTGAAGCACCAAAGCGCGTCAAGGATGTCAGAAGGCTTGCCGGTTGCGTGGCTGCTCTTAGCAGGTTTATCTCTAAGTCTGCTTTGAGCGCCCTACCATTTTCAAGATTTTGAAAAAGCAGGTCAATGAAATGGACTCGAAGCGGAGGCTGCTGCTGCAAGACTTGAAGAGATACCTGTCCTCCACTCCAATACTTGTCGCACCTAGGCCACAAGAAAAGTTGCTGCTGTATATAGCAGCGACCAATCAAGTGGTTAGTGCTGCGTTAGTAGCGGAGAGGGAGGCAGATGATGAGCCGGCAACCGAGGCAGACGCATCCAGCGACAAGCAAGGGGCTTCGCCGTTAAGCTCTGGTCCCGACAAGGACAGATCAGCGCAGGGTTGCGACAAGACACAGAAGAAGATGGTGCAGCGCCCAGTTTACTTTGTCAGTTCCCTTCTGCAAGGGGCTAGGTCAAGGTACTCTGGCGTGCAAAAGTTGCTTTTCGGCCTCCTCATGGCCTCGAGAAAGCTGCGCCATTACTTCCAAGCACATGAAATAACAGTTGTCACTCGCTTTCCGTTGAAAAGGATATTACAAAATCCAGAAGCAACAGGCAGGATTGTCGAGTGGGCACTGGAACTATCAAGCTTTGGCCTCAAGTTTGAAAGCACTTCAACTATTCAAAGCGAGCATTGGCAGAATTCATAGCGAGTGGGCGTAGCGCAAGATGAAGAGATTCAGAGACAAGCATCCCGTCAAGGAGGCAAATAAAAGTGGCTGATGTACTTTGATGGTGCTTTCTCGCTGCAAAGCGCCCGGTGCGGCGTGCTTATCGCACCCAGGAGAGCACCTCAAGTACATAGTCCGGATGCACTTTCCCAAGGAACAAGCAACAAACAATCTGCAGAGTATGAAGGTTTGCTTGCGGTCTCGAGATTGCGGTAGACCTTGGGATCAAGAAGCTCATTGTCAGAGGAGATTCACAACTTGTCGTCCGCCAAGTAAATAAAGATTATCAGAGTCCATTGATGGAAGCTTACGTCGATGAAGTGAGGAAGCTAGAAGAGCACTTTGAAGGCCTGCAAATGGAACATGTCCCAAGAGCTCAGAATGATATAGCTGATGGCCTCTCCAAATGTGCCGCACTTAAGTTACACAATGGAACCAGGAATTTTGTGCTCAAGCTGACTCGCCAAGCTGTAACACCATCAACGGGGACGAGCAAGAAGAAAATTGGTTTCGGTGACTACTTTCCGCAGAACTCCTGGAGCCGCCGCCAAGAAGGTCCCTAAAATCAATGCAAATATCGGCGAGGAGCGATGCGCCCGATAAGCCTTACGGTTTGTTTCGTTGAAGCGAGGCGCTCCCGACAAGCTTTGCTCGGCAAGCTTGCCGGGATCATCAACTCGGCGAGAACCGCGAGTTCTTGCCGTGGAAGCTAATGATCCCGCAGTGGTAGATGAGCCTTTAGTCCTTGTTGTCGAGCCACGAGGCTCCGGCATGGCGCAACAAATCGTCCATTTCCTTGAGACGAGGAGAACTTCCGAAGAGCAAGAAGAAGCGGAAAAAGTAGCCCGGCAATCAAGTATGTACCAGTTTGTTGACAACATCCTATATAGAAGAAGACTCAACGGTGTGAAATTGAAGTGTATCTGCCAGGAAGATGGACAGAAGCTGTTGGCAGAGATACACGGAGGCATATGTGGTCACCACATTGGCGCAAAACACTTCCGGCAAAGCTTTCGGCAAGGTTTCTTACGGCGAAGCCCTCCGGATGCAAGCTGCACAAGTAACCAAATGTGAAGCGTGCGGTTCCATTCCAAGCAGATACATCAACCAGCTCAAGCTCTCCGGGCGATCCCTTTATCACGGCCCTTCTCGGTGCAGGGGCTCGACATCCTCGGCCCTTTCCCCGAGCTGTCGGGGCTTTGAGTACTTATGCGTCATGAATCGACAAGTTCACAAAGTGTCCGGAAGTGGAACGAGTGAGGAAGGTGACAGCACAATCAGCGGTCAAGTTCTTCAGGTCAATTGTTTGCCGTTTGGGATTCCTAACAGAATCATCACCGACAACGGCACCAGTTCTAACCGCACCTTCATGCAATCGCCCAAGATCTTGGCGCCAAGATCTGCTTTGCTTCGTTGCTCATCCGAGAAGCAGCGGTCAGCGAGAGAGAGCAAGCGCTGAAGTGCTGCGGGGACTCAAGACCAGAACTTTCGACAAGCTGCGCAAGTGCGGAAGAAAGCTGGATCGAGGAGCTGCGGTGGTTCTTTGGTCGATCAGGGCGGACGCCAAATCGAGCCACGGCGGACACCTTCGCTCTAGTCTATGGGCGAGGCAGTTCTCCCCACGGAACTTCGTATACGGGTCACCTCAGTGCTCACTTATGATGAGCTCGAGCAAGAGCAGCTGCGACAAGATGGCGCTGCTCCTCGAGGAAGATCGTCTTGAGCTCAGACGAGCGCTCGTTACCAGCAAGCTTTGCGTCGCTACCATAGCCGCAAAGTCAATGCCAGAAGCTTCGAGGAAGGCGACCTTGTTCTTTGGCGCGTCCAATCCGCCAAGAATTCCAACAAGTTGACGCCAAAGTGGGAAGGCCCTTATCGGGTGAAACGAGTCACTAGGCCCGCGCTGTCCGCTTTGAGACCGAAGATGGCGCTCGGTGAGCAATTCCTGGAATATAGAGCATCTTCGCAAGTTTTACCCATAAAGCGCGATTGCGGGACCCGTTAAGCAACCACCCTTTTGTACAAGTCTTGCCGCTGTTGCATGTAATCCTTTGTACAAAGCCGGGCGCAGATCCCGTGCATCAGTAAAGCCTATGTGTTGCGCACAACCTGTCAATACATGCTCTCTTAATCTTATATGCATGTGTTTACTAACATTTTGTGCAGCATCCACACCCGGTAAGCAATAACGAGCCACTAGGCTCCATAACTTTATTTTCTCTTCTTTCTTCTCAAGCAGGAAGAAGGTTCATCCACCCACAAGTTAACCGGGGAAGGAGAAGATAATGATGTGGGCCACCAAGTGTTGCTCGAGGCTGTCGCCTTGCACGGGAATGGACAGCGGAGAAGCTAAGTTGCTAAGTTTAAGCGACCAGTTTTAAATTTTTAGTTATCTTCCTCGAGCGATAGTACTTTGTATGGAAAACCTGTGTGCGGAGGAACCGACTCGCGACTAGCTTGCGCCCTTACTTTGTTTCGAGTCCACTCAACAACTTCAGTGTGCTGCAAATAGTTGCGACAAGGTTGCTTGTCGGAGGCGGCATCGCCCGGCTGCTGAAGTTCCGACTCAGCGCTTTCATGACAAAAGTGTTACATGACAAGTTCCCCTAAAAGCGTGGGGTATAAACATACAAGGGAAGAAATCGAGTAAAGGAAATAACATTGCATTCGATTGCCTAAGATAGTGTATATTACATAATGACTTGTCGCGGATCTAATAGATTTTTCGCCTAAACATGATCTCTGCGACAAGAGAAAGATAAGCTTGGCGGCCTAGTCCACTTGGTCGCCATCGAGCCTCTTGACTCCACTCACCCTGTCCACAATGGGTGCGACAAGGGCCTTGGCGCTTCAACGTCAGCGGATGGAGGCGAGGGACTTGAGGACTTGGTGAAATCGGCCTTTGGGTTGCGGAAGGCCACTTTCATCAACACCTTACAGAGAGCCCCGGCGCAGACTTGGCGCGACTCCTCCGCTTGACTGCTTTGGGATCTCCTCCGGAGCAGCTGGAGACCCGTCAAGACGCCTTTGAAGAATAGGCTGAGCTTGGCGCTGGGTTGGAGGTTCTCGTCGGTGGAGTACCCAAGATCTGTCATTCCCAGCTCCATCACTCATTATGGATGCGGCGGCGGTGTCCACAAGACCTTACATCCGATGCATTATGCTGTCTGGAGATTATTACAGGCGGTCACAGCATTCGACAGCAACTCCTCGGTGGCCTTGATCTTTTCCAGCAGGCCCGTTTCCCGCTCCTTGGCGCCTTCCAGCGTCTCCGTCAAGGTGGTCAATTTCAGCTCCAGATCCGCCTTGGAGTCCTTGGCGGCATCGAGCTCTTTGATCTTTTCAGCAAAACGACCTTGCAACTCGCCGAGGGTGTAGGCGTCCTTCTCGCGCTCATGCTTCAACCCGGTGACCTCCTCGGCGCTCTTCTGGAGGTGGACTCCAGCTGAGCCACCCTCGTCTCCAGTTCCTTCTTGGCAGCCTCGGCAGCCGCAGCAGCATCCTTTGCCTCCTGAAGTGGCCCGCCAATCGTTTGCTCGCGCACGGCGAGATCTTCCTCAAAGCTGTCGAGGTTGATCTTCGCTGTGCCAGCTCACCTTCTCGCATGAGAGAGCTTCTCGCCCGCAAGCCTCTGCTGCTCCTCGACCTCGCCTTTCTCCAAGATGAAGGCCGTGCGCTCCTCGACAAGCTGCTCTCGCGCCTCTGCTATATCCGGAGAGTCTCTTTGTTGGCGGCGTCGGAGCTCTTCGCGCGTTTCTCCAAGTCAGCTCCGCCCTCACGACAAGCGCCTCCACGGACTCCGGCTTGGCACAGCCGGGCGCGGTGAAGCGACACAACCTCCTTAGCAGCTGCTCCTCCTCAGGCTCGCCACTGCTGCTGCTCGGAGCATCGACCAGCGACAGCCCGGCGGAGGCAAGCGATTCTGCGTCGAAGGTCTCCCCCTCGGCGGTGCCACAGGCTTGATGCCGGGGAGCTTGATAAAGACACCCTCGCCGGCCTTGAGATAGGCGCCGGGCTGGGGCTCTTCGGAGTCTGGTGCGACATCGGTGGCGGGAGGATCGGCGGTCGGTGCAGCGCCTGGCGCTCCTGCGGCCTCAGGGCCGTCAGTGCAATCGCCGGATTCCTCCCCAGCCCCTGCGCCAGCAGACCTGGCGGCCTCTTCGTCGGCGGTCCCGTCAGCACCAGCCTCCTCCTCCATGTTGGCGGCGTCGACGTTGTCGCCGCGAGCGTCCTCCTCGCTGGCAGCCTCAGTCTCCATCGGATCCCCGACAGATGGATCTGATGGTCAGAAGAAGAAAGAACAAGTCAAGCAAATGTTCGAAAGAGAAGAACAGAAGAAAAGAGAATCCAAGGGATGTTTTCAAACAAGAAAATCACCTGCTATAGGATCTGTTGCCGCGGTCTCCACAACCGGAGGGTCGTCGGCGCTGGTCCTTGTCGGGGAAGCTCCCCTTGTCGGAGAGGCCTCCCTTGCCGGAGAGCACTCCCTTGGCGGAGAGTTCTCCCTTGGCGGTGTAGTTGAAGCAAGCAGAACGTCGGGAGTGACCTCCGGTGCTTAATGATGTGGCTGCTCTGCTCCTACAAGATTCAACAAACCAGATGTCAGTGACGGAGAAGCACCCAAGCACACCTAACCACAGTAAACCAAAACACTTACGCTGGGGGCTGTCTTTGGGGCTGCTCTGATGAAGGTGCGGGTCCGGCAAGGAGTCCCAGACGTGCCCCTGCAGCCACAATGGAATCATCTGAGGCGACAACCACGGGGTCTTGGCCCTCTTGGCGCCCTCGAGCTAGTGTCACAAGCGAGGAGAAGGTTGAGTGAAGCCGATCGAGATATAAGAAAAAGCAATAAATTGAAGTGTTGCAAGTAGCAGCGACAAGATCTTACTCTTCCTCTTCTTCCTCGGGCTGAGGCGGAGAGATCAAACTCCGCTCGGTAGCGACAGTTGGGGAGAAGATTCCCTCGGGCGCTTGGCGGGTACAGGGCGCGACTCGAAGACCCAGCCCGTCGCCGTGGCGGAATAAGGCGCTCCGGCAGCGATGCTTGTCGCGGTGGAAGCGCGTCGGCCAGCGGCGGCTGTTGGACCATATGCCCCCCGCCACTTCTCGGTCTTACGGGGCGTCTCCTTGGCGGGGCAGCGGGCTCCCCTGCGGCAAGTTACTTGCCGGCGGAGGAGAAGCGCCCCGGCAGGCTTCGCTCGGATCATTAGCGGGCTCGATCTGCTCCTCCTCGGCGGCGAACTCTTCTCGATCGGCAAGGCTTGCCGCCTCGGCCGTCTCCGCCTCCTCGACGATAAACCCAAATATGCGGCGGCGGCAGCCTCTGCAGCCTCCTCCAACCTCGTGGCAATGTCGCCATCTCTGATCGGTGGTGTCGCGGGTGAGCCACCTCTGCTTTCGTCGGCGCGGATCGGCACTTCAACCAAGTTGTCGAAGAAGCTGCTGCACGCGTCGTCGGCGGGCTCCTGCCAAGTTGAGTGCGATTCCATGGGAATCGCTGGCAGCATCATCGCGCGGATCTTTGTCAGCGGCGAGTTGTTGCACAAGGCACGACTCCCCTCGGAAACATGCACCACCGGGGTTGTCCGCTTGAGCTTGAACAACTCCGCAGCATGCCGTCAAGCTCAAGGTAGTAAAATTCCAATTCAAACCCGGGCGCAACCTCATGATGTCCGCCGCGTTCTGGAATTCCCAAGCAGGCCTCCCTCTCTCCTGCAAGGGCGCAATGCGGCGGCAAAGGAAGTCGCGCCAACCGCTCCTACGGTAAGCCCTGCTTGCGGAGGCATAAAATCCTAGTCACGGCAATCTTCAACTTGTAGTCCTCCGGTATCAAGTTGCTCCAATCGTTGCCCTTGAACTATGGAAGTGCAGCGCGAGGCGGTGAAAGGCTGTGGCTCCTCCTCTAAGATCCAACACCAGTCAGCTCTCCACTCCTCCCACTTGCTGCGCAACTCTCCGTCAAGATCGCTTCCTTCTTGCCGATCCTAGAGGTCCATGCAATTCCTCCGACAGCGGCTCTCCTCTCTCTGGCGGGGTGAGAAGTAGTGGCGGAAGAGTGCGACATTTGGATGGACCCGACAAAGTTCTCGCAGAGGTGTGCAGCGGCCATGGTGAGGATGGCGTTGGGGTGAAGTCAGGAGGCGGAGGCCATATGTGTTCATGACATCGTGAAGAATTGAGAAAAGTGGCGAGCCCTTGATGGAAAAATCGTGAAAAAGGGTACCCGATGGAGACTTTATCGGACGTGGCGGCGGAGATCACCCTCGTCTTGGAGTGCGCCAGCGTCGCCGTCGACGAAAAAGGTAGTACAGCTCCGCAGCTCCTTCTGTCGGCGGAGGATCGAAGAGGCCGCTCCTTCCATGCGCCATGAGCAGCTGCGCCTCGGCCGATTCCGCCTTTTCCCTTGTCGGCCTTGAGACCATGGGGAGAGGTGGTGGAAGAAGTCGGCGTTAGTGGCACCGGTGGCAATGGAGGCGGGCGTCGCTCTCTTTGGGCTCGAGGAGAAAGGGGAAGCGGCGGGGTTTTCGATGTGATAGCAATGGCAAGTGGGCGTCCTGCCCTGTTCCCCTACTTATAAAGGGAGAGGGGCAGGCGTTCGTTTTCCCATTAAAAGCCCCCGATCTCCCCACGGCGCCCACGTCCGGTGCGTGGCGTTAAGTGGGGCGTGGTGGGTCCAAGCGAATAACGGCGTAATCAAGACCCGCGTGCCCGTGCCTTTGTTTTGGGCACAGCCCATGAGCTTAGCGCCGTGTGTGGCCAGCCGCCGGGGCTCTGCCGGTGTACTAGAGTAGGGTACCCTAGTATCCCGAACTTCGTGCCGCAGACGATTCAGACACCCAGCGGCGAGGCTGACAGTGACGCCAAGATCCTCGGCAACTCCTTTGGAACCATTCAAGAACAAAGTAATCAAGGCCCGGCAAGAGGAGCTTGCGGGAAGTCCCTCGAGCACAAAGGAAACAAGACCCGGCAAGAGGAGCTTGCGGAAAGGCTGGTGGGCGCCGAGCCCCGGCGCGACAAGGTTTACGCCACGGCAAAGCGCTTGCGGGCGGGCAACTCTGTTCATCTCGCTCAGCTCATCCGCCAGCGTGTCGCCGCAGGGGTTTCCCCGAAGCAGCGTGTCGACGGGCTGTGCAACCAGCGGGGAGCAGGATAAGCGGCGGTGACGAGCTACCATCGTGGCAAGCGGAGGCGCAGCGGTCCCTGTTACCTTTGTTGAGGCGGCCGAGGCGGGCATTAATGATTCTTGTCCCTTGCCGTCGAGTTAGGTATAGATCTTTGTACCTTTGCACAAGCGGTGTATCAACCTATGTTTTACTATCTTACCCTTGTCTACTTGCCACCTGTGGTGACCCCTTGTGCCTATAAAAGGAGGCCCAAGTGCAACATAGAAAGGGTTCGGTCCAGCTCCAGCTTAGTTCATCATACTCATACGAGACCACACTCAGGCTAGGTTTTGTAGCTCCCATCGCTCCCTAGCAAGTACACAATATAATCCACAAAGCAGCAGTAGGAGTGTTATCTCTCCGGAGAGCTCCGAAGCTGGGTAAATCTGCTCGTGTGCATCGCCTCGATCCGCTCTTTGTGCAATCTCTGCCCCCCTCTGAACCACAAGGGACCCTGGTCCCGTAGGTGTTCGTGGGACACGATCAGCCTCCCCGACAAATGCATGATACAGTTTGAGCACACACACATGCATGTGTACGCATGAATCCCACCCATCGAGTCGAAGTGGCTAGTACAACGACACATCATGAACCGATCTCGCTCAGTGTGAGGAGCTACTGCATGATTTTTGACAGACGCGCCACATCAATGTTGTGCATTCAAACATGCATGCACGCATCACCTCCATACATATGCATGTAGTGGTTGCCTTCGAATGATACACTCCATCGTGTGGTTATCGGCGACAAGCCTATATATTCGTGGGCCCACGTGGACATCCATGATCACCTTGACCTACAACAAGATAGGTTACCATGGTGGATTCTTCATTTGGTTCATGTTATCGTAGTATAGGTCATGGTGAGATTCAGACCTAATTAAGTTTGAGCGCATATACTATGCATGCATGCATGCACGAATCCCCGTCGTTGGCTTGAAGTGTGGTGTAACATACAGATGCATCGTCAACCTAACCCTCACTCAGTTTGGGGATTTATAGTTCAAAATCACGGTGCCACATCAAAGTTGTTCCATTGTTACTCAAAAACACACCTCCCCATACATATGTTTGGGCCACACGCATGCAGTGGATGTCTTTGGGGACTTGCTACTTGCGTGATTATTGGCGAGCTAGCCCATCTCCGGGATCGCATGGACGTCCATCTCTTTGAACAACAACAAGAGAGGTTGTGCTGCAAGGTGGATTATTCTTGGTCGTTTCTGATCCATCTTGGTGAGATATATGCCTCTCGGCCCACCGGTGGCTTGTGTGTGTGGGGGGGGAGGCGGGGGTTGCTACCGCACTTTGCTAGGTGAACCTCGGTTGGGGGCATGCATTCATAGCTCAGGATTACCTTCGTGGCAACACGAGGGGGGAGGTGGGGGCTGCTAGCTACTTCGCACTTTGCTAGGTGAACCTTAGTTGGGGGCGGGCATGCATATTCATAACTTAGGATTCCCTTCGTGCCAACATGAGGGGCTGCTAGCTACCGCACTTTGCAGGTGAACCTCGGTTGGGGGGCATGCATTCATAGCTTAGGAATCCCGTGCCGACCACGAGGGAGGGTGGCTACTAGCTTCGCCGACTTTGATAGAGTGAACCTCGATTGGGGGAGGCATGCATTCATAGCTCAGGAGTTCCCCGTTGCCAACACGAGGGAGGTGCTTCTAGCTACGCCGCACTTTGCTAGGTGAACCTCGGTTGGGGGCATGCATTGATAACAGGAATCCCTTGTGCCGACATGAGGGAGGGGCTGCCAGCTACTTTGCACTTTGCTAGGTGAACCTCGGTTGGGGGCATGCATTCATAGCTTAGGATTCCCTTCGTGCCGACCACGAGGAGGGGGCTGCTAGCTACTTCACACTTCTCTATGTGAATAAACATTGGTTGGGGGAGGCATGCATTCATAGCTTAGGATTCCCTTCGTGCCGACCACGAGGGAGGAGGGTGGCCGCTAGCTACCGCACTTTGCTAGGTGAATGAACCTCGGTTGGGGGCATGCATTCATAGCTTAGGATTCCCTTCGTGCCGACACGAGGGAGGAGGGGCTGCTAGCTACGCCGCACTTTGCTAGGTGAACCTCGGTTGGGGGGGCATGCATTCATAGCTTAGGATTCCCTTCATGCCGACATGACGGGGGGTGGGGGCAAGCAATACTGTTCGCTTTGCGAGAGAGGTGCCACATCAAAGTTGAATTTGGTATTTGAAAATCAAACCACCATTTTGATACATAAATTTGGTCCACATGCAAGTGTGTTCGTGTTCTGACCCTGTCCCGCGTCATTTTTCGCCAAATTTATGAACATTACAAGTCGGATGACGCAACAGACATGGTTCACTCAAACTAGCCGTGTGCCACGCCGGTGCACCTGTCACGCACAGATCCACACAGTACATTTGGCTCCACGAGGCTCCCCCTCTCAAATATATGCCCTCCTCGAGAGTTTTTCTATTTCATAACACACGGTTGTTATCTCCGGACCGTGTGCGATGTTTCTTGTTCCCAATCCCGCCTGCATCCGTAGAAAAGATTTGCCCGCCTCAAGGGGTTTTCTATTTCATAACACACGGTTGTTATCTCCGGACCGTGTGCGATGCACTATCATCAAAATTTTCAATAGCCCGACAGTTCACTCCCGCGTTTGACTCCGCGTAGTATAATTTTTAGTACCCGCGTCATTTCCTCAAACACCCCGCGCCCCCTCCACACACACACACACACACACACACACACACACACACACCAAAACCTCCTCGGGCGTGCGCGCGCGAACACACACACCCTCCCTGGCTCGAAACCATACCAAGGTCCCCGCCGCCACTGCCGCCGCCGCCGCAAGGCCCCCATTGTCAACATCTGCCAGTTTTCCCGTGCAGCTTACCTACCGATCTCCATACCCAGGACCGCCCTGAGTTTCTTAGATGACGCCTGCCAAACGCCCCCTTTCCCATAGATCCCCATCCTCATCCCCATCCCCCACTCCAGAGCGTCGCAGCCTAGGCCCGGCTACGCTTCCCATGGAGCTCGAGGCGGCCAGCCCAAAAAGTGTATAGCGGTCTCTTCGCCCAACATCGCCGAGGAAGCTGACGACCATTACTGGCGGTAGGCACTCAAGAAGCCGGCTAGAGTATGCGGGCATGTCTCGTCCACCCGCTACGACATCGAGGTCATCGACAGCGACGGCCTGAGGCGGGCTGTGTCACAGGTTACATAGCCCACCCCCAACCCCTCGGGTTCAACCGCCGTCGATCTCATCCATGGCCCCGCCACTGATCTCCTCTGGCTCGCTGTCAACAATTTGCCATTCTACATCGCCATCGAGCCCCTTTTGTCATTTCTGAAGGACATGTTCTGCGACGCTGGCTTGGGATCCACAATTTCCAAGTCAGACCTCATCGATAGCGACCACGAGGAGGAACCCTCTCCGGCTCTTCCAAGGGGAAAGAGCCCATCTGCTCTTCCAAGGGGAAAGTGTCCGTCTGCGGCATCAGGGAGGGCACCCTACAGCTGTTCTCTTCCAAGGGGAAGGATCCCATCTGCGACAACATGGAGCGCATCCAGGGTCCGTGCTCTTCCCACGGGAATGAGCCCATCCGTGACAAGTGAGGAAACCCATGATTTGTTTCGACGTGCCTCTTCACAGGGGGAAACCCATGATTTGTTTTGTCGAGTCCCTTTTGTAGTGTAGTGAGAATATGTTCAGTTTTAATTGCTATATCTGGTTGTTTGCAGTATGCCTTGTTTATTTCAGTTGTTCACAATGTGATGCTCTATATGTGCAATTATTTACTGTGCAGTACAATTCATCAATCCAGTTTTAAACATACCGATAGGAATGCATATATTTGCTTGTTGTTAAGCCTGTTATAGATAGCATATGCTTCTTTTAAAGTTTTTTGATTGTTTGGTTGTTTGTAGTTACCATATGTTTAGTTTCAAATGCTATGTTTGGTTATTCATAGTATGCCTTGTTTATTCCAGTTATTCACAGCGTGATGTTCTATATGTGCAAGTATGAACTGTGTAGTTCAATTTCATCAGTACCAGTTTCAACAATACCACTATGAATGACTACATTTGGTTGTAGCATCTTGTAGTTAACACGACTTTCCATTTTTATTTAACCATGACCAGTGTACTTAGATCGGCACAATACCAATTTGAATGACTATGTTTGCTTGTTGTTAAATGTTAGGCCTGTTGCAGTTAGCACACCTTTCCACTTGTTTTGCTTTACTAGCGTGCTTAAACCTACACACTGAAGCTATCTTTTGGAGATTATTTTGTCTGTCATGTATAATTTTGGTTGATGTTTAGCCTATTGTGCTTAACATGCTTCTCGATGTTCCTACACAGGACAATTTTGGGAACGACTGATGTTTTCCATCGAGGTTAGTTTCATCCCATGGCTTATATCTGCTCACTGTTCAGGATATCGGTAGCTGGTACCATATAGGCCAGCGGCTGATAAGGGACTAATCGATGAATCAGACTTTTAAATTAATATATCTGCAACCCACTTTTCGTTAGGTTAACTAGGGCCATATGTAATATATCTGAGGCTACATAGCAACATGCACTGTAATTAATGCCTAAATATGCAATCGTAGGCTACATAGCAACAAGGAAGAGTGTTACATTAATGTTCTAATGATGTCTAGATATACGTAGAAGAGCAGCAGTAGCAACAGCAACAACACAGCCCTGTTTGGATACTCAACTTAGCTAGAGGTTAGAGTTAGTTTCTATCTCATTACTAACCCTGAACTAACTCCATCTAAAGAGTTGTTTGGATGGCAGGGTTAGATTGACAATAAATGCACTAGGAGAACTTGCTCCAATTAGCACCTCTTGGGTTGGATAGTTTTTTTGGGTGGGTTATAGATGCAACTAGCTCAAACTAGCCCTCATGTTTAGATATACTTTAGGGATATTTGAGCCCGAACTAGCTCAAACTAGCTGTAACCCATGGATACTGCAGCAGTTAATCAGCCGATAATTTGTAAGAATTAACTAAACTCCTTCCAGCCCATAATATAAGATGTTAATTCATCTAATATGTGAGCATATTGGATGTTATAAGATACTCCCTCCGTTCCTAAATATTTGTCTTTTTAGAGATTTCAAATGGACTACCACATACGGATGTAGATAGACATATTATAGAAGAGTGTTGTACTACATCATTGTGCAATTGATGGTTAGCTTCTAATATTAACTTGGTGCTTTTAGGTACATATGTCATTGGTAAAGATCCGCGTTTCGACCCTTTCTGCGTATGGGGCAATGAGATATCGATGAACCAGCATCAAGTGAGGAAGCTGATAAAGATTGTTAATAAAATGGGTCCAAAGATGGCAATTAAACTATTTGTTTACACTTTATGCAAGACAACAACGAACTACAGGATGGTAAGTAAGAACTCTGCAGCCTTCTTTTTACTACCCATAATGAGTTGTGTTAGATGACAATGTCTGAATCTTTTTCCTTTGCAGTGGTGGCCAAAGCAGTTTACTCAAGATTACCTCTCAAACTACATGATTGGTGGGCATGCAAAGGTTAAAGTATTTCTACCAGAACATGATGATTATCTAGATGTTTTCATGAAGACCGTGAAGGATAGGCGGTCGGCCATCACAAGGGGTTGGACTAGAGTCGTGCGTGCCTTCTGCATGGAGGAGGGCACAATATGGGCATTCCGCTTCACCATGTTCAGCAACCAGAATATATTTCGCCTCTTTCTTTACCGTCTTTAATAGTATAAGTATACAACTGTGATTCATCATTCTTTATTTGGTTCTTATGTAATTCTTGAACATATGTACCTATGAATCGAATAATGCATTGGTTGTTTGAACCTGATGGATATGAATGAAGCTGTAGCACGGTACAATTTGGAAAAGCAGCAATTAAATTACGGTGAAATTACGCCCTCCAGGTTGTTACGGCACACACGGTTGGTAAAACACAAATGTTTGCGATATGTACCATAATCCAAGACGGTTCACAGAGAGGAAACATGTGCAAGCATGCACACGGTTTGCAAAGCGTGTGCGATGTCAAACAATATCACAAACGGTGCGGGCAAACTAAACGTTTGTGTTAGTTGGCTTATCGTACACGATTCGCAACCATGAACTGTTTCTGATGAAGTATGCATCGTAAACATTGCACCACAGAATAGCGTGTGTGATAGTTGTCGTGTACGACAATGTTACGACGGTCCGATGTTTCGTAATCCTGTCCGACACTCGTACGAAGATTACCTAATATTATTAACAGTGAACCATTTGTGATTGGCCGCACATCATACAAGTTCTATAATAGTGAACCGTTTGTGATGGGCCGCGCATCGTAAACGTAGCACCATAGAATACCGACTGTGATGGAAATGAGAGCAGAAACGAGTAGGAGTACTGTAGGGGCCCTATCCCCAACGGTTTCTGGGTCGTGTGGGAAGGACCCCCCTATCGCCCACACTCACTTGGCGATGGTTCCAAGTGCCGTCACGGAAAGGGGTTAAAAATCGTTTGTTTAGGACCGACGCACACCAGTTCCAGTTAACCCTCGTACACCTCTCCGTCTGCGACTCTACTCCCATGTCTTCCCATCTCCGGCTCGTTGTTGTCCAGGGCCTCGCCATCGTCCACCACCTTGGATGCGCTCGGCGCAGAGTGGTCAGCGTGGTCAACGAACGACACCCATCGGAAGTAGACTGTGCGTGCAGAGGCTGACAGCTAGGTCCATGGCCGTACGCAAGAAAATGTCTCCTTATCACGCGCAAAAATAATGATTCCTCCACCTGATAGCTGGGACCCACCGGAAGGGCCTCCGTATTTCGCGAAAAAACGTTCCCCCCGCTGACAGGTCGGACCCACCAGCTATATCTTCGCACGCAAGGAAGTGCCTCCATATTACGCACAAAAAAATGAATACCCCCCTTGCTAGTTGGGACCCACCATAGTGGGAGGCTGACTAGTGGGCCTACTAAGTTGACGATGACGGAGGGCTTTGTCAACTTAGTCAATATGAACGATTCTAGCTCCAGTGATCGTACGATGTCCATCCAATGGCCATAGTGCTTCTTGAACCTTTGGTCTTCTTGCTCTAGCCGCTCAAAGCAGCGCCGGTCGTACCGCTTTGCTCCGCCTCCGTGGCATTTGTCTTTGCCATGAGCCTTACCTCCCCTACTACTCCCACCGCTGGCCAGGCCCTACAATGACGGCATCCTCACACCGCGGCCGAAGCAATGAACCCTCGTACTCCTCTCGGCGTGGGCATCCACTATCGCATCTTCCCCGGCTCCGCGTCGTCCCCTTACTAGGCCTCGCCATCGTCCACTGCCTTGGTCAATATGGTCAACGACCAACTTCCATCGGAAGACTACTGTACGTGGAGAGGCTGACAGCTAGGTCCATGGCCGCACACAAGAAAATGCGTCCTTATTACTCGCAAAATAATGATTCCTCCACCTGACAGAAGGGACCCACCGGAAGGGCCACCGTATTTCGCAAAAAAAACGTTTCCCCCCTGACTGCTGGGACCCACGAGCTATATCTTCGCACACTAGGAAGTGTGTCCATATTACAAGCAAAAAATGATTCGCCCCCTAACTGCTGGGACCCACTAGCTACATCTTCGCACGCAAGGAAGTGCCTGACAGTTGGGACCCACCTGGTCGAAGCGTACGTAGCGTTGTCATTTTGGTCGTGAACATGTACGTACATATGATCGGTCTGTCTGCAGCCTGCAACGATGAACCGTGGCCGTGTAAGGAAGGGGACGTGTTGTAGTAGAGGCGCGCACGTGTTGTAGTAGAAGCGTGCACGTAGCATGTACACGTACGCACAACGGCCAGGGTGCAAGAAAGTAAATACGGCCACGTACATACATACGGGCGGGGTCTCGAACACCTACTCGCGCATATGTACGACCATGGCTCATTTATATGGCTTGGTCGGAACGGAGAAACTGCATCATCGTCGTGTTCATGGGGAGGCAACGGATTGCGCCGTGTTCATTGGGAGGCAACGGAACACGTATTGTTCATCGAGAGCCAACCGGCTTGGACGGAACAACAAATGGAAACGAGGACTGGCGTACCGTAGAACAGAGGAAACGGCCTTGTGTTCAACCGGCGACAGTCGAAACGGGATCCTGTTCATCAGGAGGGGTCTGGCGTACCGCAAAACGGAGGAAACGGACTTCTCTTGGTCAAAACAGGGTCCTGTTGATTGGCACGGGTGTGGCGTAGCGCAAAACGGAGGAAACGGACTTGTGGTGGAGCGCTACGGTCGAAACAGGGGTCCTGTTCATTGGGAGGGGTGTGGCGTACCACAAAACGGGACTCCACGGGATACTGTTCATCTCCACCGTCGACCTCCTCCAGCCTCCACGGGCCACTGTTCATCCACCGTCGACCTCCTCCAGCCTCCACCTGTGACTGTTCATCCAGCCTCCACCGCGCACTCCTCCACCGGCTACTGTTCAACTAACCGTCTCACACGGGGTCCTGTTCAACCACCCCTCCACGAGCTACTGTTCATCCAGCCCTCCACCGGCTACTGTTCAACCAGCCCTCCACCGGCTACTATTCAACCAGCCCTCCACCGGCTACTGTTCAACCTTCCCTCCATGGGGTCCTGTTCATCTAGCCCACCACGGGGTCCTGTTCATCCACCCCCCAACCGGCTCTATCGATCGGGGTACTGTTCATCTAGCGGCAACACCACGGGGGCCTGTTCATCCAACCCCCACCGAGAACTGTTCATCTGGTCAAGAGGCAATAGGTTTGATCGGCTTCAGTTAGCAGTAGTAGCGAAGGAATCGCTCGATCGGGTTCATTTAACAACCATCGATCGATCGCTCGGGTTCAGCAACGCGTAACTGCGATCTGTCCTTTCGAGTTGATGGGTGAGCGCCCGCTTCGAGTTCGATTAGAGCCCAACGCCTACGCACGCAGCAGCGTCGTGTCACGAGAAACAGCGTGCATCGCTTCGCCCCGACCACTCACTATAATCGAGAACTCCATGATATTTTCCTCGCTCTCGCTTCTACCACGGGTTTTTCCGTCATGGACGGCCAAAAGAATGTCATGCAACTGCGTCTCCGGCCCGCCCAGGATGAAAAGCCCATTTTCTATCATGATTTTTTCTCATAGAAGTAGGAGAACACCACATTTATGATGAATACCGGATTTTGTCACAATTATCGTCATAGAAGTGTCATATGTATGACAGAAAAAAATTCGTTCGTCCCAAAATGTCATGGATGTGTCTTTTTTTGTAGTGCTAGCACCTGTTACACCGTGGAATGCTTACGTTAATTGGGAATCAACTGACCAGGAATTGAAATCTAGGGGGGCGATGGACCTCTAGCTAAGGTGAAATAGTATATGAGGAGAAACCTTGTGCATCGCGAGTTACTAGGAACATCTAGTATCAAGAAGAAGCGATCAACTAGTGTCTTCTGTGGGATGAATACCATGCAAGCACACACGTAAGATTTGCACGAATAAGGGAAGAGGAGAACCAGTTTCGGTTGCCAGTGTTGTGTCCTTCATATGTCGCGGCAATGTTCTTCTTTTATCCGGGGGAACCGATGTTTTGGAGGAGGGTGCAACCTTGGACGAACCAATGGCCAAATTGTTGACTGTGTTGCCGTGGCCGTATGTCGGCGAAGGGGAAGCAGATCTAAGCCGGCGAAGGACGGCGTAGAAGGAACAGCTCCGGTGCGGTGGACGGTGGAAAAGTTGGAGCGGCAGCGGTGAGGCGCAGGATGGCGTGGTTGAACTGGTTCGGGTACGGACAGCTCGACCTGGGCTTCAACTACTAGCCGTGGAGGGCATTGCGGTTGATGTTGCGGTGGACGACGACGTCGGGGTATCGGCTCTAGCGTGATGGAGGAGGGCGGCGGTTTATGGGTGGGATGGAGTGGCGGACGGAGGACGCCGGGGTTTCGCGGCTGGTGGACAGGTAGTTTTGGCGCCCAAAGATGCGAATGGGTGTCGCGCGGGGAGGGGGGGGGCGGGGAGCTAAGGGATAACCATGTTTGATGCAGGGGGCGCTTGTTTTGGCTTTTTGAACAGATGGGACACGCTTATTTGAAATTTGGGGAAAGTACAAACTTTGCCCCCCTCTTAAATTTCGGACCTACTGCAGGTTGGGGGTGGGATGGTAATCCCAGGTGTCCCAAATAGTGGGCGGGAGCGATTTCAGCCGTGTGCATGTGTGCTTTGGCAGCCATTGTGTATGAATGTTTTTCAGAGGCGGTTGCGTGGCGTCTAGAAGAAGCTACAAACCTACCCCGGTTTAGACCTTTGGACATCGGGCCGGTAAGTTTCATGGGTCGGAGTTAGAAAAGTAATTTCATTCTACCAAACATTGGTCTCACGCGGTTTCGGGCGACTAGAGGCTCTTTTGGCGCTTCGTTCAAAATTTTGAAACAGAAGCATTCAGGTTTAAAGTACTCTTGAACTTTGAGGATTGACCTAAATAGACAACTTAAATTTTACCTTGTATGTTTGAAAACCTCATTAAATTATCCGCTTCTTTTTGAAATTTTGACACTTGAAAATCCTATAACTACGATTATTCTGGAATGGAGGAGCTAAATTTGAATCTATTTTGTACACGACTATATATGCTATTATGTACAAAAGCAAAGCAAAGATTGGTGCCCCCATAATTTAGGCATGATTTACAAATGCCATGATATCAAATTCAAATAATTGAATGGACTTCATGTTGATTTGAATTTTTTAAACTACCTTGAGTTGAGTTCAAATGTATGATAGTTCATAGTGAGCTATTTATAATGCTTATTGTGTAACTTCCATATGTATAATGTGCTTTACACACAACATGAACTATACTCACATTTATATTCTATTGCTAAAGCAATGCATTGTCTGGAGTTCAAAATACTAACTATGTGGATCAATTATGTCGAATAATAACATAGACATGCTGAAATTCGGTATAATCTAGATGTCTGATGGATCAATGACCGGTCCTTACGCGAATTGCAAATATCATGATCCCATCCAAATATTTGGATACAATTTATATCTTTAATCAATGTATACATCAGTATTTTACGTGTAGTTTCACTCTCCATCTGTGGTCTCTCACACATGCTCACACACTCTCTCCCGAGGTGTCTTTCTTGCAGGCATGCTCTCGATATAACCCTCCCTCCCTCTCCTAACCATTTACGACTATTTTCACTAACCTTTATCAAAAGCACTCTCCCTCTCACAAGCATACACATGCACAATCCCCATCGACCCATTTCTATATACATAGACCTGCCTATGTGTCTATTGTACGCACACTATCTTTAGGCCTGTCTCTCACGCATTGTCTGACACCTCTCTTCCTAATCGACAAGTATGATTCTAGCAGAGCATTATGTAGGATGCCCCTTAAAGTTAGGTTGGATGAATAGTAATATCAGAGATAAGGGGTTACCTTAGTCCGAGGACCTAGGGTTACAAATCCTAGCCGGCTTTGTCAGTGGACACAGAGTCCTTCACGATTCTGCAATCTTTATCTTGTACGACTAGTCATCCATGGGTCTCCCTAAATGTGTCACGGCCCGACCAATGTGGCGCAGGACAGAACCGAACCAAGGGCCTCACCTCGGCCCAACGGACCTCACGCGGTGACACACCCTCTGCCCCCAGGTCTCGTTATCTTCTCACACCCACACATACCAACACAGACACCACACAAAAAAAATTCTCCTCGTGCCTCTATCCCCTCCCCCTTTCATATACACACTCCAGGGAATCTCTCACTGTGACATCATATTCGTCTCTCTCTCTAAACCTCTCTCATTTGTCGTGCTATCTCTCACAGGCCCCCCCCTCCCCCCACCGGCCCCTCTATCCATGCCTCTCTCGAATACGTAATACACACACATACCTCTCTAGGCCCTGCCAAATACATCAACTACACATTCACACATGTTACATCGCGTACCCCATTGATCTAAAAGGCCCTCTCTTCATGTTTATTTCACATGCAACATTCCTTTTGAATAAAGTGTGGCCAAAAAACTATTTTAGAATTTCTACATATATACAACATTGCAAAGTTATATGGAGGAGTATGAACGTTAATTTGCATTGCATTGTGCCCACAATGATCTTTATTCCGCACTGTGAATTTTTTATATTTTTATACTATATATAAAGTTAGTCATAATAAAGAGAAACGAAGAGCATCTCTCTCTCCATGGATACACCCCTCTCGCCCCTTTCACGTCGCTTTACAAACTATCTCAGGTCCTCTAAAAATCGCCCCACACATTCACACATGTTTCATCTTTCTCTCGCGATATATACAATGACGATCATTGTATTTGAAGCGAAAGCATGATACGTACATTGGACTTCATAATCCACTCAATACGGTCACCATTTACGTTTTGTGTTTATTATACAGTGACGGGCTCACTGTGCAACTCTGTATTTGCTCAAGACACGACTAGTTGACCGGTTAAACGCTCCACATGGCACCTCTAGTGTTGCATCACATTATCTCACTACCATTGGGCCCACCTATCGGGTTGTATCTACTCTACACTCTTATAAAAACATAGTTGGTGATGATGGTTTGCCTGTCATCCTGCAATATAGGTCGTCCGATTTATATCTGGCGGATATGAAAGAAACTATGGAAATTTTGCAAAAAGATACCTACACACCTCTCCACATTTGCAAATAAGGCCTTCCCTCGTTCATCCTTTTCTCTCACAAGATAAACTAGTAATACAAATGCATCTTGATGTTATGTGCAACGCACGGGAATCTTGCTAGTAAGAATGAAAACAAGCAACAAAAAAATATTGGACGATGGTTCAAAGTCATGACTGCGGGCACAGCGGACAAGGTGGCCTTGTATTGGTATGCTGAGCCGTCTGTTTTAACACACATGAGCTGGTGTGGTGATTATACACGCACGCATGCACACAAACTGCATGCACACAACACTCACACGAACACATGCAGCCACGCATGCATGCAACACTCACACGTACACACGCAGCCATGCACGCACACAACACTCACATGCACACACGCATGCATGCATGCATGCATGCACACACCACACGACCAACACACACTCTCACGCTCAAGTGCTCAACCTACACGTGCATGCGCACACATCAGGCCCTGACAGACACATACACAACCAGGTGGTTCCCACGCACGGGTTGGAGTCTTGTCGCGCCTACGTAAATTTGTATTTATCTGACCTTTTTCCTATGCGAACTGACAGGTGGGACCACAAGGAACATGGTCAATTTAACTAGTCAACATGGTGCCATGCAAACTATTTGGCCGGTCAACAGAGTGCAATGCGATGATGAACGGTGAGCAAGTGGCCGTATAATCACCACAAAACATATAAAGTGACCGTAATGAGCGTATTCTGAAGTCCAGTGACCGTATTACGCTTTTCTCTCTGTAGGCCCTCCAAAACTACATCTCTACACGTTATCGCATGTTACATCTAACAACTATGCAATACAACACTACTACTACACTCTAACACAATAAATCATATGTGTTTTTAGTTATACTAGATATCATATTGTTACTTAATTATTCAGTTTGCATACATTGAAATTGCCTTTCAAATGTATGGCCAATATCATCTACCGCGCGAGAAAAATCCAGCCCTTTCCTGTTTAATCGGGTTTGTATCGATGGATCGTGCGAAACAACAAAACTATAGTACTATAGTAATATATACAGTACAAGTAACAGTTCACTGGGCCGCCATGTCGTGTCGTCCTCCGTCGTAAGATTGGAGCGCTCACTTTCATAAATGTTCTAGTCCCTTTCGCCGACATGTGGGACATCAAGCTACCGGGTCCACGTGCCATTCCGAAATACAGTGCAAAGCAGCAGGGGTGAAGCACCCCAGTCATGGCGCCGGCGTAGTAATGAGCAATGAGGCGTCAAATCACAAAGCTGCACCTTTCCTGAAGTAATAATGCTAAAAAATAAGTTGGAGGGACAAAGCAACCATCATTTCACTCGTTGCTGAATCCGCTTCTCCCTCATCTTCTTCAAGTTAACCACATGTTGCTTCTGCCGTTGTTCTACCTCATGTGGGACGCGGATCGGCTTGGTAAAGCACTGATACGTGGGACCGCATGTTAGCAAACTGCCAGGCCAACGTCCTCTAAAAATAAGAAACCTCCCCCACCATCCGCGCGGCAAAATCACCTACTTTTTTACTAATCTTGATTCTATAATTTTTTAGATCAATATAATTGAGATTTGTATAGATAGCACACAGGAGCAAAACCAAGCGGTACGGTTAAGGGCATCCACAATGTGTAGCCAAATGTGAAAATAGCTTTTAGCATTGATGGGAACCATTATGGACGGTGCTGCCAAAGCCAAAAAGATGGAACCGAAGCTCCCTGATTGATTGATTGAAGGAATAGAAAAATGCAATGTCTCTCCTCTTTCTCCCGTGCATGGACGCATGTACAGTATAGAGCACAGAGTCTACTCCCCTTTCCCTTCTATCACAAATCACAAAACAGTGAGGCGTCAAATCACAAAGCACGGACGAAGCGACCATCATTTCACTCTTTGCTGACTCCGCTTCTCCATCGTCTTCTTCGAGAAACCACCTCACCGCACTAAGCTGGACGGACGACGCTATTGTGTACTTGTAGTACTAGTACATTTGCGCGTCCTTTGGTTCAACGGACTTCCTGGATGCAAATAAAGCGGTTGTCTCGGCTTGTAGGCGGCACTTGCGAACGACTTACTGTGGTCTCCCTCAATGGTGTTCTCCGTCGAACGCACTTCACCAAACCACAACGTTCGAGATATCGTCAACGTCACCACAATGGGGAAGGAAGTCAAATAGTTACTACCTCCATTTTTTTGTACACAAGGCCAGTATATCAAAATTACAATTTGCAAAAGGCCACTAACACTAATCGAGGCAAAATTGATGGGGTTTGGCTCATACTAGCAACCAAGGACATTAATATACCCTTGCATGCATGCCGAAGTGAGAAGGTTGGTTTGCATGGCGTTGCATTAATCAAGCGATGAGGAATGAGATGGTTAGCTCTTTGGGCTTTGGAGAAAAAAATATGCATTAATTGACACGTCAAACGAGGATTTGTATCGATTAATCCCGCGAAGGAAAATCCCGCCTTTCATTTTTAACACTAGTACTCCGAGTGCATATGTACTTGTATCATGTTTGGGTCTAGGCCTTGCATTACCATACTTTGCCACACATTTTTGCCAAGCTTTCCTAAAGTTTTCAAAATGAAAACGAGGTACACTTGCGCACGGCTATCGCAGTCTCACCGCACCCTCACACAGTCGCTCATGCACTGTCACATCCCTAGCCTTGCTATGCACTTGGACTAGCTTGTTGCTGCATCATGTTTAAAATTTCATTTAAACCTGAAATGGGGATGTCCAAACCCTAGTACCAAATGGAATTCAAATAGGTTCAACCTAAAAATATTTTCAGTGAATCCAAATGGCTTTCTAAAATTATCATCATCTTTGCCTTGGTCTTAAACCTCTGACAAAAATGCTGCACAATTTTCTAGGTCATCCTGAGGTCACTGAATTAAATCGTAAGTATTTGAATTTGGACATTTAAATTCTATAAAATATTTTAAATGTCCAAATACTCCTAAACTGAAATGTTCCATGTTGGATATATTCTATACATTGGGCATGCATAGTTTGGTGATTTTTGAAAGTGCCTAGATATTTTTAATAAAGCCGCCAAGTTTCAGAAAAATAGAAAACAGAAATAAGAGAGAGAGAATAACACAGGCGCCACCAACCGCCCAGTGGCAGCCCTGCACAGCCCAGCCCACCGCTTCCCCGTGTCGTCTTCCTCCCTCGCCCGGAAGGGACGGAGGCGTGGCACGCCTGCCCGCCACCTCCTCCCTCCTGCTGCTGGCTCCTCCAGTGCTCCTAGGCGATGCCACAGAGCGCCACGCAACCTCCCGACCGCCCCTCTCTCCCCCGCCCCTCTCCCTCCTCTGTCTCCCTCCTCGCTCATCCCCGGGCCCCGAGAGACGCCGGCAAGCACCACCGAGCCACCAGCATCCCCACGCCCAGCCAGTTAGGCCCACGAGCTCCGCCTTGGATCCGGGAAGCTCTACCACAGCCTTGCCTGACGCCGGGCGCCACAAGCCACGCCATCACCGCCATCTTCATCGCCACGGCAGCGATCGCCGCCCTTCGATTCGCAGCACCGAAGACGCGCCCGAGCTCGCTGACCACCTCATCGTTCTCCCTGTGAGCTCCTGCTGCCTCCTCTTTGCTCGCTCCCTCCGTTCCCGTCCCCTAGCTCCGTCTTCCACCACGACGAAGCTCGCCGCCGCCGTGCCTCATCGCCGTCGTGGCCAGAGCCATAGTGGCTCGAAGCTGGGCACACCACCGTGCTCCACACCTCACCGATGTACATGCACGCACTAACGCCTCCCCTAGCGCCACGCCGCCTAACCCGCCGTTGGCCGAACTCCGGCCGCCGCCTCCCTCGCCGCTGCCGACGCCACAGCTAACCCCAGCTCCTCTGGCTTGCTCCATTGGATGCGCACGAGCTCGAGCTCCCTGTAGAACCCCTCCGCGCGTCGAATGGGCGCCGGAGCAGCAAATCGGCATGCCTCCGTCGTCGGTTGGCGTCACCGTGATTACACTCGGCGGGCTGGCGTGGCAACGTCTTTAACAGCTAAACACGCTAACTAACCCCACTCCCTGGACACTGACAATGGGCCCTGCTGCCTAATTAAACAGCTATTAGTTTTAAGTTAGTTTAGTTAACAAAACCAGCGGACCTACGCATCAGGGTTGACTGGCTGACGTGGAAGTTGACCGGACCCACCTGTCTGGGGGACTAACCAGCTTGAGCCATTGACACACGGGCCCCACAGGTCAGATTTGACCTGGACCGGCTCCGTTGACCTGCTGACGCCACTGCGGCGTCGGTGGCATAATAAATCATTCTTGGATTTATTCTTATCTGAAAATTCGAGAAAATTGTATAAACTTCTAAAATTCATAGAAATTCAACCGTAACTCCAAATGAAATAATTTATACATGAAAAATGATCAGAAAAATCCAATCTATCCATCTGTACCATTTTCATGCATGTTAGAACAACTTATAGCTTCTGTTTAGCACAAATCATATAAATGGCATTTAAATTTCACATATGGAGTTTGGATTTGAACTTAGGGTTCAAACCAACTTCATTTAACTTTGTTGCTAGTTGCATTAGCTCAAAACACCAGCATGTTGCCATGTCATGATCATGCATCATATTGTGCATTGCATTGATTATGTTTCATACGTGTTGCGGAACTTGCCCCTCTCGATAGGCGTGGTTCCGGCGATGAGTTCGATGACACGGATGAAGAACTATATTATCTTGAAGTGCCGAGCAAGCAAAACCCCTTGTTCATTCGATATAATCCCACTCTCTCGCTCCTGCTCTATTTTACTGCATTAGGACAACAATGACTCATGTGTTACTTGCTGCGGTAGCTGAACCCCTTTATCCTCTACATGACCTGTCATTCCACAGTAATTAGATGAAACCCACTAGCATGAGTAGGAGTTGTTTGAGTCCTGATGTGCCTACTCATTCATGCTTGTTTGTCATGCCTGCTATTGCTTAGAGTTGTGTCAGGTTTGATTCATCGGGAATGAATTGGAAAGTGGTGAACATGTCCTACCGGGTGTGAGCTAAGTGTGTGAACACGATTTGGTAAAGGTAGCGGTGAGAGGCCATGTAGGAGTACATGGCGGGTTGTCTCATTGCAGCCGTCCTCAGGAACTGAGTTACGTGTTTGTGATCCATGAACAGCTACTACCACACATTGGGTTCCGTAACTTCGGCCCCTCTCGGCTTATTAATCAACTCGATCTCATCCGGGAGTTGCAACTAGTTTCTGGTGTTTGTAGGTAGTGTTAGTAGTCTACCAAGTGGCACCCGATGCAGTGGGCTTGGGACAGACTAAACCTGATGTACGGTGTACCAAGTGGCACCGGTTGGTGGGCTTAGGAACCCTGCTCACATCGTTTGGGGCCATAAGCGACACCGGCGGATCTCCTTGCGGATGGAACCCGAATAGGCGATAAACCTGGACTAGAGACTTGTGTGGTTAGTCAGGTCGTGGCCGACTCCCTCGCCCAGCTTCCGCTTGAAGGTTGCCGAGGTACACTGGGCTCGGCGCGGCGAGGGAAGTGGTTTGGTGGAGTCAACGGGGCTCGGGTGCGGCGCGGCGAGGGAAGTGGTTTGGTGGAGTCAACGGGGCTCGGGGGTGACCGGGACGTCGGCGAGGGTTAATGGCGGCGGCGCTTCGGTTACTCCGGCGGCGTCGCGGAGGAGAGAGGTCCGGTGAGGCGAGGGGAATGGGGTGAGGAGGGTATTTATAGGCGGGGATGACTTGGAGGAGGCGATCAGGCGGCGAATCGTGGCGAATCCGGATCCGGCGGGATCCGGTGGCCTGGCGCGGGCTGGTGGCGTGGCGAGGAAGGTGACGGTGGGGTCCACCGTCGGTGAGAGGGCGGGGTTTGGGTCGGTCGGCCGATCGAATAGGTTTGAGGCGAGAGTCGATCGGTGGCTCATTGGGCCGCTGGTGGCGCTGGCTGGGCGGCTCGGTGGAGCCACACAGGTGTTGGTTGGGCAGTTGGCTGGGCGGCGCCGAGGGTTTTCTTTTCAAAAAATTTTTATTTTTTTGAAGATAAAAACAGAGATAAAATATAAAATATAAATATTTTATATAGGACATATATATATCAAAATGATCGAGGAATATTCCTATCATTTGAACATTTTCGAGGCAAAATCCAAACTTTATAAAAATTCATTTTTTCAAAATTCAAATAAAACTCAAATTTGAATTCAAACTTTTGGCAATGTTTTCCTCTGATATTTTTGGAGTGTCATGTTTACTCCTCTCATACCTTTTCTCAAGTATTTATCAGGCATAGTTTTTTTTGAAATGATTTCCACTTGCCAAAATTTGAATCCAAATGCCAACAAGTCCAAAACTTCTGAAACTTCAAATTCCACTCAAATTCAAACAGAATGCATAGATGCTTAGCTATAATTGTAAAACATTCCAAATAGGAAATTTGGGATGTTACAGTTTTGTGGTATGCTAGACCCCTCCCGATGAACGGGATCCCGTTTTGAACATGGCCGGTCGAACACAAGGCCGTTTCCTCCGTTTTGCGGTACGCCAGGCCTCGTTTCCATCGCCTGTTCCGTCCAAGCCCTCCCGGTGAACATGACCACGCATTCCGTTCCAACCCAGCCGGTTGGCTCCCAGGCGTTCCGTTGCCTCCCGATGAACACAACGCATTGCGTTGCCTCTTGATGAACACGACGCATTATGTTGCCTCCCCATGAACACGACGCATTCCGTTGCCTCCCCATGAACACGACGACGACGATGTTTCTCCGTTCCGACCCAGCCATGTACACGAGCCCTCGCCATACGTATGCGCGAGTAGGCGTTCGAGACCCCGCCCGTATGTACACATACGTGGCCGTATTTTCTTTCTTGCACCCTGGCCGTTGTACGTACGTGTACATGATATGTGCATGCCTCTACTACGACACGTGTGCGCCTCTACATCCACCATTATATATGTACGTACACGTTCGCGACCAGAATGACAACGCTACGTACGCTTCGACCAGGTGTGTCCCGACTGTCTGGCACTTCCTTGCGTGCGAAGATGTAGCTGGTGGGTCCCGGCGGTCGGCGAATCGTTTTTTGCCGGACGCACTTCCTTGCGTGCGAAGATGTAGCTGGTGGGTCCCAGCAGTCGAAGCGAATCGTTTTTTTGCCGGACGCACTTCCTTGCGTGGAAGATGTAGCTGGTGGGTCCCAGCGTCGGGAAAGCGTTTTTCGCGAAATCGATGGCCCGTCCGGTGGGTCCCATTTGTCGGTGGAGGAATCATTATTTTCCGTGTAATAAGGAGGCACTTCCTTGTTGCGGCCGTGGACCCAGCTGTCAGCCTCTCCACGTACAATCCATGTACGATGGAAGTCGTTCCTTGACCACGTTGACCACGCCGCGCCGAGAGCACCGAGGCGGTGGGCGATGGCGAGCCTAGGAAGGGACGACGGGGAGCTAGGAAAACGCGGCGAGTGGAAGCCAGCGGAGAGAATCTGAGGTTCACTGGTTGGTGTGGTGTGAGGTTGCCGTCGCCGCATGAGAATAACGAGGGTGTGGGTGAGTAGAGGATGGCACGGCCGGCGGTGGGAGTAGTGCAGGCGGTGAGGCCTCTGCGGCATCACAGCCGGCCACGGGAGGCAGGAGCACACGACACGACCGGCGCTGCTTTGGGCGGCTGGAGAAAGAAGACCAAAGGTTGAAGAAGCACTACGGCCGTTGGATGGACATCGTACGATCACTACAGCTAGAATTGTTTATATTGACTAAGTTGACAAAGCCCTTGGTACGCATCAACTTAGTAGGCCCACAGCTCGGATTTGGCAGAGAACATATAGCCCATTTGCGATTTTTAAGAATGTACAGCCCATTCTTTAATTATAATGGAATTTATTACAACCCATTTACAGTTTGTTAAAAGTACAACCCAACTTCTAGCTAGGACAACTTCTAGCTAGTACAGCCCATTCTTTAATTATAACTTAGTAGGCGAATATAGGTATGTACACATGGTAAGCATTGCAGGATTTCACTACTTCCAAATATAGAGTTCTCCATATGCACATTTACTTCCCTAATGTATGGTTAGATGAAACCAACAGCGTGGTGCATGTTTCTACATCATGAAAATGAAGAAACTAACATGGCCATTGATACACACTCATATTTAGTAGTAGTACAAAGGTTACTGTAAAATAAGGATATTATCCATATATTCCTAACCGTTTGATTATTCAGGGTACAAATTGGCTGTAATGACATGGTCACAATCGCATGAATTAACTCATTCCAAATATAGCTGATTTATGGCGTCTCTAATACATTACCATAGTTCTACTCAAATTCTGCTCAAACAGCGATATGCCAATCATCACAAAAAGTTCAAATAGTGTCATGGCGTCATCATTAACATGAGAAGGAAACAACTTACACGCGCCGTCCCAGCAATACGTGGTGCCATCTGCTTGGTCGATCGCGTAGATGATGCCATTGTGTTCAATAGCATCACAGAAGTGTGTATCAGCTTTGACGATGATCCACTGCGAGCCGAGTTGTCTCCAGCTAAAGAAGGCACTGGCGTAAAGATAGGCGAGTCCGCGGTTGAACAAGGCAATTAGCTTGAAGTCTGCGTAATTCGCATGTCATGTGGGCACTTGGCAGATTACAATCTTCTACAAAACAAGGTCTGTCCAACTGACGTAGTAATCTAGATGACTTGGACCGCGATGCTAATACTCTATATAATCCAACGGAGGAAGGATAATCCCATGGGAGGTCTGGAAGTTCACGAGCACCAACTTTTTACCGTCTTCTCTGAAGGCATCCATCCAGTGGGAGTTCATGCTGACCCAGTACATACCTGCCAAGAAGTTTCGGGTGATGGTGATCGGATCGATGTCGAGGGAAATGATGTACGGCGACCCACTACATACCTGCAAAGAATTTTCGACTAATGGAGATCAGATTGAAGTCGAGGGGCATCATGCACGCCTCCATATCATGGTGAGCCAATCTCGCAAGACCAAATAGCAGCAAGCAGGGTGTCTTGAAAAGCTTAGGCCTCACTTCGACGATGGCCGTGTGCATGTCCCTCGAGCATGCAGCCAGCCGCAAGGCGCTCAACATATCCATACACGAACAACAGAGGTCGAGGATGTCACTGGGGAGATTGCTCCAATCACGGCTCATATGGATGTTGCGCGGTTCGCGTTCGGCCATGGTGGAGTTTGGAAGGGGGCTTGATTTACGGGGGAGAAAGATGTAGGTGCTGGAGCGGCTAGCGAAGGAATAGTGGTACTGGGGGAGGCGAGTGGCGACGGTACCTTTGAGACCTGATGAGATGGAGACAGAGCGGAGACGGAGAAGGAGATGGAGATGGAGTGGTGCTATGGGAGCGGAGAGGGAGACGAGGCGAGGCGCCAATGTGTTGTACAGCAGCGGTGACATACTGCATAGTGCACAGGGTGAGGCTAACTTTGGTAACCCGAACACGCCGCCTGGACTAGTGTCAGGCGCAGGGTGTTGTCACTTCACTGTGAGGACTGGATGAATAGTATTTTGACCATCCACAGTTGTACTACTACTACTACTACTAGTATTAGGTACATGAGTACTCTAGTATTGTATAGCGGAAATAGGTCTCCCGTGCTAGCATGCCTGTTCACTTCATCGTTCAGGTATCATCCATATTGCGAGTAGAACCAAATTCTCGTGCATGCCCAATCAACGCCCTGCCGCGATGCATTTTGTGATCGTTCTGGTGCATCAAGGACGGCATGCAGATTGTTCCACACTTGAGAAGAGGAAAAATGGAAAGGTAGAAGCAGCAGCGAGAGGAAGAAACGCTGGCTAACGAGGTGGGAGAGGATCGGCGGAAGTTAATACTCACGCCTAAAGGTTTTGGGAAACCTGAATTTCATAAGGTGACTTATACTCACCTAGGCGGAGGAGTATTCCTTAACGAGAGAATGTTGTGTCTCCCACTCACGCGCTCAAAAAAAACTACGACACACTTTTTATCTGTTTGCATAGGTCTCACCTATCGGGAAGGATGAGTGCGATACACGAACAGTGCGACTCGTCAGTCTACCCGCATAGCCTTTTCGTTTAGTCTACCTAGCCGTCTAATCAACTGCCTGCACGCCACTTCTCCCATTTACTTCTCCATCGGGAACCGATTCTCCTCGGCCTCTTCACCTCCCCTTCGTCTTCATTTGCATCCAAACCCCACGGCGTTCACATTGTTTTAAGCTCTTTAAATAATCATCTCCTACTTCAGTTAGACTAGCCATCTAATCCTAATTCTCCAAACCATAGCCCTTCGTTCCAGCGGTTCCAAATGGCGAAAGAGATCGAGATGCATGTTTTTAGCGTCCAACATATCCTCGTCGAAGGCTCGATGCGCATAGTTTCCACCGTCACCGTCCACACAAGGGTTGTTCGGCAGTGGATCAACAATGTATCCAACTCCCTCGAAAAGGTAGAGCGAGGTCATCGGTCTCGACGCAGAGTACGGGCGTGCCACTGGGAAGATCCGGTAGCCGTCGTCCTTGATTGTGCCTCGAAGATGATGTTTTGGTATACCCACATCATACACTCACCCTCCATACCGGTGAGCTTCACGATTTCTTGTCTCGGGAGGACGTATACTTACGTGGGGCAGCCATCGAAGGGACAAGCAGAAGCTGGAGCCGTACAACCTTGATTTGAAAAGCATCATTGACCTACAAACCAGAATCAAAATTCTGTAGAAGATTGTGATAGAGAATGAGAAGAAGAAGAAGAAGAAGAAGAAGAAGAAGAAGAAGAAGAAGAAGAAGAAGAAGAAGAAGAAGAAGAAGAAGAAGAAGAAGAAGAAGAAGAAGAAGAAGAAGAAGAAGAAGAAGAAGAAGAAGAAGAAGAAGAAGAAGAAGAAGAAGAAGAAGAAGAAGAAGAAGAAGAAGAAGAAGAAGAAGAAGAAGAAGAAGAAGAAGAAGAAGAAGAAGAAGAAGAAGAAGAAGAAGAAGAAGAAGAAGAAGAAGAAGAAGAAGAAGAAGAAGAAGAAGAAGAAGAAGAAGAAGAAGAAGAAGAAGAAGAAGAAGAAGAAGAAGAAGAAGAAGAAGAAGAAGAAGAATAAGAGAAGAAGAAGAAGAAGAAGAAGAAGAAGAAGAAGAAGAAGAAGAAGAAGAAGAAGAAGAAGAAGAAGAAGAAGAAGAAGAAGAAGAAGAAGCAGAAGAAGAAGAAGCAGAAGAAGAAGAAGAAGAAGAAGAAGAAGAAGAAGAAGAAGAAGAAGAAGAAGAAGAAGAAGAAGAAGATGAACTATTTCCTCTCTTGTAAAAAAATTATTCCCTCTCGGTGTATACTGATATAGATGGACTATTTCGATGGTGTGCATGTCTTTTGAACAGAGTAGTAGCATGGGTCCGCTTGACTATAAGGAACTATTTATCCGCATATATAGCTTTCTCTGCTACTCCTTCCAGTGATCGGTATGCAGTGCATGTGTCCGTAGACATGATAGCTTGTCCATGGAAATTCAACTACGGCGACCATCATGTTTCATCTCGCGATTCCCACGACGCCTCTCCAACCCACTACACCACGCCCCCCGACGTGCGCCTCACCCTTCTCGGTCGCACCGCCCCTCTACCTTTGTGTGCATGACATATGGGCCACCTAAAATGCGGCGAGCATCAAGTTTCTACCACAGCCACCCGCGATTCCCACGACGCTGCTTGAACCCATGAAACCACACGTCCCCCGACCTGCGGCTCACCCCTCTTGGCCCCACTGCCCCTCTGCCTACGGGAGCATTACATGTGGACCAGTCACCTATCGGGCCCACATGTTATTGACTCAAAGGTAGGTGTAGTAAGTCTGAAGCTCAGTCCAGCGGCCACGAGAGGAAATGTAACTCTGCGCCAGGCTTGTGGTGCTCCGTAGTACGAACTTCGTGCCAAAATCGAGATTTATTTCTTTACTATACATGCACGCAACAATTTAATGGACATTGTAATCTCAACATGTGATGGGGAGCTCTAAATTTGAATTTGTAACTTATAAAACGAAAAGATTCAAAACAAATAAACTGGGAGAGAGGGAGTATATCGTAGGATGTGTCCCATACAAAATAAGTCCCCTGGTTTGTCACCGCAAAGATGCAGTTAGAAAGGAGCACAACGTCTTCCTACAAATGCGGCAACAAATCGGCCCTTGAGACAGCATGGTCCGCCTTTGACCGCCATGTGCAAGGTTAGTGCTATCTTATTCAATCTCACCGTGGTTCCATCATTACCAATTCATGCGGTGGCCCGTTGCAAGGCTGATCCCAATGTTGGACAAAGGTTCTCACGGAGCGGTGTCACCGTTGTAAATGTTGTGCAAATTAATGTTGGTACCCTCCCGTACATATGCAAGCCAATCTCCACTCGCTTTGAGCCTAACACGTGAAAGCAGTGGGCAGGGGAGAATTAGGAAATGGACACGGAAGTAGTCTTTAGAATGCATTTACTACGTGATCAAACTCATCTTACACGCTCATCGGAGGAAATCCGAGTGCCCCTCAACGTCGGCATCTCAAGGCGTCAACTTGCAACTTCTGACCACGCCCTTGCTGGAAGACCCCAAGGAAACATCCTCGTGCGTTCCACGAAACATCAAGATGCATTTGTGTGAGTAGTTTATCTTGTGAGAGAAAAGGATGAGCGAGGAAGGCCTCTAGAGATAGAGATGGACACTACTACTACCAATGTGCTGGCCGTGCGTTGCAATGGATCCAAAGTAGTAGAATAATACTTGTTCACGTGCTTGAAATATAAACACTCTAGTTTTGATATACATGTGTCGTGAGACATGACAGCTTGTCCATGGAAGTTGAACCACGGCGACCATCACGTTTCTTGTTTCTACCATTGCCACACCCACATGCGATTCCCACGACGCGCTCCAACCCATGGCACGGCGTCCCCAGCGTGGACTTGGATCCTCGGCGTGGCTATCACGCCTTGCCATGCCTTTCCTTGCTGACGGTGGGACCCATGCTTATGGGTCCCACATGTCGATGATGAAATAATAGGATAGTTAGCCGGGGATCCTCATCCCCGACGTGCCCTCATCCCTCTCGACCCCACCGCTCCTCTGCCTTTGTGTGCATGACATGCGGGCCAGCTGAACTGCGGCGACCATCAACTTTCTACCACAGACACACCCGATTGGACGCGGTTTGACTGCTCCGTTGTTGTGCTCCGATCCGTACTCCCACACCATCGAATTTTCATCCAGCGGCTGTGACTCATTTCGTCCCAGACATCAATCCTTAGCTGGAGTACTTATGTACTACAGGTAGTACCCGCTGGTGTGGCCATCTACGCCTCGTAACACCCCGACGCCCAGTTGTGGCACCCTAGCCACGGCCACGCCACCACCGGCCGGTTCATCTCAAACGAGTGAGTCGTGAACCACGCTGTAACGCCCCCGATGCGGCTATATCTCCCACGTGTCGAGGCACGACTTAGAGGCATAACCGCATTGAAAGCAATGTCGCAAGTGAGGTAATCTTCACACAACCCATGTAATAATTTAAGGGAGAAAGGTACATAGTGGCTTACAATCGCCACGTCACACAGTACATAATTAAACATACATCATTCAGAGTACACTCAAGGTCCGACTACGGAACCAAAATGAAAGAAGATACCCCAAATGCTAACACAGATCCCCGAATCATCCCAACTGGGCACCACTACTGATCATCTGGAAACGACACATAGTAACGACCACGTTCCTCGTCGAACTCCCACTTGAGCTCGGTTGAATCACCTGCACTGGCCTCATCGGAACCTGCAACTGTGTTTGAAAGTATCTGTGAGTCACGGGGACTCAGCAATCTCACACCCGCGAGATCAAGACTATTTAAGCTTATAGGAAGGACTGAGTAGTAAAGTGGAGCTGCAGCAAGCGACTAGCATATATGGTGGCTACTTCGCAAAAGAGAGCGAGAAGAGAAGCAAAGCACGGTCGTGAAACTAGTAGTGATCAAGAAGTGATCCTGAACTACTTACGTCAGACATAACTCCAACACCGTGTTCACTTCCCGGACTCCGCCGAGAAGAGACCATCACGGTTACACACGCGGTTGAGGTGTATTTTAAAGAGGTCATCTTTGTGTTATCTACAACCGGACATTAACAAATTCCCATCTGCCTCATAACCGCGGGCACGGCTTTGAAAGATATTACCTGCGGGGTGTCCCAACAGCCCATTATAAGCTCTCACGGTCAGCGAAGGATTATTCCTTCTACGGGAAGACCGATCAATCTCGGAATCCCGGACTACAAGACATTTCGACAGCAATAAAACAAGACCAGCAAAGCCGCCCGATTGTGCCGACAAATCCCGATAGGAGCTGCACATATCTCGTTCTCGGGGCACATCCGGATGAGCATGCGTCGACAACGAAGATGCCCCAAGTTGCCTCGGTGGCACCGCAAGTGGCTCTAGTTTGGACCAACACTCGAGGAGCATTGGCGGGGGTTTAAAATAAGATGACCCTCGGGCTCGCGAAAACCCGGGAAAGGCTTAGGTGACAAATGGTAAAACCAATGTTGGGCCTTCTTTGGACGAGTCTTATTCAAAGCGAACTGTCAAGGGGTCCCATAAATCACCCAACCGTAAGGAGCATAAAATCAAGGAACATAACACGGTATGGCGGAAACTAGGGTGGCAAGAGTGGAACAAAACACGGGCATAAGGCCGAGCCTTCCACCCTTTACCAAGTATATAGATGTGTTAAACATAGCAGATATATTTATATATTGTGATATCCCCAACAAGTAAACATGTTCCAAGAGGAACAACATCTCCATGTTCAACAAGGAACAAATTTCAGCTTCACTGCAACTAACAACGCTATAAGAGGGCTGGCGAAGCGGTAACATAGCCAATCAGCGGTTTGCTAGGAAAGGATGGTTAGAGGCTGACATGGCAATATGGGTGGCATGATATAGCAAGTGGTAGGCATCGCAGCATAGGCATAGCAAAAGAAGCGAGCAACTAGCATAGCAAAGATAGAAGTGATTTCGAGGGTATGATCATCTTGCACGCAATGTTCTCGAGTTGTCGAAAGCTTGATCCTCGGCGTTCTCAACAGGTTCCTCGTAAGCGTTCTCGTCTCCCGGCTCTACCCAAAGCAACAACAAAACAAGGAACCACAATAAATCACGGTGCAATGCACAATCAACATGATGCAACATGACATGGAATGCATGGTGTGATATGCAAAGCGTAAGAGCACTCCGGAAGGTAAATGAAAAACCAGGCATCATCTTGGCAAACCAAGCATGCCATCGGAAAGATGAGATGATTTCAGTAGAAATCGATATAGAGATCACCGGAAACGGATGCACGGATTGGATATGACGGGCAAAACAAGAATGGTGAGAAACCTACGATAACAACATGATGAACAAAACCATGCATGTGTGCAAACTACCTCATAGCACAAATCAATTAAATATGCCCATTATAAAACTACACCTAATGAAGATGCAAAAGACATGAACACAAACTTGCCCAAATGCAAAAACCAATGACACCACTGAGTCGGTGGGATTTTTCTACCCCAAAAACATATATAATATGTTAGGGTTGCATTAGGGAAAACATCACAAAACAATAAGTTAAAATCTGCCTAAAAAGGAAATAGACAGAAGTGGCAATTTCCATATTTGGAAATGTCCAGATTTGGACTTGCCTAAAACAGATATGATACAAAGCTGAAAATGGAAAGAAAAATAAAATGCGCATGGAGGAGGGTGCTGAGAGGCTGACATGCAGGCCCCACTGTCATAGAGACAGGGGTGAAACAGGTTAAAAGGGGGAAGAAAAAGAGCCCCAGGGGGGATTCGAACCTGGGTCTCCCCGGTGGAAACCCTCCCCTGTTACCACTTGGGCTGGTGTGTGACTCTTGACAAAGGAGGAGGCTCGGGTCCTTAACTACTGCTGCTGCAGAGAGCGAACCAGTGGGCGCGAAAAACAGAGAATTAAAGGGGGAAGTGGCGCGCTGGGTTCGAACCAGTCGCATGCGGTGGTAGAGCGGGCAGTCGACCAGCTCGGCTAGGGAAGGGAGTTCGACAAGATCCCGGACGCTAGCTACTTGACCACCTAACAGGCCCCGATCTGAAAACAGAGACAACGAGCGAATCGCCCGGCGAGACAACGGCGGAGGCGAGGGGCTCTGCGCCCTTAGCCACGGCCCAGGTGCGCACGGGGGCACCACGGAACAAGACGGAACAAGCAGGCGTGGCTAGGGCATCTACGCTGGCAGTGACACCACTCCGAACCCAAAACCGCGAACACGCCGGAGCATGGCGAAGCGACAAAGACAAGGGCGGCGTCTAATCTACGGAGAACCAACGGCGGCGAGAAGGAGCAGGGAGGAAGGGAGTATACCTCCTTACCCTAGGACAAAGGATCTGCGGCGGAGGCGGGTGACGGCGGCAGGATCGTGCTCAAGAACGTCGGGAACTCGACCGAGAGGAAAACAGGAAGCAGGCGTCGTCGGACTTGGCGAACCGGGCCCCGTAGATGGCGTCGTGGATGTAGTCGACGACGAGGAAGAAGGTAGACACGGGCCGCCGGGTCGAGGTGGCGGAGAGCGGCCGGCGACGGAGGCGGGCTCCCAGATGCGCTCGGGTCCGAAAGCGGGCGGCGATCTTGGGTGGATTCTCACTGGCGGCGGCGAGAGGGAGAGGGAACCCTAGCGCTCGATTTGCGGAGGGATAAGAAGGGGGCTAGGTGGCGAGGACGAGCTCGTGCTCTCGAGCTCGGGGTCCCCATGGCGCCTGAGAGGAGAGGAAAAGGTGGGTGGCGCCTGACAGGCGGTCGCTGCAGGCGGGGCAGCGCTGCCACGTGGAAGGGACTAAGCGGGGGTAAGTCGGGGCGGTGGTGAGCGAAGGCAGGAGGAGAGAAGCGGCGGGCTGGCGCTCCTCTCGGGCTCTTGGCTGCGAGGGAAGCTGGGCGGCTCGGGAGGCCGAGGCCAGTGGAGAGGGGCTCTTTGGGCTGCGCTGCTGCTGCTGCCTCTTCTCCCTTTCTTTTTTTTTTCTAAAATAAAAGGGAAGAGAAAAAAAGAAGTACTGGGGAGAAAAGAAAAGATTTAGAGTGAAAGGAAAATATCCCACACTCTGGAATTCTCCTCTATTTAAATAAATTGAAATGGACATTTTAAAGGTAGAAAAATAATGCAAGTTTGGAAATGCTTCAAACTTGTGCCATTTTGAACCTAACCATAACAACTTCAAATGAGGGATTTTAGGGCAGAGAGGTTTAGTGCAACAAGCAAGATTATTAGGAGAAGAAGAACATTAATTGAAGGAGGAATTATATGGCATTTGAAAGAGAAGGAAGTAGAGGAAGGAGGGATGGTAATGCAAGTGAGGATGGCATATGCAACCACATGACATGCAAGGGGAAAAACCACAACCATATGACATGCAAGGGAACACCACAATCACATGATAAGAAGGGAAAGCAAAATGACAAGAGGCACAAATGCAATATGGCAAAAGGAGCAAACAAAGAAAAGAAAACCCAACATAACAAAACCAAAGAGGCCAAGCATGACAAGAACCCACAAGAATTGGATGAGGTCAAATTGATATATTGCCCAAAAAGGGGAAGTTTACATCCAGGGTGTTACAACACTCCACCACTACAAGAGGATCTCGTCCCGAGATCTAGGACTGAAAGAACTCCGGATAATCAGAACGGAGGTGATCCTCACGCTCCCAGGTAGCTTCTCGGTCGGAATGGTGTGACCACTTCACTTTCAAGAATTTGATTGACTTGTTGCGAGTCTTGCGCTCGGTCTCTTCAAGAATAGCAACGGGGTGCTCACGATAAGAGAGATCTTCTTGAAGGTCAATCTCTTCGAAGTTGATAGTGCGTTCAGGAGTCTTGAAGCACTTGCGAAGCTGTGACACGTGAAACACATCGTGCACGTTTGCAAAGTTGGATGGAAGCTCAAGTTGATAGGCGAGATCGCCTCTTTTCCCAATGATCTTGAAAGGACCCACGTATCTAGGGGCAAGCTTCCCTTTGATACCGGGCGGCGAGTGCCTTTCATTGAGAGACGCGGAGGTAGACATGGTCTCCGATTTCAAAAGTCACATCACGGTGCTTATCATCATAATAGCTCTTACGGCGCGATTGCGCGGCTTTGAGATTCTCACGAATGACCTTGCACATTTCTTACATACTTGATCAAGTCATTGCCAAGAAGTTGGCGTTCACTGTCTCGAGACCAATTGAGAGGAGTACGGCACTTTCGCCATAGAGAATTTCGAATGGGGCCTTGCCGAACTCGCTTGGAAGCTGTTGTTGTAAGAGAACTTCGGCATATGGAAGACAATCTTCCCACTTCATACGAAGGAAATGACACAAGCCCCGAGCATATCTTCAAGAATTTGATTAACTCGCTCGACTTGGCCACTTGTTTGAGGATGGAAAGCTGTGCTGAAGCGAATGTTGGTGCCCATGGCCTTGAAAAGAATCCCGAACTTGGAGGTAAAGATGCTGCCACGGTGCGAAGAGATCACTTGTGGAATGCCGTGCAAGGAGACAATCACTCGAGGTGTATAGCTCGCCAACCGAGCTGCGTGATGGATTCTTTGATAGGAAGAAAATGAGCCACTTTAGTAAGCTTGTCAATGACAACGAAGATAGCATCATTTCCACGCTTGGACTTTGGAAAGCCGATCACGAAGTCCATTTCAATATGATCAAACTTCCATTCAGGAATAGCAAGAGGTTGAAGGAGACCAGCTGGTCTTTGGTGTTCTGCTTTCACTCTTCTGCAGACATCACACTCATTCACGAATTGAGCAATTTCTCGCTTCATTCGAGTCCACCAATATGACTGCTTGAGGTCATGGTACATCTTCGTACTTCGGGATGAATGGATAGAAGCGAATTGTGAGCCTCGTTCATAATGACTTTTCGCAGATCACCCTTAGGAACCACAATCCGGTCCTCAAAGAACAGAGTGTCTTTGTCATCAACATGGAAGCACTTGTACTTGAAATGCCCTTATCGATACCACGTTTCACTTTCTTCACCATGGCATCCGAAGTTGAGCCTCACGAATCTGATCTTCCAAAGTAGGAGAGACTATGAGGTTGGCAAGAAAGCCTTGAGGAACAACTTGAAGATTCAGCTTGCGGAAAGATTCACAGAGATCCGGTGAAAGGGCTTGAGGATTAGGCATTGCGATAAGCTTTCTGCTCAAAGCGTCTGCAATGACATTGGCTTTGCGGAGTATACTCAATACTTGGGTTGTACTCTTGAATCATTTCGACCCATCGAGTCTGCACGAGGTTGAGGTTGGGCTGAGTGAAGATGTACTTGAGACTCTTGTGATCAGTGAAAATGTCCACTTTCCTTCCCAACAAGAGATGTCTCCAAGTAATCAAAGCATGAACAACTGCCGCCAACTCAAGATCGTGAGTGGGGTAGTTCTTCTCGTTGGGCTTCAACTGGCGAGAGGTATAAGCCACAACTCTCTTCTCTTGCATTAACACAGCACCGAGACCTTGAAGAGAAGCATCACAGAACACTTCATAAGGCTTGGATTCATCAGGAGGAGTCAGAACAGGAGCTGTGACGAGTTTCTCTTTGAGAGTCTTGAAAGCAACGTCACACTCGGGAGACCAGACATACTTCACCTGCTTCTGGAGAAGGTTGGAAAGAGGCTTTGCAATCTTGGAGAAGTTCTCAACAAATCTTCGACAATAGCTTGCAAGACCAAGAAAGCTGCGGAGCTGCTTGACATTCTGAGGAGGTTCCCAATTGACAATTGCGGACACCTTCTCGGGATCAACAGCGATGCCCTTGGCAGAGATGATATGACCAAGATAAAGCACTTCATCAAGCCAGAATTCACACTTGGAGAACTTGGCATAGAATTGGTACTCTCTGAGCTTGTCTAGCACCAATCGCAAATGTTTGGCATGATCCTTCTTATTCTTGGAGAAGACCAAGATATCATCAAGATAGACCAAGGCGAATTCATTGGTGTAAGGATTGAATATGAAGTTCATCATCCGAGAGAAAGTTGGAGGAGCATTGACAAGGCGAAAGACATGACAAGTATATTCATAAGAACCAAAGCTTGTTCGAATCTTTGTCTTGGGAATATCTTGTTCACGAATGCGAATCTGATGATACCCCATCTGAAGGTCAAGCTTAGAGAACACCGTAGCACCTTTGAGTTGCTCGAAAAGCTCATTGATGTTGGGAAGTGGATACTTGTTCTTGATTGTCTTCTTATTCAATGGACGGTATGTCGGCGCAAAGTCGGTCCGAGCCATCCTTTTTCGGACAAAAGAACACCACAACCCCAAGGAGATGAACTCGGTGCGATCAAACCAGACGCTCTTGTTCATCGAGCTGCTTCTTCAATTCCCTCAGCTCATCAGGTCCAAGCTTGTATGGGCGCTTGCAAAGCGGGTTTCGTGCTCGGCTCAAGATCGATAACGAACTCGGTGGCCGATGAGGAGGCATACCGGAAGCTCTTCGGAAAGACATCTTGGTACTCACAAGCATTGGAATCGAGAGATGGCATTCAATTCGCCCTTCTCATTGAGAGAAAACAACCGAATAGTTTCATCACGAGAGGCATAGATGATCACATCATTAGAAGAATGAGTCAATTGAATTTCCACGGCAGCACAATCAAGCTGAGCTTTGTCTTGATAAAGCCGATCCATTCGAGAATAAGATCAATGTCCGAGTCACCAAGAACCATTGGTTTGGAAAGAAATCTATAATCGCCCATCTTGATACCGACATTGATGCGAAAACTCGAGAAGTCATCTGCTTACCCGGGATATGATCTTCAAAGGAACAGGAATCTCTTCGTCACCAACTCATGCTTGGCAACAAAAGGCCTCGAAATGAAAGAAAGCGATGCACCGTATCAAATAAGACTTTTGGGAAAATCATTAACAAGAAGATTACCCATTAGCACATCTGAAGAATCCTCTGCTGAGCTGCATTCATCATATTGACCTTGGCATACTTTGGATTATGCTTGACCTTTGCATTGCTTTGGAAGATTTCACAGGAGGAGGAGGCGGAAGGCGCCTCTGGTTGAAGCACTTGTTCGCATAGTGGCCCTTCTGCTGACACTTGTTGCAAGTGACCTCAGAAAGCGGACGGTGGTAAGGAGCACTTGACCTTGGAGCTTGAGAATTAGACTTGTTCTGATAGCTTGGGTTGGGTGGGTGGGAAGATCCACGGCCACCTGAGTTCTTCTGTTGGTAAGGCTGACGGAACGGAGGAGGGGGCAGATAAAACTTCTGCTGCTTGGCTGCCACTTGAGAGGACGAGGAGGACTGAACTGCATCCCTGATTCTCTTCTTAGAAGCCTCGCACTTGAGCTGTGCTGCTTCTTGCTTGAGTGCCATGTTGTAGAAATCATCATACTTATCTGGCTCAAACAGCACAAGAGGTAATTGCAGATCCTCTCTCAGACCGCCCCTGAACTGATAGATCATACTCCTTTCATCAGGTACATCTTGCTTAGCAAAACGAGCGAGCTTCTGGAACTGGATATTGTATTGATAGACAGACAAGGTGCCTTGCTTGAGATTGCGGAACTCCTCACGCTTGCTCTCAACAACACTCTTCGGGATGTGATGAGCTCGGAAATCACGGCGGAACTCATCCCAGGTAATGACACGACCTCCTCTGGAATCTTTGTATTGCTGGAACCACTCAGCAGCTTGATCCTTGAGTTGAAACGATGCAAACTTGACAAAGTCCTCAGGTCTGACATTGCTACAGGTCAAAGTGCTTGCAGATATCCACTAACCAATCATCAGCGTCTGTTGCCTCAACACAGAAACTGAAAGACTTCGGCTGATTAGCGAGAAACTGACTGAGAGTAGCAAAGTGTGGCTGATTGTTGCCTTGACCTTGATTGCCTTGATTGCCTTGATTGCCTTGCCCTGAGTGCGTTCTTGCAAGAGCTGCAAAATCATCGAGCATTGGCATTGGTGGCTGCCATAATAGCTTGCCAAGCTTCGGAGGCGGAGGTGGAGGTGGAGGTGGAGGATTCGATGATCCCCATCATTGCGATCCGGGTTGAGAGGCGTTGGCGGAGCCATCTGAAGAGGGTGACATCCGTTAGTCCTTTGATAGACAAATGATAAGTAGAATCAACGGATAGAAATTGCAACATATAGTCTTCACAATAAACATTCGAACAAGAATGAACGAATGAATTCCACAGTTAATCATCACACGTCCAATAAGTGAGAAGCTACTTAGATAAAGATATGGAAACAACATCTGACATAGAAACAATTCGAATATCACAATTGAAAACAAAAGGTTGGCTTCTAGAATGAGCCGGAACAAACACATGATAGAGATTTCGCTCAAAGTGTTCGTGGTGGGGCTCACACGGGCACGACGTATAGCGGACGTCACGAATGACTAACAAGACGTCCCCGAATCAGCATAGCCAAGGATTCTTTAAGACGTCTCGCGACCCTTTAGAATCGACCGTGAAAGAGCGGACCACTAAGCGTTGAACCCCAATCTCAAATCATACATCATCGGAAAGAATATCACGTAGCTACTAGAATTCCCACCTATAAACTCCGAAACTTTCGGTTATGCAATCTGGTGTTGGGGATACAGGGACACAAAATATATCACCCAAACTAACAATACCTAGATCCATTGTATCCATCCGTCAACACATAACCAAGAAATCCTCGAAATCGTGTACCTCGACCTTGAAAAACATCCGTTATGCAAGTCATGTCAATACTCCCTTTTCGCCACGATCTTGGGCTATCAGGTTATCTCACCAACAACTGCACAAAAGAGATTTCGATGTCGGCAAAATTCAGGTATTCGAGAGCTGCAGCGATAAAATTGTGGCGACAACACCTCGGAGCTCAACTCCCGGGACACTGCCACAACCCCTAAATGTCAGGAGGCACCAAGAACAATGTTCTCGTCACAAAACCATCGGAACGATTCCAAGATACCCACGTGATCCTAAAAAAAATTTTAGCGAAATTTGAGAAGAGAAGAGTCAAAACTCTACGTCAGGAGGCCTCACAGAGCGATGAAGGGACTGAGGAGTAAAAAGAATCCTACTCTCCGATATATATAATCCTAAGACTCAAAACATTTTTCCATTCTAGACTCAACAACGTCAGCAAACAATCTAGTAGGGGCTCCTAAGTCGGGGAAGGCTCTGATTACCAACTTGTAACGCCCCCGATGCGGCTATATCTCCCACGTGTCGAGGCACGACTTAGAGGCATAACCGCATTGAAAGCAATGTCGCAAGTGAGGTAATCTTCACACAACCCATGTAATAATTTAAGGGAGAAAGGTACATAGTTGGCTTACAATCGCCACGTCACACAAGTACATAATTAAACATACATCATTGAGTACACTCAAGGTCCGACTACGGAACCAAAATGAAAGAAGATACCCCAAATGCTAACACAGATCCCGAATCATCCCAACTGGGCACCACTATCGATCATCTGGAAGCGACACATAGTAACGACCACGTTCCTCGTCGAACTCCCACTTGAGCTCGGTTGAATCACCTTTGGCCTCATCGGAACACTCGCAAGCTGTGTTTGAAAGTATCTGTGAGTCACGGGACTCAGCAATCTCACACCCGCGAGATCAAGACTATTTAAGCTTATAGGAAGGACTGAGTAGTAAAGTGGAGCTGCAGCAGCGACTAGCATATATGGTGGCTACTTCGCAAAAGAGAGCGAGAAGAGAAGCAAAGCACGGTCGTGAAACTAGTAGTGATCAAGAAGTGATCTGAACTACTTACGTCCGACATAACTCCAACACCGTGTTCACTTCCGGACTCCGCGAGAAGAGACCATCACAGTTACACACCGTTGAGGTGTATTTTAAAGAGGTCATCTTTGTGTTATCTACAACCGGACATTAACAAATTCCCATCGCCTCATAACCGGGCACGGCTTTGAAAGATATTACCTGCAGGGTGTCCCAACAGCCCATTATAAGCTCTCACGGTCAGCGAAGGATTATTCCTTCTACGGGAAGACCGATCAATCTCGAATCCCGGACTACAAGACATTTCGACAGCAATAAAACAAGACCAGCAAAGCCGCCCGATTGTGCCGACAAATCCCGATAGGAGCTGCACATATCTCGTTCTCGTGGCACATCCGGATGAGCAATACGACGGCAACCGAAGATGCCCCAAGTTGCCTCGGTGGCACCGCAAGTGGCTCTAGTTTGGACCAACACTCGAGGAGCATTGGCCCGGGGTTTAAAATAAGATGACCCTCGGGCTCGCGAAAACCCGGGGAAAGGCTTAGGTGACAAATGGTAAAACCAATGTTGGGCCTTCTTTGGACGAGTCTTATTCAAAGCGAACTGTCAAGGGGTCCCATAAATCACCCAACCGTGTAAGGAGCATAAAATCAAGGAACATAACACGGTATGACGGAAACTAGGGTGGCAAGAGTGGAACAAAACACGGGCATAAGGCCGAGCCTTCCACCCTTTACCAAGTATATAGATGTGTTAAACATAGCAGATATATTTATATATTGTGATATCCCCAACAAGTAAACATGTTCCAAGAGGAACAACATCTCCATGTTCAACAAGGAACAAATTTCAGCTTCACTGCAACTAACAACGCTATAAGAGGGGCTGAGCGAAGCGGTAACATAGCCAATCAACGGTTTGCTAGGAAAGGATGGTTAGAGGCTGACATGGCAATATGGGTGGCATGATATAGCAAGTGGTAGGCATCGCAGCATAGGCATAGCAAAAGAGCGAGCAACTAGCATAGCAAAGATAGAAGTGATTTCGAGGGTATGATCATCTTGCCTGCAATGTTCTCAGAGTTGTCGAAAGCCTGATCCTCGAAAACGTTCTCAACAGGTTCCTCGTAAGCGTTCTCGTCTCCCGGCTCTACCCAAAGCAACAACAAAACAAGGAACCACAATAAATCACGGTGCAATGCACAATCAACATGATGCAACATGACATGGAATGCATGGTGTGATATGCAAAGCGTAAGAGCACTCCGGAAGGTAAATGAAAAACCAGGCATCATCTTGGCAAACCAAGCATGCCATCGGAAAGATGAGATGATTTCGGTAGAAATCGATATAGAGATCACCGGAAACGGATGCACGGATTGGATATGACGGGCAAAACAAGAATGGTGAGAAACCTACGATAACAACATGATGAACAAAACCATGCATGTGTGCAAACTACCTCATAGCACAAATCAATTAAATATGCCCATTATAAAACTACACCTAATGAAGATGCAAAAGACATGAACACAAACTTGCCCAAATGCAAAAACCAATGACACCACTGAGTCGGTGGGATTTTTCTACCCCAAAAACATATATAATATGTTAGGGTTGCATTAGGGAAAACATCACAAAACAATAAGTTAAAATCTGCCTAAAAAGGAAATAGACAGAAGTGGCAATTTCCATATTTGGAAATGTCCAGATTTGGACTTGCCTAAATCAGATATGATACAAAGCTGAAAATGGAAAGAAAAATAAAATGCATGGAGGAGGGTGCTGAGAGGTGACATGCAGGCCCCACTGTCATAGAGACAGGGGTGAAACAGTTAAAAGGGGAAAAAAAGAGCCCTGTGGGGATTCAACCAGGTCTCCCGGTGGAAACCCTCCCTGTTACCACCGGGTCTGGGCGCGACTCTCGACAAAGGAGGAGGCTCGGGTCCTTAACTCACTGCTGCTGCAGAGCCGAACCAGTGGGAGCGAAAACAGAGAGAATTAAAAGGGGAAGTGGCGCGCCTGGGGTTCGAACCCAGGTCGCCGCGGTGGTAGAGCGGGCAGTCGACCAGCTCGGCTAGGGAAGGGAGTTCGACAAGATCCCGGACGCTAGCTACTTGACCACCTAACAGGCCCCGATCTGAAAACAGAGACAACGAACGAATACGCCGGCGAGACAACGGCGGAGGCAGGGGCTCTGCGCCCTTGGCCACGACTGGGTGCGCACGGGGAGCACCACGGGAACAAGACGGAACAAGCCAGAGCGTGGCTAGGGCATCTACGCGCGCGGTGACACCACTCCGAACCCAAAACCGCGAACACGCCGGAGCATGGCGAGCACGACAAAGACAAGAGCCGGCGTCTAATCTACGGAGAACCAACGACGACGAGAAGGAGCAGGGAGGAAGGGGAGTATACCTCCTTACCCTAGGACAAAGGATCTGCGACGGAGACGGGCTGACGGCGACGGGATCGTGCTCTGAAGAACGTCGGGAACTCTGACCGAGAGGAAAACAGGAACGAGGCGTCGTCGGACTTGGCGAACCGGGCCCCCGTAGATGACGTCGTGGATGTAGTCGATGACGAGGAAGAAGGTAGACACGGGCCGCCGGGTCGAGGTGGCCGGAGAGCGCGCCGGCGACGGAGACGGGCTCCCAGATGCGCTCGGGTCCGAGCGGGGCGGCGATCTTGGGTGGATTCTCACCTGGCGGCGGCGGCGAGAGGGAGAGGGGAACCCTAGCGCTCGATTTGACGCGGAGGGGGATAAGAAGGGGGGCTAGGTGGCGAGGACGAGCTCGTGCTCTCCGAGCTCGGGGTCCCCATGGCGCTGCGAGAGGAGAGGGAAAAGGTGGGTGGCGCACAGGGCGGTCGCTGCCAGGCGGGGCCGGCGCTGCCACGTGGAAGGGACTAAGCGGGGGGTAAGTGCTTGGCGTGGTGGCGAAGGCAGGAGGAGAGAGCGAGCGGGCTGGCGCTCCTCTCTGGGCTGCGGGCTGCGAGGGGAAACTGGGCCGGCTCGGGAGGCCGAGGCCCAGGTGGAGAGGGGCTGCTGGGCTGCGCTGCTGCTGCTGCCTCTTCTCCCTTTTCCTTTTTTTTCTAAAATAAAAGGGAAGAGAAAAAGAAGTACAGGGAGAAAAGAAAAGATTTAGAGTGAAAGGAAAAATATCCCCACACTCCTGGAATTCTCCTCTATTTAAATAAATTGAAATGGACATTTTTAAAGGTAGAAAAATAATGCAAGTTTGGAAATGCTTCAAACTTGTGCCATTTTTGAACCTAACCATAACAACTTCAAATGAGGGGATTTTAGGGCAGAGAGGTTTAGTGCAACAAGCAAGATTATTAGGGAGAAGAAGAACATTAATTGAAGGAGGGAATTATATGGCATTTGAAAGAGAAGGAAGTAGAGGGAAGGAGGGGATGGTAATGCAAGTGAGGATGGCATATGCAACCACATGACATGCAAGGGGAAAAACCACAACCATATGACATGCAAGGGAACACCACAATCACATGATAAGAAGGGAAAGCAAAATGACAAGAGGCACAAATGCAATATGGCAAAAGGAGCAAACAAAGAAAAGAAAACCCAACATAACAAAACCAAAGAGGCCAAGCATGACAAGAACCCACAAGAATTGGATGAGGTCAAATTGATATATTGCCCAAAAAGGGGAAGTTTACATCCAGGGTGTTACACACGCCACCACCATGAGAATGACATGTGGGCCAGCCGCATTTAAGATCTGCATGTCATTGACTCATAGGCCGGGCACTAAGCCACTGAAGTTCGGTCCCGTGGGCCCCGAGAGGGAAATGTAACTCCTGCAACAGGCCTTGTGGTGCTCCCGCAGTACGAGCTCGTGCCAAAACTAGAATTTGTTTCTTACTACTACCAACTAGTACTAGTATGGTACACGTGCATTGCACGCATGAGATTTGGTGGTTTGTGCATTATGCTTCTACATGCGGAGCTTTCTGGATTCTAACATGTGGCAAAATCTGGTGGAATGTAAGGTTAGGCAAGTTTGATTAACTTAGGTGAGTGTTCGGTTCAAGCCACACCTTAGGCAAGCCACACTAAGGCCCCACATGACATACACACAAAAAATGTGGCAAGATTCCCTTAGGCTTGCCAACTTGTGGCTCTCATTTTGAAGAACTAATAACTTTGCCTAAGCTTAGTTGTGGCGAAGTTAGTCATGAATTAAGTTCAACCATGGAGTCTTCTAGATTATACATGTGGCAGAATCTGGTGGATGATATCCAACGGCCAGTAGTGCTCAAATTTGCCATGTTTGTACCGTCGGATTGGCTTCATCCAACGACCAACTTTCAAAGTTTTTCACACACTATATAGTGGGTATAGATATAGATGTGTTGGTCCATTGCAATGGATCCAAAGTATATCTATTTAGTGGAGTGCACTCTAAACACATTATCTATTTATTTTTCTCTAACCTTCCGTAGCCATGCACCCAAGCCACATAAGCTTCATGGGTGCCCCCCACATCATATTATTCATACTACATTGATTGAAAAAAAGATAAATCACCCAAAACAAGATCTTCCCTTTTTTGTTCCTACGATGTTGTGCCGTGCACGTACCTACTAGTTGTATAGTGGTAGTACTAGTAATATAGTATTAGGAGTACAAACTTGGTACTAGTAGGAGTAGTACTAGTACAGAATGCTCCTACTCTATCAACGAGACCCGTCTGACACCAAATTTCTTGTCTTCCGTGCTACAACTAGATCTTCCCCTCGTTTCTGTTTTCCAACCCGGCGGCGGGCAGGGTGTCGGTTTGCTCAACGGCAGTCCCACATGAAAGTGAAAATGCTAGGCAACACGCCTCCCCTAAGCTATGTGTCATGCCGGACGGGCCGTGTTGTACTCCCAATTCCCGGGCATGTGGGGGTGCAACGCAAACGCGGCAGGCCTTTTCCTTTTACCAGCAATGTGCCTGTGCGTTGCGACGGATCCAAAGTAGTAGAATAGTAGTATTTGTTCACAAACTTGAAAGAAATCACCATTGTTTTGATATACTCCTAATATATTGCTCCCTCCGTACCTAAATATTTGTCTTTTTTGAGATTTCAAATGGACTATCACATACGGATTATATAGACATATTATAGTGTTTCTAGCAAGATGCCCGCGCGTTGCACGAAGATGATGGAAAAGGTAAGAACAACTTATAAATTGACGGATGGAGTACTAGTTACAGTGATGGATATAATTAAGCAAAGGGATCGCACATGTCGGTATTGACAGGAACGAGAATGCAACAGCACAATAAGAATTAAGGCCACGATGATGCGATTGCAGTGGTGGTTACAGAAGGCAAGAAGAAAGATGGATCCACGAACGTATGACCTCCTCCTCCTCAACTTAGTGCGCTGGGCCACCAACCTGCGGCTAAGGAGCGTCGGCTTTTGTGGCGAGGTCGAGGTGCTTCTTAGCAAAGGCATCCAAGGCTTCCAGCCGGTTGAGAAAGGCCAATGTCGTAGCGTCCTTACTGGCCTTGTAGATACCTATGTACATGATTTGCTCGTACACATGGATGTGTAGGTTGACGAATTCTTGCAGCGCGACCTCCAGGTGGACATTCTTCGTGGCGTCTGCGGGCAGTCGCAGGGCCACCAGTGCTTGAAAGAGGTTCCGGCCATGGAGGCCGATTAGGGTGGCAGGCAGTGAGGAGCCCGGACGCACGGGCTGGAGGAGTACGGTGATGTCGTCCGCGAGCTTCTTGAGGACGGTGAACTTGTTGCTGGTGGCAACGACCATCTGGTCCAACTGAGAGTCGTAGTTGGCGTCGACGGCGGCCATCCACCAGCCGGTCTCCAACACCGTCTGGAGACGATCCTCGGCGTCATCCCGCAGGCCGGTGTCGTGGACCATCTGGCGCAGCCGCTGGCCGCTCGCGCGCATCACGGCCATGGGTCTGGAGTGAGCTCTTTTGTGCTTAGTGTAGGTGCTTAGGCAAATGCTTAGGTGCGTACGATGTGGTAGATGCATTGGAATGGAGGGGCGCCTTTATATGAGGGCAATGAGGGCAAACTGCGTTGCATTCACATCGTGCAACCTCTTTTCCCGGACCTCCTCCCATTACTTCCCTCATGCATTAATTGAAGGAGGATGCATTGGCTGTTCAACATATCGGGAACCGCTACTCCCTCCCCCGTCGCATTAAAGCCAGACGGAACTGCGCTACTTTGCTATCAAATCGAATACTCCCTCCGTCTAGGTGAGTATTAAGTCATCTTACGAAAACCAAATAGTAAACACATAGGTGTGGTGCATTAACTCTCACGTTGTTTCTTATTTTTTGACATAAATAGAGGAATCAACCAAGAAGAGATGTTGGGCTTGTATGCTTTTAATGACTTGAGACTATCAAACATGACATGCGTTGGTCAGTTAGTTGCACAAGAACAAATACAACCCACGTCAAGACACACGCATCTTATATAGCATCACATCCAATGGCTATAAAAGATGAATGAGACCAAATTATATCTCATCTAGATGAGTTCTAGCAAAACTGTATTAATAATACTTAGTACTCCTGCCCCATGTATCATATATTAGTATCATGTAGTACTTTATTTATTGCCATGTATGACACATAGTACTCAACTCTCTCTCTTTCTTCATTTAATTCTATAACACCTCATCAAAATTGCTAAGGCTAGTACCATTACAACCAGCCTTAGCAAATACTAAACATTAAGTTCTCTCGTTTTCCTCTCCACCTTGGTCACCTAGACGGAGGGAGTATACTGTGCGGGCTTTTCATGTGCGGTAGGCAGGGCAGTTCCGCCTAGTCTCTTCGACAGAGACGCGAGAAGATGAGGGAGTAGGCTGCTACAAACCTAGGGCTATGTGATTTGACAGCGAGTTACTGCTGGACAGGTGGGGCCCCGTGATTTGACTTGCCATTATCATTTTAACTGCGGCGCTACGACCGGCGTGAGTCTCCCGATTCCTGACCACCTCCATACAGGTGCCTCTCCCAATGCTCCACCGTGTAGTAGAGGCTGGCTCTTGCATGAGAGCCCACTTCTCCACTTTTTCCTTGCCTCTCTTTCCTCCACATATGCAAAATGCCATGTAAAGCGCACTATTGTACTTACTTGCTCCTACAGGTGCTTAAGCTTGCCACATAGGCATAAAGTCTGATGTGGCAAGTTAATCAAGAAGAGAGAGACTAGTTTGGTGACCCAAGGAAGAAACGGTGCTAAGCGCATGTACCTAGGTGAAAAGACAATTTTGAGTCTATAGCTAATTAAATGAAACAAACTTAGCAACACCATTTCAATGCTGACCCTGGCAGGAGCCATGGTTCATCCTTCGTATGGTAAACTGGAGAAACCTCCATACACGTTTCATCATCATGCTTAGTTTTATTTGAGGGGTGGGTTGTGCACTTGTGCTGGACACCATTATTGTGACAAGCCTTTTTAATAGTACTATATGCATAATTTGGCGAGGAGCGCTCTCTATATGTACCACCTTTTTTTTAATTTCATGTTTTGCTCCATGGCGCAATCCATCGATACTACTACTGTGCAAAAGTGGAGTATATACATTTTTTAAAACGCTAGAGGGCGGGGCAGTCTAGCTCGGTCGGTTTCACGGGAGGCGAGGGCCTTTGTGATTAGACGGCTCATTACTGCTGTCAAATCAAATAGTACTGCGCCGCCCGCTGCACGCCCGGCGCCTCCATTAAACCCCTCCGTTAAACCCGCATGCAAACCGAGAATCCTACTCCGGACAACACGTCCGTTCATGAGCAGGCCGGAATTAAACGCAACACCGGCCGAGCTCCTCCCGTCCGCCCTCAGTTTAAACGAGGCCAGACGCCGGCCAAGCTCCTACCGTCCGCCCTCTATTTACACGAGGCCAGATAGACAGCGGGCAAGAATCTCACTCCTCCACCGCTCCCCATCTCCTCCTTCACCATTTTTTCCACTCTTCCAATGGCTTCCGATGAGCCGTTCTCCGGCATATTACCCGGCTGGGTGGCCCGCCGAGCCCTTCGGATACGGGCGAGGCCGCTCGGTGCTTCAGCAACCTCGCTTGGCCCGACGGAGCGATTGCCGCTAAGCAAAGCGCGTGGTTCAGCAACTTCGCCGCTCCAGTTCAGCTCGATGAGGAGTGGCGAGTTGCTCCACGCCGGTACGGGCGCCGTCGCTGCCGCGTCGCATCCGCGCCACCGATGTCTGCGGTGGCGCGCCTCCCGTGTCGTGGCGCGCCTCCTGTGCTGCGGCGGCGCCATGCGGCGCAGAGCGAAGCCGGGTGGGTGGAGAGCAACGAGTCGGTGGCCAGCATCTCCGTGTCCGCGGCCATCATCGAGAGAAGTAGAACACGGAGGCCGCCGCCACTTGGGACCCATGAAGGCCACCGCCGAGGCGCGATCGTGGATTCAGGTGGTTTCTTTGCTTGCCGTCTCTTCCGAGGACCTTCATCAACCCCGCAAGTGTCGGCGGACATGAGGAAGACAAAGGGATCGGGCGCCATTTAGAACTAAAATAAGTCTAGATACATCCATTTCGGACGGAGGAGTATTAATTATCTGAGAGAGCGGATTGGCACCTCTTAGTTCATGTAAATGTAATGAAACCCATCATGTTTATATGAAGATCCGGCTTTTTTATACGAAATCCTTCATGCTTATATGAAATCAGTCTGTGTTTGCACGAATTTCATCTGGTTGGTTAGAGTTGTAAAAATGTATGCCGCTGGCGTTTGATTTCGTCCTCCGCTTAAGGAAGCGGAAGGAAATTTGCCGGCTGCCATTGGAGATGCTCTTTATGCTGGAAATAATAGAGTGACATCCAATCCATTTGTGTTAATTGCATGTATGATTGTCCCTCTATAAAAAGTTAATTGCATGCACAGTGTACACGTGACTTGCTAGGTGGCTACAGTTTCGTACAGAAAGTTAAAAAGAAACAAGTCCATCCTTAATCTTGTATTCTAAGTACTTTGTGGGTTCCACTGTTAGTACAGTGGCGAAAGAAGTATATATTAAATAAGTAGAGTAATATATAATATAAAAATATAAAGTTAAAAGACATAGTTCGAACTCATGTCATCGCATTGCGAGCATCCGGCGCTAACCAGCCCAGCACATTTTTGTTGTAGACCATGCTGGACATATATCTCCATGTCTACTTTTATATATACTCCATTCGTTCCTAAATATTTGTCTTTTTCAGATTTCAAATGGACTACCACATACGGATGTGTATGTAGACATATTTTAGAGTGTAGATTCACTCATTTTGCTCCGTATGTATTTTCAGGAAGGGGTCAGATTTGTCCTTGATTTATTTATGAGGTATCCAGATGGCACTGCACCGCCAAGAAAAGAGGGTAACATCAAAATTATGGACTACTTTTTCGAGTATGTCGGTAAGGTCTGGTCATAGTCACTTGTTGAAATTTCTAAAAAGACAAATACTCCCTCCGTCGGAAATACTTGTCATCAAAATGGATAAAAGGAAATGTATCTAGACGTATTTTAGTTTTAGATACATCTCTTTTTATCCATTTTGATGACAAGTATTTTCGGACGGAGGGAGTAGAAAGCAGAGTTGGTGATGATGTTGTGCGTGCCATCCTGCAATATATGCCGTCGGATTTATATCTAACGGATAGGAAAGAAACTATGGAAAATAAGGCCTTCCCTCGTTCAACCTTTTCTCTCACAAGATAAACTACTCATACAAATGAATCTTGATGTTCCGTGCAACGAACGGGCAGCTAGCTAATTTCTTTTAAAATAGTTGTTGCGATAATTGGGTTGAAGTGATATATTTTATGTCTGCCCCGAATGATTTCAGATTCACTAGTAGTAACAAAGAAAAGGTTGCCTTGTTAATTAATAGAAAACAGGGTGAAAACTATCACATGAGGCCGGTAAAAACAAGGCACACTGGGTTCAGCGTTATCGTCACTACAGCTGTGCGTGCGCGAGAAGTCTACATATCGAGGGCGCTACCGAGCGAGGCACCGAGACACAATGTTTGAGAGAGAAACCAATTGATGATTATGATCAGATCGAGTTGTCACCCTTTCGCTGTCATTCTTTGGGGGAGGGAGAGAAAGGCGTGTCGAGAGTGTGCTGTAGGCACAGAGGCACAACTAGCGTGTGTGTGTGTGTGTGTGTGTGTGTGTGTGTGTGTGTGTGTGTGTGTGTGTGTGTGTGTGTGTGTGTGTGTGTGTGTTGAAAGAGGAGTAGATAGATTATTATCAAGATCGATGTGCCATCCTACTCCTTCGGTGCCGGGTGTGTGTGTGTGTGTGTGTGTGTGTGTGTGTGTGTGTGTGTGTGTGTGTGTGTGTGTGTGTGTGTGTGTGTGCGTGCGTGTGTGGGTGTGTATGTATGTTTGAGAGAGAAGCCAGTCGTTAGACTAGTATCAAGATTGAGGTGTCACCCTACTCCTTCGGTGTTGGGAAGTGTGGGTGTGGGGGGGGGGGCAGTGACACTCACATATCTCTACTCTTATAAAAAAACAGAGTTGGTGATGATGGTGTTCCTGCCATCCTGCAATATAGGCCATCCGATTTATATCCGACGGACAAGAAGGAAACTATGGCAATTTTGCAAAAAGATACCCACACCCCTCTCCGCATTTGCAAATAAGGCATTCCCTCGTTCATCCTTTTCTCCCACAAAATAAACTTCTCATACAAATGCATCTTGATGTTCTGTACAACGCATGGGCATCTTGCTAGTAGGGAGAAGGAGTTTGTGTGACACATATCTAGCTATATTAAGGGATAGGTAGATAGCATATGTGTGAGAGACATTATTATACTTTGAGACATTAGTGGCTGTGGGTGGGCGGAATTAAAGGGGTGGGCGTGTTAGACATAGAGAGCGTGTGTGTTTCTGTGTGAGAGACTTGTAGAACGGGGTAGAAAGACGAGTTTAACCCTGACGGAGGGAGAGAAATACACGAAGTGCGAGTGTGTGATTCCGATGCCCATAGGGAAATGAGATATGTATACGTGTGAGAGAGATTGCACAATTCATTCACGTATCACTATCTAGCGATCGTGGACGTGCATCGCTTGAACATAAGTCAATGTCGATTCAACTCTATAAAGATTGGACACTCACATATCACATTTTTTCTATTTAAATAAATCTTTTCAGTTGTTCATGCCAAAGTTACAGGGATGTTTCTTCAAACAACCAATGTAGCTATCATGTACATGCACCATTGTTACTCTTGCATTCAAATTCATTAGTCTTGGATGATTTAAGTTTCTATTTTCAAGTAATACATGTAATATTCATATATGAATTCAACGGGTACGCAATTTATGAAATGAAGGCTATGTAATCATATGAGGTAACACTTTTAAGTAGCTGACTACAATATCCATTTCTTTTTGTGCGCCTCTACACTAACACGTCAATGCATTATGTTTAAAGTAAATAACCAATGGCACTAAATTATCTATTTACGAGAAATACATAGGCTAGCGTTTGATCCCTTTTTTGTGAGCAGCGCCACTACACCGTGAGGATTGGCGCGCCGTGTGAACATCAAGTTATCGGCGCATCATCCCGAGTTATTGTCTTTTTTTACGGGGTGGACTTCACACCGGTTATTAATCGACGACATGCCCGTGTACACAGTCTAGCATGACCTTCCTGCTAGCACGGTGCAAAATTAGTTGAAACTGGATACGAACGATCCCACTGGCGGCAAAATCTCCCGCCTCCTTCTAAAATTTCCGCCACCTTAGTCTTTAGCATGCGAAATCCCCCTTTTGTCCTTGGTGCACGGAGACCAATAGTTACAATACCGCCCTCGTCTACATGATAGGTCGGTGCTGATTTGGTAACTTCCGGTTCCCCCACTACACGGCACCCCCATTTCCTCTCCCCCTCCCGCAAAAACGACTAACTCCACATCACCAGAGCATCTTACATCACTCCGTCCATACTTCATCGCCCTTTCTCCCCTCCCCTCTCGAAACCCTAGACTGCTCATCCACCGGCTTACCATAGCCCATTCACTGCCAGTGGCGTCCACCTCGCCGGATCTGCTTACGTGGCGCATCTACCCTCCCACCTCCCTAGAAACAAGTAGACTGCTCATCCACCACTGTACCATAGCCCATTCAAGTGTCGGCCTTGTCCACGGCGCCGGATCTGCTTTGCCCGTACTCTCGTCAACCGTCAGCGCATCTGCAGCGGCTCATTCAGACTCCCCACGGAGACGCCGTCCACACCCCCGAGCCGCCCATCGACGCCTCGTCGACGGCCTCGATCCTCTTCGCCGACACCTTCCTCAACCCTACCGGGAGCTTCACGACACCTTCCTCAACCCTACCGGAGTAGCCGCTTATACCATTCTCAACCCTCTGGGGCCGCTTTGCCAACTCACAAGTCCACGGCCTCAGATCCGCTTCTCGCACCCTCATGCAACCTACGGAGCAACCGGCGCCCCATCCACGGCCGCAGATCCGCATCGTCGACACCACCCTTAACCCAACCACCGAGCAGCAGCCGACACCCGCCCACGGCCGCAGATCCGCGTCGTCGACACCATCCTTAACCCAACCACCGGAGTAGCTTATGACGCCCCGTCCACGGCCGCAGATCCGCGTCGTCGACACCATCCTTGACCCAACCACCGGAGCAGCTTCACCTACGCCCTCATCCACGGCCACAGATCCGCTTCGCCCACACCGTAGTCCACCCTACCGGAGCCGCTCCACAAACACCCTACTCGACGGTTCTAGATCTTCTTACCGGACACCGACAGCCAGCGCAGCGTCATCACCCTCGACGTTTCTAACCCGATTCCCACCGTCTGGAGAGATGCCAAGCACCCGCCACGGCCTAGGTACTTGTCACCTTTAAACCCGTCCAGCATCACCTGCCCGATGTACTTCAAATATACTAACCGGTCGTTGTTACCTGTTATGCAGCTGGCAAAAACTACAAGGACGATGTTTCTTCTGGATCTAACTGCTTGGCCAACCATGATCCTGGACTGAGGCATTGCTATGATCTTGTAAGCGCGTCTCTCTCTTGTATTGTTCTATGCCAGCCAGCGTGCTTTGCTAGGATTTTTGACCAGTAATCCCTTTGTGTAGACAATGATTTCTACTACTGGCTGCTAAATTAGATATGTAGATGTCATACATCATACTACCTCGTACCTCCGTTCCTAAATATATGTCTTTCTAGAGATTCCACTATAGGGTACATATGGAGCAAAATGAGTGAATCTACACTCGAAAATGCATCTATATACATCTGTATGTGGTCCATACTGGAATCTCTACAAAGACATATATTTAGGAACAGGGGCAGTACATTACACAAAATCGTAGGTGGCATGTAGGAATTCCAGTGCACTACATTAGGCTCCCTTAGAGTGCCTGCTAGTCCAGCATAGAGAGTCATGGCTAGTTTATGGTACGCACACAATCGTTAATTGGTGATTTAAATATGCGCAAGGGATATGCAATGTAGTATCATGCAGAGATGTCTGAAATTAGCCGTGTCAACTTGCAGATAGGGTTACACAATGAAAAAGTACAAGATTTATGTGGCAATTTCATGGAACATCGCAAAAAAGGAGAGGCAACAGTGAGCCTATACAATGTGCTATGGTACGTCACTCCTCCATTGCAATCATCGTGACATGTTATTTGTATGCCAGTTCTATTAGCCAAGTTTCTTATAGACCAGTTCTTTTCATTGCGTTTTCAGCTTATCTTTAGTATGATCAATGGAAAGTCTAGATTGCATTATATTTTTTTCATTTTGCTGCCCATATGGACATTAATTTGACTTGCAAACATCACAAATTAGACCCAGTGCAGTAATTAATATGATAGGAAAACGGACCATCACTATTTGCTCAAAATGCAAATACAAAGATACCATCTACTTGGCACAATCTACTTTGGTCAATGTTTTCCATAGAGATCCCATTGCCTAATTTAAACGAAGAACGCATGACCCACATTTAAATGAAGAACAATTATTTATTGAAATTCGATGGTCCAAGTGGCTGGTTATTATCGTATAGCAGCACCACCCGAAAGCATCATATAGCAGCAGCAGCAGCAGCTCATAGCAACTCATCATACAGCAGCAACAGTCTGCAATTCATCATATACCAGCAGCAACTCATAGCAATTCATCATATAGCAGCAGCAGGAGCAGTTCATAGCAATTCATCATATAGCAGCAGCAGGAGCAGCTCATAACAATTCATCATATAGCAGCAGCGGGAGCAGCTTGTAGCAACTCATCATATAGCAGCAGCTCATAGTAATTCATCATATAGCAGCAGCAACAGCAGCTCATAGCAACTCATCATACAACAGCAGCAGCTCATAGCAATTCATCATGTATAGTGGATCGGAATGAAAATTTGGCAAAAAAATCAGAGGAGATCCTCACCTTGTTGGATGAGCTCATCCTTCAATAGCACCTCAAGGCCATGGCCTGGGAGGAGGGGAGGGGGAATAAGGTGCCTTCTGTCCCAGTGTGGCATCAGCCGTAGTTGTGCAGCGCCCGCCGGAGTAGTGCGTTGGGCGAACCACAGTGGAGCAGCTGCTGGAGACCATGAGAATGAGGGGCGGCGCCAGAGGGAGGAGTAGCCAGGGAGATTTGCCCCTACCCGCCGACCATGTAGCCTAGTTGGACATAGCATCGTCGAGGACCAGGCCAGATGGGACCAGTGGCGACGGCTCGCTGGAGGAACCTGATCGATTGTGAGTATAGTGGGGGTTTTTACGCCCCAAACTACGGATGTCGTGTTCTCCTCAGGGACTAGGCAAATCGATGATCGTGCTTGGCTAAAGCTAGGTAACACAATTCAGATTATGAAAGCAAGAAAATAAACCTACACTAAACAAGGTTGTTCCCAATGATCATCGACAAAGAAAATGCAAAGAGCACAGGGAGATTCAGATTTTACTCATTGCCTTTTTGGTAAGAGAAGTGAAAGGACATGAACGTAACATGACAAGGACACAAATATAACTATCGAACATGAACAGAGGGAAGAAACAAGGTTGCAGGACAGAACATAAATGTATCACATCACAGACACACACATATGTATATATACCACAGGTACTTGGAGCTAACACAGGTACTAGAAAATGTCGAATTCACACGTCTCACTTGACAAAGAGCACAAGAGCTGAACATCAAACAAATAGAAAATTAACTAGTACAGAGAAATAACTTGGAAGCAAAATCACATAGACCATATATTAAACTTGCACTATAGCTGCAAGTACGAAAGAGAACTAGAATCTGAACCTTACAAGATATTACACATCTTAATTTTACAGAAATTAGGTGTTCAGAACAGAACACAAGGTCACCTAGCAGTTTTCAGAATTTTGCAAAGTAAAGAGAGAAGAGAAGCAGCAGCAGTTTGGGTTCAGAGAAGAATACAGCAGCAAGAGGGGTTCAGAGCAGAGCTTCAGCGAGTGAGGAGCAGCAAGGGTTCGCTGGAGAGGAGCAGCAGCAGGTTGATGGGGAAGAAGAAGAAGACAGCAGCGAGGTTAGGAGAAGGGGCGCGAGGGAGGAGCAGCAGCAAGGCGTGGAAGAAGAGAAGAGCAGCAGGGGCGTGAGGGCTCAGAGATGAGCAGCAGGAAGGCGATGGGGAAGAAGAGGAGCAGCAGGAAGGACTTATGGAAGAAGAAGAGCAGCAGGGGTGTGAGGTGCTGGTCGCGCGGCGGCGGCGACGGAGATGGTAATGCTGGTGATGGATGGATGGATGGAGATGGGATGGATTCGGGGAGCAACAGTTGGTGGTGGTGATGGATGGCGACGGTGGCTGGTTGGCGCACCACCACGCCGGCCTGGCCGTGGCGGCGGCCGGAGGTGGAGATGGAGGCTCGGGGAGAGGGAGATGTAGCCAGGCCCGATTTGGGGATTGAGAGCGCTAGGGATTTTGATCCCCTCCCTGATCTGCCACTTTTGCCCTTTTGCCCTTCCACTTCTCTTCTTTCTTCGCAAGATGATCCCTCCAACTTTAGCTTGACCCCTATGGTTACTTCTTTTCTTCACGGTCGGCTCCCTACGTAATTTACAACAACTACAATTTCTTGACACTCTCTATTATAGAAGGATTTTCGGCCTTTTCGCCCTTTTCTGCAAAACATGGAGTAGTGTTGTAAATGTAGCATAATGGGGGTATTTGAATATTTCTTAAGTAAATAATGTGAAAATATGATTACAATGTGATGCAAAAAGGCTAAAAAGATTACATGAAGAAATGCTCTATCAAGTTCCCCCACACTTAAATCTTTGCTTGTCCTCAAGCAAAGGAATATGACAAAGGCAAGATAGTGAACAGTAAACTGAGTAAAGAATGTCCTGGTAAAATAGATCTCCAAACAATGCATGCTTTGGACTTAGCTAGTGAAAATTAATGGTCAGGAGTGCTTCAAAGTAGTAGGATACTAGTAAACTCAATCATTTTAAACTTTTACAATGATAAAAGAAGATTAACAAGTTCAAATGCTGATTGTGCCAAAAGGTTCCTAAAGAGAGCATGATCCCAAGAGACACCTATTACTAGGAACATAACATTGTGGTAGAACCACTTATTGAAATTGAAACGCACTTGATAATATATGATCGATCTCACCAAAGGAACATACCACCGATCCCGAGAACATGGTATACACCTGGCTCGACCAATTGTTAGTTTTTTTAATTGTCTCCCCAAAGGAACATACCACCGATCCAGAGAACATGATATACACCTGGTTCGACAATTACATTTTTATTGTTTATTTATTACTGTCCAAGCTACCAGATTTCACATGCCACCGATCCCGAGAACATGAATGCTACTATAGGTAGACCAGACTTATTCATTATAATATATACCTTTTTTTAAATGAAGAACGCATAAGCACAAAAAACAGGAATCCTCACTTCTCCAAGTCTGGTTCACATGCTGCCGATCCAGGGAACATAGCATGCTAATCCATAGTGGTTAGGTGATTAATCTGAATGGGAACACACTTGGCACAAATTCAGCATCTAAACATGCTGATCTTGGTGTATCATAGTAAATGCAGAAAATGACGAAGTTTTCTAGTGTATTAGGGATTTGAACACTCAAAACTAATAACTTTCACTAATTTCAGCAAAGCAAGCAATATGTAGATCACTAGTTTACAAGGCATTCAACAATCAGCTCTCATGTTCACATCAAGCACAATATGTCAAATAAAATTCAGTGGGACATAATTTAAGAGATGGATTAAGCAACTCAAATATCAAATGATTTCAGCATTATCAATGGATGATATATTCAGATTGGGGACATGAAACAGCTCACCGGGTTTATATAGGAAGTAGCACTCGCTCAACGCTCTCTAAACTGCAGCTCTTCTCTTTTTGCTTCTCTATCCCCATGCCTGCTCCAGCTTCACTCCTCTTCGCGTGTGCCCATTGCTTCTCCTCATCACCATGTCGTGAATCCACCAGGATCCCAGGGAATGTCATCTCGAACTCGGTCAATTCGCAGTAAATGGTACACAAGCATCAACCTGAAAGAACACTCAACAACCAAGCCAATACAAGTGATAGAGAGAATGCCCTCTAAGTCATCGATAGAGTACCCTATCATATAAGTATATCTATTGAGCAAATCAGGAACATGTATCAACAACAAGTCACATGGTGCATAGGCAATATCAGCGATATGACATGTCTTGTCCAGAAAGCTGAGATCATACCTGAGATAGTTAGGAAGAAGCTTCAGGACTACCTCAATTGAAGATACCAAGTGAGGTGTGGTAGTAGAAATTTCAACCGGACTCGTGTCAACAAGTGAAATAGTAGAGCTTGGCTCCTTGACATCTGAATCCACCTCACCATACTCAACCATGAAGCTCTCCATCTCAGGCTCAAGTGTTGAGGAAGCAATGCGGCTAACATCATCGAAGGTGAACTTCTCCATATCTGGCTCTAGCAGCACATGATCAATATCAACTAAAGGTGACACCTCAATATAAAAAACAACTAACTGCAGCTCTGGCTCATCCATGGAAGAATCATCACAATGCAAAACCGATTATAGATCACTAGTATCCATATGATCTGTAGCGTGTGTCAACTAGAATGGTGTCATCATCGTCAAAGATAATCCATGCAAGCTCAATCTTGTCACACTGAGATAGAGGTTCAGGCTTCTGTATAAGAATTGGTGGCTGAGGTGTAGTGATTTGTTGCAAGCAAACCAATGAATCAGACGTGGGCTTCTTATCGTACCACTGAAGTTGGTGGAAAGCTATGCTCTCAATCAGCAGAAAAGCTTCATCAAGTGTCTTGTTTGTAATAGCTCCACCCGCTGCCATATCGACATAAGCTCGAGTGTCTGAAGTCAATCCTCTATAGAATATCTGCAGCTCTAACCATCTCTTGAGCCCATGATTAGGACATCTCCTGAATAAGGCTTTGTATCTCTCCCAAGCATCATACAAGCTCTCGCCTTCACGCTGAACGAAATTGAAGATTTCATCTCGAATTGCGGACTGCTTGTGTAGTGGGAAATATTTATCCAAGAAAGCTCGTGATATCTCATTCCAACCGAATGATCTTGATGGCAAGGATCAATACCAAGCACGAGCATCATCTCGGAGAGAGAATGTGAACAACATGCACTTGATAGCATCTTGAGGAACTCCATGGTACTTTACTGTATCTGAATACTCCATGACTCGGAGCAAGTGGTCGTAAGGATCTTCATTAGGCAACCCTCCGAACTGATGTTGTTAAACCAAAGCAATAAGACCAGGCTTTAGCTCAAAATTTTCCGCCTCAAAAGACGGCCAAAGTGGCCCTGTGAAATAGCATTGGCTGCTTGGCATCCAAACATCACGAAGAATCGCCATATCTCCACCAAGTGTAACTATCAATCAACCTGTAAATAGTTCATATTTCCTACGCACACTCATAAACAGTAAATACTAGTCAGAATGTTAGTATCCTAATAAGCCCAAGCAACAACAAGGAAAAAACTATAAAAGAAACGCAGAAAATGAAATACACGATGAATTAAACACGAAACTAAAATAAACCTAGTCTATAGGCTAACACGGTCACTCGACGCTAGTCCCCGACAACGGCGCCAAAATGATCGATTGTGAGTATAGTGGGGTTTTTTACGCCCCAAACTACGGATGTCGTGTTCTCCTCAGGGACTAGGCAAATCGATGATCATGCTTGGCTAAAGCTAGGTAACACAATTCAGATTATGAAAGCAAGAAAATAAACCTACACGAAACAAGGTTGTTCCCAATGATCGTCGACAAAGAAAATGCAAAGAGCGCAGGGAGATTCAGATTTTACTTATTGTCTTTTTGGTATTTCCGTAATGCTTGAGAAATTAAAATACTAATACGAGCATACATCAATGACAAGAGAAGTGAAAGGACATGAACGTAACATGACAAGGACACAAATATAACTATCGAACATGAACAGAGGGAAGAAACAAGGTTGCAGGACAGAACATAAATGTATCACATCACAGACACACACATATCTGAACATTACAAGGTATTACATATCTTGATTTTATAGAAATTAGGTGTTCAGAACAGTACACTAGGTCACCTAGCAGTTTTCAGAATTTTGCAAAGTAAAGAGAGAAGAGAAGCAGCAGCAGTTTGGGTTCAGAGAAGAATACAGCAGCAAGAGGGGTTCAGAGTAGAGCTTCAGCGAGTGAGGAGCAGCAAGGGGTCGCTGGAGAGGAGCAGCAGCAGGTTGATGGGGAAGAAGAAGAAGACAGCAGCGAGGTTAGGAGAAGGGCGCGAGGGAGGAGCAGCAGCAAGGCGTGGAAGAAGAGAAGAGCAGCAGGGGCGTGAGGGCTTAGAGATGAGCAGCAGGAAGGCGATGGGGAAGAAGAGGAGCAGCAGGAAGGACTTATGGAAGAAGAAGAGCAGCAGGGGTGTGAGGTGCTGGTCGCCCGGCGGCGGCGACGGAGATGGTAATGCTGGTGATGGATGGATGGATGGCGATGGGATGGATTCGGGGAGCAACAGTTGGTGGTGGTGATGGATGGCGACGGTGGCTGGTTGGCGCACCACCACGCCGGCCTGGCAGTGGTGGCGGCCGGAGGTGGAGATGGAGGCTCGGGGAGAGGGAGATGTAGCCAGGCCCGATTTGGGGATTGAGAGTGCTAGGGATTTTGATCCCTTCCCTGATCTGCCACTTTTGTCCTTTTGCCCTTCCACTTCTCTTCTCTCTTCGCAAGATGATCCCTCCAACTTTAGCTTGATCCCCCTTGGTTACTTCTTTTCTTCACAGTCGGGTCCCTACGTAAATTACAACAACTACAGTTTCTTGACACTCTCCATTATAGAAGGATTTTCGGCCTTTTCGCCCTTTTCTGCAAAACATGGAGGAGTGTTGTAAATGTAGCATAATGGGGGTATTTGAATATTTCTTAAGTAAATAATGTAAAAATATGATTACAATGTGATGCAAAAAGGCTAAAAAGATTACATGAAGAAATGCTCTATCAGAACCCTAGTGCTGCAGGCAGGGGATCGAGGTAGAGGGAAAGGGGAGAGGAGATGCAAGCGGGCATGGCAATGAATGCTTGCATGTTTGTTTTTACTTGAGGGTCAGGTGTGACACGGGCGTCAGCAATTGCATTTTGAGTGTAATATAGGCAGATAACAGAGTCATTTAACTATTCCCCTTCCCTTCAATTTTTAGTAAGGTTCTACCCAAAACACCCCCCTCCAAAGAGAAATTAGTTAAGCCCAAGCCCATAACTCAAAAATGACTTCTTTACATCTTTTATGGCTTATTTTGACAATATGCCACGAAAAGCGGAATCAAAGCGGCCCTTAACACGCAATTCAATTGTGCGTGCAATGATGAATCACTCCGCACGCTATCTCGTACATTTAGGCATCATCATACATGGCATAACCTAATACATGTGCATTCCATTGTAGAATCTGGAATATGCAATGTTTAAGTTAGTTCATACGTTGCACACGATGTTTAAATGCCCCTTAAATCTGGTCAGTCAAGTGATGGTCTTTAAGCCTCCTTCTTTGCTTCTTTTCTTGATATGTAAGATTTGCTCACACATTTGTTCAATTGCTTGTTTGCATCAGCCAGCCATACTAGGACTGTTTGCTTTGATTACTTGTTGTTCTTGACCTAACACTCTAACAGAGCTTGTCAATGATTTAAACACTAAGGGTTGCTATAGTGGGTCTAACTCATAGGTTACGTAATTGGCTATACACTACAGTAGGCTCTCCAAGAGTACCTGGAGATCCAGTTCGAAGGTATGCCTAGTTTTTACATAGTGCAGACATAGTAAATGCTCATTTCATTGTGTGCAAGTGCAAGAGATGCGGCATGTTTCATTATGTGGTGTTGTTTTGTTATAATCTCATCCTTTTGTGTTTACAGACTGGAAAGTATGCATATTTATCTTCCAAGGAGACGAGTAATTAGTTTGTGTCACCTTGCAGAGGGGGTGCAATGAAGATAAGATTGAGGATTTCCAAGTACAAGATGTTAGGAAGGAGCCTTGCAAGAGAAGTAGGAGCTGCGCTGAGCCTCTTCAACCTGCTAAGGTAAGTCACTGTATGCAACTCAACAGTTCAATTCCTTGTTTGTTTCAGGCATTGTTAATTTTCTCTTTTCAATTGCTTTATTTGTCCTTAGTTAATGAGATACCCAAATAATCATGCGTGATGTTTGGTACTTGTATCACTATTAGTTGACATAATTAAAGGCCTTACCATTTAATTACTCTGCCAAAGTGTGCCTTAATCTTTGAAGTCTATTAACCAACTATTATTGCATGAGGCTCACAATCTAGTTTATACTACGCTAATGATTGCATAGTTTTGCATGTTGTAGTATGTTTGTATGAAACCCTCTGATGTTCATTATGCTCCCTAAGACTTTAATTGAGGCACAGAATGGCCAACTGCTTGCTTACTTATACGCAACGTGCTGTCTAAATTTGTAACTTGTTTGTGTTCTTGATTGGGCCCCAACATCATGCTCCTCTGGTGAGCTAAGAGGGATTTATGTATGCAGGCTGCATAGACTATCTTTTTTATAATTTTTAAAATATCATCTGCTTATGCTTCATGACGTGTAACATTTTTTTAAAGTGACGTGTAACATTATTGTTAGTCCTGTTTTGCCATGTAGTACAAAATAGTTCTTGTTCGCTTCACTGTTGTAACTATATTTTTGCCCTAGTCATGTGTACTTACGTAAACATTTCGGATGAAGTGATATCAACACAAAGATCTGCAAGCAAAGGCGGCATGGCCGTTATCAATGATTATGGATTGAATGGAATGTGTTGATGTTCTCGAGCATCAACTAGAGGTGGCAAGACAACGCGTACATGATTGTCAACGATAATCAACAAGTTGAGACTGGACATGCAGTATTAGATGCAGGAGTCAAAAAATGAAACAAGACACCGAGGTAACCATGAAGGAATTGGAGATTTTGCAGACTGAAATTTGTGCTATCTGAATCTGGCCAATCCTATTTTCTGAAGAGATTATAGTTCAAATGGAGTTAAGTTGATGCACGTCCATGATGTATGAGTTGTATTTGCCCAGTGTATGTATTTTTTTATTTGTGTATGCTTTATTATCACCTGTGCCGAACCATAATGCCCAGTGGGTATAATCGGCTGTAATTTCTTTATTGTATAGTGTAGGATTATTCTACCTTTCTATGCCTTGATCTCTTTGTTGTATAGTGTATGCTTTTTAGAGGTTTTAGTATTGATTAGGATAATTCTTTGAATATGCTATATCATTCAAACGGGGGCCAACTCGCTCGACCATGGGCCTTCACGGGCCGTCGGATCCATGGACCTTCTACGTCTCGTAGGATCCATGGGCCTTCTACGTCTCGTAGGATCCATGGGCCTTGTACGTCTCGTAGGATCCATGGGCCTTCTACGTCTCGTAGGATCCATGGGCCGCCGACTCATTTATGGGTCTTGTACGGGCCTTTAATGGGCCGTAGATGGGCCTTTAATGGAAATCATACGTTTTATGGGCTGACCATAACGGGCCGTTAATAGGCCGTATTCGGTGATGCTATGAAAATGGCCCAACATACTAATGGTCCACAAACGGGCCGACTGTAACGACGGGTTGAATTTGGCCCACAAGCAAAAAATGACAGTAACGGGCCGTAAGTAACCGAATGCTGCAAATGAGCCCAAGAATAAATGGGCCCTCAGAAGGTCGAAAGTTAACTTGGGCTGGAAACGGCCCAACGGAATAACGGGTCGTTAATGGGTATAAAATGATACACTGGACAGTTGCGACAGGGGAGCCGCAGCAGTGAGGCGCAGGACGGTGTGGTCGGAGTGGTTCGATGCACGGCGACGTCGGTGTCGGCGTCGTGGAGGAGCTCGCCTCGGCTTCACTGCTAAGTCCTTGAGGGCTTTGCGGTTGCGGTTATGCTGGACGACGGACGCGTGGGTACCTGCCCGGCGTGATGGAGGAGGGCGGCGGTGGATTGGCCGCCACGGGTGGAGGACGGAGGAGGTTGGGGTTTCGCGGTGGTGGAGAGGCGTTTGCGCCCACGGAGTATGAACGGGAAACGGAGGGAGGCGGCTGGCGGGGAACTAAGGGGAACAATGTTTGGTTTGAGACGCGCTTGTTTGAAATTTGGGAAAGTTACAAACTTTGCCCCCATCTAAAATTTCGGACATATTGCGGGTTGGGGGTAGGACAGATCATGTCGTGTTCCAAATGTGGGCGGGATAGATTTGATCGGCGCATGGTGTTTAGGCGCCCACGGCGTATGAATGCTTCTCGGAGGCGGTTGAGACTGGCGTCTTGGTGAAGTTACAAACATACCCCGGTTTAGACCTTTGGACATCGGGCCGATAGGCTACACGGGCCAGAGTGTGGCACTCCAAAATTTTTGTTTTGGTTTTTAACAAAAACTTGGTTGGTTTTGAAGGAGGTCATTTAAACACTTCCAAAAATCTCTTTCTCTCAAGGACTTTCCCTTTGACAAGGCTTTTTCTTCGGCATCTTCTTTAACTATGGTGTTGGTTATTTAAAAACCTTTCTTCTGATTCTCTCATTCTCAAATTTATTTTTTTTGGATTTATTTTTCTTTTAGAAGAAACCCTAGGAGTTTTGGTTCTTCTGTTATTTTAAAACCACCCATGGTTTTATCTTGCCTCTTGTGGTAAATCTCCCCAAAACCCCTCTTCCACTTTGGGACAATCCAAATATTCTGACCCAACCAGTCCAACCCACTTTTGGATTTTTATTTTATTTATTTCTTTGCCCAAAACAATTATGTCCATATTTTTGAGCCTAGGTGATTTGCAAAGCAAGTACCTTAATGCATTTGAACTTTGATCTCAAATCAACTCCTCTGGATAGTCCCTAGCACCCACAACCTAGAACCATCAAGATCTACTCTTCTTCTGTTCAAAATTTTCAAGTTTCACTTACGCAAGTTTGGACCAGATTTGTCAAATTTGGTGAAATTCATATCTCCTCTTCTCCAAAAATTCCACCAAAATTCAGGCAACCTCCAGTTGCAATGAGAAGCCACTCCACAAAAAATCAGCTCAAGGAAAAATCCCCACATGCCAAAAACATTCTGTCGAACACCTAGCATGCACTGTCACTTTGCACTTTCAGAAAAATTGAGAGATTCGAGAGAAGTTCGATGTCGTTTCTTCGCCGAGAGTTGTCACCGTCAATCTGTGCACCTGGCGCGTTGCGCACGGCCCCTCCTCCTGGCCGAGCACCGCACGCTCCCTTGGACGGGTGCAAAGCGTCGGTGGCAGCGAAGCGTCGCCGGCGTTAGCGATTCTGCGGTGGCCGAGCCACCGTGGCGGCAGCCGAGGGCTCGAGCCACTCGCCACGCCGTCAGCGCCGCCTAACGCCCCGCCTTCGCGTGTCCTCATGCACGCCTTGCGCACCCAAGGCACCGTCGCCATGGCCGGCAAGCACAGGACGCGCCCTCTGCCGCCGACGGGCCCGCGCCACCCCGTTCCGTTGAAACCCACTCAAAGCTCCTAATCCAAGTCCGTTTAGCGTCTGAATGGAACCATTGGACCTCCACGATGACGCCAACCCCTAAACCTCCCCGACCAAGCTCTGCGCCACAGAATCCTTCGCGGAGAACTCCGCTCACGGCCACCGCCTCGCACCGCCTATAAAGGGGCCCCGAGCTCGCCCTCAAGCACGCACCACCTCTGCACCTCACCAACACCCCGCCAGCCACTAGGAGGACCTCGAGGAGGTCTCCTCCCAACTCCGGCCGCCCGTACGCCTCGGCGACCACCTCGTTCACACTGGTGAGGCCGCCCCGACGCCCAAATCTCTTCGATAGCCTCCTCTAGCACCCAGAAGCTAACCCCGCTTCAATTTGGCCTTCGCAGCCTCCCGACGAGATCACACTCCACCCGAGCCGCTGTCCGCCGGAGCAAGGGTCGCTGTCGACGTAGTGCTCGCCGGCGACCACCACCACCACCCACCGATGCGGAATGACGCACTAAGCACGGAGGTACCACCCGATCCTCCTGCCTCGCCGTGGATCGCCGCCGGTGACCACCGCAGCTCTCGGCGCCGACGAGCTCTGCCGCCTCCTTTTGAATATTCAAACTCGACGGTGGGACCCGCCCGTCGCCTCTCCTTTCTTTTTTGAACCGTTTTCAAAGCGTATTCTGAAAAGGCGCTTAATCAAACGTTTTCGGACTTTTTCGCCTAGACCCCGAGAGTTTTTTGTTTCATTACGTAAAGGTCCTCAGACCAAAACTCTTATAAATTTTAAACAGAAAAGGATTTTTGAGTGATTCTTTTTTTGTCCTCTTCAAAATTTTGTCTAGTTTTTTATCAGATTTATTTGAAAAATATTTGGAATATTTTTGAGCACCCCTTGGTATTTACGTTAGTGCGTATATTTTTGTATACCGTAGATACCGAAGGAGGTGACGGAACCGCGAACTTCACCGAGCTAGGCCGCGACTACTCCAAACCAGGCAAGCCTGTTTGAACTTTTGATATGATAAGTGTTTGGGCATGTTTGCATTAATTAGTATCATGGCATGTTCATGAGCATCTCGATGAAAGTTTTATCATGTAAAAGTTGAGGCAAGTGAGTTTCGGAAATCCATGAGTTGTTGGAAACGAGTTGCATGGCCATGAGTTGGCATGAGAATGGGTAAGATGGCAGTGTTGTAGCATGCCGTCTTATGCCGCACCGTTGACCCAGTGTCAACATAAATCAGTCCAGATTCCGCCCATCACCCCTTTCAGATTACCACATGTTTTCCGCAAGGGATACGGCTTAGTAAGTTGCAAACCACTTTCTGGTACACACCAAATCGAGAGGCCGGGAAGAGGGTTCCATGGGCCCTGGATTAAAGCCTATCATCCGGTCAGGGGGCATGGGTGTTTCCGGTTGGGACCGAGAGGGGCACCCTTAGAGCGGCAGATATAAATTTGATCCCATGCTATTCGAGATTGTGATCTCCCGTCTCGTAGTTTTTCTTGAACGCTGTCTAGGGTGATTCCGGCAACATGAGGTAGGATGGGTGTGTAATGGTTAGCTATGTTTCCTCCGAATATCAGAACGGAACTAGTCCCCGTGACTACGAAAATCCGTTGGCTGTGGATAATTTGGTACAAACTCTGCAGAGTCAAAAATCCTTGAAATCATCTTATTCAGGTCCAAGTGTTTTGTTCATCTTATCTTGTCAAATGTCATCCCGGAGCGAAACTCCCGAGAACCACATGAGTGTTAAAGGTTTATTTCGTGGATGGACTAACTTCGTTCTTGTCTTGTGATGAATATTTTCCGTCAGTACCATTTCTTGTAAAATGAAGTATAAGCCCTTTTTGCGATGTCGCTCAGACTTCCGACTATGGCAATGTTAATTACTTGTCCTGATATAAGCCCTTTCTGCGATGTCGCTCAGACATCCGGCTGCGGCATTGTTATTCGTTTACTTTTGATATAAGCCCTTTCTGCGATGTCGCTCGGACGTCCGATCGTGGCATTGTTATTTACTTGTTTTGATACAAGCCCTTTTCGTGATGTCGCCCGACGTCCGATCGGGCACGCATGTCTTTTCTTTCAAGATAAGCCCTTTATGAGGTGTCTCTAGACGCCTCGATCGTGGCATGCTTTACTTATTTGTTAAGCCCTTCGAGGTGTCGCCCGCACACCGATCGGTTTTAGTTTATTTTCTTTGGTTTTCGGCGGACTACCGTTGATTCCTTTTACTTACCTTGCTATACTGATTTGATTGCGCATTGTTAAATTACTCATGACGCATTCGTGCATACATTTGTTATATCTTTTGTCCGAACTGTCTTGCGAGTACTTTCAAAGTACTCACCGGCTTGTTGATTTGGCGAGATCTTGTGAAGGCGATCTCATGGATGAAGAGTTCGATAGCGAGTCCGACGCCTAGAGGAATCCCGGTCCAGTCTCGTCGCACCCTGGATTAGTCATCGTGTTATATTCGCCACGCTACCCAAATAAATTCACCGAGCCTCACCTCGACGCCGATGAGCCGCCCGAGGTGAGTCATATCATCCACTCCACTCGTGTTATTCCACTACTTTACCTCGAAGTCAAGAGTATGCCACCGCTCCACGGTGTCATATCCGCCACTATGTATAATTATTGGCGTGCTTGTAATAAAATTGTTGAGCAAGATCAGCTCAACTCTGTAATATATTAAATGCTACTGGCTTATTGTATCAAGGTTTTGTCTACCAGTGAGGAGGATTTTCCTCACACTGGAATTAATAGATCGGTTTCTCAATAAATATTTTTATTGGAAAACCGGTCGTGACAAGCTTGGTACCGAGCCAGCTGATCAGAGGAAGCCACTAGGTGCGATCGCTAATCGGTTATTAGCATATAGAGCTATTTCTAAATTTTACAAATGTAGTCAATTTCTGACAGTCAACATAAATTTATGATTTGACCACTCATGATTTTTGCCTACTTTTGTAGATGGCTGGCAACGACTGCGAGTCACAGATGTTCGCCAACATGCCCGATGGGTTCGTCTGCTTCTCTCCTTCATCGTCCAAGTCGCGATGGGGCCATCTCAGCGCCCGTCTTCTCCCTCTCAAAGACAAGGTCAATGACCGTCTAACCATGCACCAGGCCGCGGTGCAATTCAAGGGAGGGCGAGTTGAGCGTTTCCGGTTCTTGGGGAGAGCCATGCCCACGGAGAAGCATGCACTACATATGGCAGCCCGTGAGGCGATAGCTCGTCTCAGGGATATCCTTCCTTCAATGAAGACTCGTCGTTACCGCTACCTTCCATGTCAAGTGCCATACACCTGCCACTACGCGTTCTCTTGCCCCAGAGGAGAACAAGACAAAGCTTTTGAGATGCTTATCGAGTATCTCCGGGCTTTGGAGGCAGCCTTCGACAACCTGGTGGACGACTTTGTAGTTGCCCGCATGGACTCAGTCCATGGCTGTGCCGCCAACAGGAGGGAGCTCCTGCGCGACCGCACCGCCATCGACTTTCGCCTCATCATCGGCATCTTTTGCTCCCATCGCTCTCGCCACTACTCGTCGCTTTGCCTACCACGGAGGAGTTCAACCATGTCATTGCGCCTTCTCCAGTTCGTTCTGCACCACCCCTTGCGCCCGCTCATGTTCGAGTTGTCCCGCATAGGGCACCTGCTCCACCAACTCAGCGCAGCACTTCACGTCTGGAGCCTATCTCCGAAGAGGAGATTGAGTCCCCAGCCTCACTACGCCTCACCCCTTGGCAGGCCAAGGGAAATCCTTACCATCTCCGACTGAGTACGCTTAGCCGCCATGCGATGTACCGACTTGTTCGATATGTTTATATGTACATAGGCTGTGAGAAGTAGCTTGTTTACACATCATGTAGGAACTGGAGGAGTGCACTAGCCTAAATAACATGTCAGGAATATGTACGCATATCCTGAGTGATGTATTGTATAATTACTGCGTGTAAGATATGTAATGAGCAGTCCTTCTCCGTGCAAACGATTATTCTCTTGAAAAATCTTGGAGCATTTGAGACTTCTTCGTCTTCATGAATTTATTGACTTTTGCGACTCAAATTTCTTTTCTTATGAGTTTCACAAAATATGTCCCCAGAGTGAACAATGTCTCGTCCTTGGACGCTCCATGCCAACTCCGCCAGAGCAAAATTATGACACACAACCCAGCAACAATTTCACACAGGGCAGTCAAGTCAACAGACGGTGAAACAACACTTTCCCAAATGTGTCGTCTTTATGAGCAAAGTCAGCAACAACATCAGGAAATGATGAACCAAGTCATCAATATGGGAAATCACCGTGGGCAGTTTCGCAGCAATCAAAGTTATCCGAGCTACAAAAGACGCGTCCCCAAACATTTTCTCACACCGACAAACCTCTTGAAGCCGAGGACTGGCTTGAGACATGGAAAGAAAATTAATTATTGCCCAGTGTTCAGATCTGGAGAAAGTACTGTATGCACCGCACTATCTCACTGGAGCAGCCGCATCGTGGTGGGAAAATTTCCTACACATGCACCCCAACAAAAATAATATAACATGGGAGGAGTTTAAAGAAGGTTTTCGTGGGGCACACATTCCTAAGAGTCTTATGAAGATCAAAAAGAGAGAATTTGATGACCTCAAGCAAAGGACAATGACTGTATCAGAATACAACAGTCAGTTTACTCTGTTGTCTCGCTACACCAACGAGGAGCGTATGTCGGAAAGCAAGAAGATGGAGAAATTCCTAGACGGTCTGACGCCCGCGCTTAAATGCCAACTGGTCGTGCACACCTTTCCAGATTTTAAGACGCTGGTGGATAAGGCCATTACCTTGGAAAATGAGAGACGCAGCTTAGAAGATTTCCGCAAGCGGAAAAAGGGACCAGACTAATCATGCCCGCAACCACCGCAGCAAGACAGATGTTCAGAAAAGCTGGGCACCCAAACCCACGACAAGCGTCTCACGTCCAATCAAGAATTTTCATGCAAGGGACAAGGAGTTCACATACCGCCCAGGCGTTACTGTTACGCTTAGGAGAAGAAGGGCACTATTCCAAGCAATGCCCCAAGCCAAGGAACTCGACCCCAAAGCCGAACAACGGAGGCAATAATTGGCGCCAAAGCGCAACAATTTCAACCCAAATAACAACCACGGAAGGGTCATCGAACCACATGACCAAAGAGGAAGCACAGAATGCCCCGGATATCGTGACTCGCACGCTTCCTCGTCAACACAATACCTGCCATGGTTTTGTTTGATTCTCGAGCTTCTCACTCATTCATTTCAAAAGTTTTGCCTAATAATTTTTCGATGCTTCCTTTGAAAATTCTATGATCGTCAAGTCCCACGATTAAGCAAGTTACCCGAGTTATTGCGGGGAGTAATTATTGAGTTTGAAGGGTTGAAGTTTCACGCAAATCTTATCGTGTTGGAAAATAAAGGGCTGGATGTCATCCTAGGGATGGATTGGTTAACCACCAACAAAGGTTTTATTGACTGCTTCAACCGGACCGTGGTTCTCACCCACCACCATGGGAAGACCATAAAAGTTTCAGCCAAGGAAAGAAAAATATCCGCAACCAAGATTGAACAAGGTGGATATTTCTGAATTAAGCAAGGTTCGATGGTGTGTGAATTTCAGACGTATTTCGAAGAACTACCGGGCATGCCACTGCACCGAGAGATAGAATTCAGCATTGAGCTAGCACCGGAACCGCCCCATATACAAGAAACCATACTGAATGGCACCATCCGAATTGGTAGAACGAAGAGGCAAATAAAAGAATTCTTGGACAAAGGTTATATACTGAGCCAGCTCCTCACCACAGGGTTCACCAATCTTATTTGCCAAAAGAAGGATGGAACACCGAGATTGTGCATAGACTATCGAGCGCTTAACATGGTCACAATCAAGAACAAATACCCGATGCCACGGATAAATGATTTATTTGATCAGCTCACTCAGGCCAAGGTATTCTCAAAAATTGACTTGAGGCCGGGATACCATCAATTAAAAGTGCGAACCGAAGATATTCCCAAGACGGCTTTCACCTCTAGATACGGATTGTATGAGTTCACCGTAATGCCATTCGGACTAACAAACGCCCCCGCATATTTTGTTCACCTCATGAACAAAGTATTTATGAAGTTTATGGACAAGTTTGTTGTGGTATTTATCGATGATATTCGGTATACCCAAGACACCGGAAGAGCTGCTGAACATCTCCGAATTGTACTAGGGAACTCAGAAACATCAATTGTACGCTAAATTCAGAAGTGTGAATTTTGGCTAAGGCAAGTAGGTTTTCGGGCCACGATCGACCCAAGAAGGTATTGCCAGAGACCGGAAAAAGTCAAGGCCGATTTGGTGGAAGCCACCACCAACAGAACGGACATCTGAAGTTTCTTGGGAATGGCAGGATACTACCAAGATTTATTGAAGGATTCTCCACCATAGCAAAGCCAATGACGATCTACTCAAGAAAGACAAGAAGTTTGAATGGATGAAGCTTGCGAGAAAAGTTTCCAAGAATTAAAAGGAAATTAACGACAAGACCAAGATTAATTGTGCGGACATACACAAGAATTTTGAGGTGTACAGACGCATCCCGAAAGGCCTCGGATGCGTGTTGATGCAAGAAGGCAAGGTAGTCGATATGTCTCCGCACAACTTCGCAAGCATGAGGAAAATTATCCTACTCATGACCTTGAGTTAGCAGCAGATTATTCATGCACTCAAAGAATGGAGACACTTTTACTTGGAAATCGTTAGAGATATACGGACCATAAGAGCCTCAAGTATATTTTCACACAACCGAACTGAATTTAAGGCAACGACGCTGGTTGGAACTAGTGAAGGATTATGGCATTGGAATCCACTACCACCCGGGAAAAGCAAATGTAGTGGCAGACGCCTAAGTCGGAACCCTAGCCCAAACAACGACGGCCCGCCAAACTGAGACCTGAATTTGGTAGGAGTTTGCTAAACTCAACTTGTCGGTAGTCACCGAAGGCAGCATATCAAATTTAGAAATACAGCCTACCCCGATGGAAACAATTAAAGAGGCTCAAAGATGGACACCCCAAAGATTGGAGGCATTAAACGGAAAGTGAGCTTGGGCAAGGCCCCATAATTAGTTATCGATAAGCGTGGAATATTGTGGTACGGGATAGACTTTGCGCACCAAATATCAAGGATCTTAAACAGCAGATCTTAGTGAAGGCCACACCGCCCGATTCGATACATCCCGGAGGGACAAAATGTACAAGGATATTCAGGAAAATATTGGTAGCACGGTCTAAAAGGGACATAGCCACGCTCATCGCATGTTGTGACTCTTGTCAACGATCAAAGCTGAGCACCAGAAACCGGTCGGACTTTTACAGCCAAATAAAATACCCGAGTGGAAATGGGACGAGATTGGGATGGATTTTATTGTTGGGCTACCTCGATCACGGCACGGAAATAATGCCATTTGGGTCATCACTGATAGACTGACTAAAGTAGCACACTTCATCCCCATGAAGACAACCCACACCACTCAGAAACTTGCTAGGCTTTATCTTTCCGTATCGCCCGCTTACATGGAGTCCCAAAGAAAATAATCTCTTGACAGAGGCACTCAATTGCCTCCGATTTTGGGATCACTTACAACAAGCTCGGGAACTCAACTGCATTCAAGACCACATACCACCCCTGCACGGATGGGCAACCGAAGCAGTAAACCAGATTCTAGAAGACATCTTCGAGAGCATGTGTCCTCACCTATGGGACCAGTTAGGAAGAGAGCTTACCATACACGAGTTCGTGATATAACAACAGTTATCGAGCCAGCCTCGCAAATGGCACCATTTGAGGCTCAGACAGCGAAGATGTCGCACCCCACTAAATTGGTCGAAACCGGAGACAACCATATCTTTGGCCCGACATGCTCAAGGAGGTGAAGATAAAGTCAAGGTGATTAGGATCGACTCAAGACAGCCCAAAGTCGATGTAAGAGTTATTACGATCAAAAACATCGGGAATAAGCTTTGAACCGGTGAATTTGTGTACCTACGAGTATCCCCTATGAGAGGCCTACATCGATTCAAGATTAAAGGAAGCGGCACCAAGATTCATCGGACCATTCTCGCATAGTGGCACGGAGAGGCACGGTAGCCTACCACTAGACTTACCAAGATTTATCCAACGCCCACGACGTGTTCCACGCCTTGCAATTGAGGAAGTGCGTGAGCAACCCGGAGAAGCAAGTATCCCATGAAAACATTGACGTGCAGCCGGACATCACATATCGTGAGCATCCAATAAAAATCTTGGAGGAGTGCAAAGGAGAACCCGACGTAAAACCATCAGGTTCTTCAAAGTTCAGTGGATCAACCACACCGAGAGTGAAGCCACTTGGGAAAGAGAGGATTTTCTTCGGACAGAGCACCCACACTTATTTGACAATCAGCTGAAATCTCGGGGACGAGATTTTTCCTAAGGGGGTAGGTGTTGTTGCACCCCAAATTTTTTGTTTTGGTTTTAACAAAAACTTGGTTGGTTTTGAAGGAGGTCATTTAAACCCTTCCAAAAATCTCTTTCTCTCAAGGACTTTCCATTTGACAAGGATTTTTCTTTGGCATCTTCTTCAACTATGGTGTTGGTTATTTAAAAACCTTTCTTCTGATTCTCTCCTTCTCAAATTTATTTTTTTGGATTTATTTTTCTTTTAGAAGAAACCCTAGGAGTTTTGGTTCTTCTATTATTTTAAAACCACCCATGGTTTTATCTTGCCTCTTGTGGTAAATCTCCACAAAACCCCTCTTCCACTTTGGGACAATCAAAATATTCTGACCCAACCAGTCCAACCCACTTTTGGATTTTTATTTTATTTATTTCTTTGCCCAAAACAATTATGTCCATATTTTTGAGCCTAGGTGATTTGCAAAGCAAGTACCTTAATGCCTTTGAACTTTGATATCAAATCAAATCCTATGGATAGTCCCTAGCACCCACAACCTAGAACCATCAAGATCTACTCTTCTTCTGTTCAAAATTTTCAAGTTTCACCTTCTGCAAGTTTGGACTAGATTTGTCAAATTTGGTGAAATTCATATCTCCTCTTCTCCAAAAATTCCACCAAAATTCCGGCAACCTCCAGTTGCAATGAGAAGCCACTCCACCAAAAATCAGCTGAAGGAAAAATCCCCACATGCCAAAAACATTCTGTCGAACACCTAGCATGCACTGTCACTTTGCACTTTCAGAAAAATTCAGAGATTCAGAGAAGTTCAGCGTCGTTTCTTCGTCGAGAGTTGTCACCGTCAATCAGGCGCCTGGCGCTGCGCACGGCCCTCCTCCCTGGCTGCGAGCACCGCGACGCTCCCTTGACGGGTGCAGGCGTCGGTGGCGGCGAGCATCGCTGGCGTTAGCGATTCTGCGGTGGCCGAGCCACCCATGGCGGCCAGCGAGGGCTCGAGCCAGCTCGCCACGCCGCCAGCGCCGCCTAACGCCTCGCCTTCGCGTGGCCTCATGCACGCCAGCGCACCAGCAGGCACCGTCGCCGTGGCCGGCAAGCACAGGCGCGCCTCTGCCGCCGCCGGTCAAGCGCCACCCGTGCGTAGAAACCCACTCAAAGCTCCCAATACAAGTCCGTTGAAGCGTCTGAATGGAACCAGTGGACCTCCACGATGACGCCAACCCCTAAACCTCCCGACCAAGCTCTGCGCGCACAGAATTTTAGCCGGAGAACTCCGTTCACGGCCACCGCCTCGGACCGCCTATAAAAGGGCCCCGAGATCGCCTCAAGCATGCACCACCTGCACCTCACCAACACCCCGCCAGCCACTAGGAGGACCTCGAGGAGGTCTCTCCCCCAACTCCGGCCGCCCGCTCGCCTCGGCCACCACCTCGTTTCACTCCGGTGAGGCCGTCCCCGACGCCCAAATCTCGTCGATAGCCTCCTCTAGCACCCAGTAAGCTAACCCCCGCTTCAATTTGGCCTTCGCGGCCCTCCCCGACGAGATCACACTCCACCCGAGCCGCCGTCCGCCGGAGCAAGGGCCGCCGTCGACGTAGTGCTCGCCGGCGACCACCACCACCACCCACCGACGCGGAATGATGCAGTGAGCACGGAGGTACCACCCGATCCTCCCGCCTCTCCGTGGATCGCCGCCGGCGACCACCGCAGCTCTCGGGCGCCGAAGAGCTCTGCCGCCTCCTTTTGAATATTCAAACCTGACGGATGGGACCCGCCCGTCAGCCTCTCCTTTCTTTTTTTTCAACCGTTTCAAAGCGATTCGAAAAGGCGCTTTCTAATCAAACGTTTTCGGACTTTTTGCCTAGACCCGAGAGTTTTCTGTTTCATTACAGAAAGGTCCTCGGACCAAAACTCTTATAAATTTTAAACAGAAAAGGATTTTTGAGTGATTCTTTTTCTATCCTCTTCAAATTTTGTATAGTTTTTTATCACATTTATTTGAAAAAAATTTGGAATAGTTTTGAGCACCCCTTGGTATTTACGTTAGTGCGTATATTTTTGTATAACGTAGATACCGAAGGAGGTGACGGAACCGCGAACTTCACCGAGCTAGGCCCCGCCTACTCCGAACCAGGCAAGCATGTTTGAACTTTTGATATGATAAGTGTTTGGGCATGTTTGCATTAATTAGTATCATGGCATGTTCATGAGCATCTCGATGAAAGTTTTATCACGTAAAAGTTGAGGCAAGTGAGTTTCGGAAATCCGTGAGTTGTTGGAAACGAGTTGCATGGCCATGAGTTGGCATGAGAATGGGTAAGATGGCAGTGTTGTAGCATGCCGGTCTTATGCCGCACCGCTGACCCAATGTCAACATAAATCAGTCCATTCCGTCCGTCTCCCTTTCGTACTACCACATGTTTTCCATAAGGGATACGACTTAGTAAGTTGCAAACCACTTTTGGTACACACCAAATCGAGAGGCGGGATGAGGGTTCCATGGCCCTGGATTAAAGCCTATCATCCGGTCGGGGCATGGGTGTTTCGGTTGGGACCGAGAGGGGGCACCCTTAGAGCGCAGATATAAATTTGATCCCATGCTATTCGAGATTGTGATCTCCCGTCTCGTAGTTTTTCTTGAACGCTGTCTAGGGTGATTCACGCAACGTGAGGTAGGATGGGTGTTTTGGTTAGCTGTGTTTCCTCCGAAATACCAGAACGGAACTAGTCCCCGTGACTACGGAAATCCGTTGGCTGTGGATAATTTGGTACAAACTCGCAGAGTCAAAATCCTTGAAATCATCTTATTCAGTCCAACTGCTGTGTTCATCTTATCTTGTCAAATGTCGGTCCGGAGGCGAAACTCCCGAGAACCACATGAGTGTTAAAGGTTTATTTCGTGGATGGACTAACTCGTTCATCGCCTTGTGATGAATATTTTCCGTGAGTACCATTTCTTGTAAAATGAAGTATAAGCCCTTTCTGCGATGTCGCTCAGACGTCCGACTGTGGCAATGTTAATTACTTGTTCTGATATAAGCCCTTTCTGCGATGTCGCTCCGTCTGCGGCATTGTTATTCGTTTACTTTTGATATAAGCCCTTTCTGCGATGTCGCTCAGACGTCCGACTGTGGCATTGTTATTTACTTGTTTTGATACAAGCCCTTTCGTGATGTCACCCAACGTCCGATCGCGGGCACGCATGTCTTTTCTTTCGATGTAAGCCCTTTATGAGGTGTCGCTAGACGCCTCGATCGGGCATGCTTTACTTATTTGTTCGCCTTCGAGGTGTCGCCTGCATAACCGATCGGTTTTAGTTTATTTTCTTTGGGTTTTCGAGCGGACTACCGCCGATTCCCTTTTTACTTACCTTGCTATACTGATTTGATTGCGCATTGTTAAATTACTCATGACGCATTCATGCATACATTTGTTATATCTTTTGTCCGAATTGTCTTGCGTAGTACTTTCAAAGTACTCACCGCTTGTTGATTTGGCGGATGTCGTGAAAGGCGATCTCATGGATGAAGAGTTCGATAGCGAGTCCGACGCCTAGAGGAATCCCAGTCGGTCTCATGCCCTCGGATTAGTCACAGTGTTATATTCGCTTCCGCTACCCAAATAAATTCACCGAGCCTCACCTCGACGCCGATGAGCCGCCAAAGGTGAGTCATATCATCCACTCCATCGTGTTATTCCACTACTTTACCTCGAAGTCAAGAGTATGCCACCGCTCCACGGTGTCATATCCGCCACTATGTATAATTATTGGCGTGCTTGTAATAAAATTGTTGAGCAAGATCAGCTCGACTCTGTAATATATTAAATGCTAATGGCTTATTGTATCAAGGTTTTGTCTACCAGTGAGGAGGATTTTCCTCACACTGGAATTAATAGATCGGTTTCTCAATAAATATTTTTATTGGAAAACCGGTCGTGACACAGAGTCAGGACAGTAATTTCCTACCACCAAAACATTAGTCTCACACGGTTTCGGGTGACCAGAGGCCTATTTGGCTCTTCATTCAATATTTGGGAGCAGAAGCATTAACGTTTTCGGTTCTCTTGAATTGAACTTTCTGGATTTGTCAAACTTCACAAATCTTTACTCTTGAAAATCCTAAAGTTACGATTATTTTGGAATGGAGGGGGAACATTTTAATATACATTGTACACGAGTATATATTAAAAAATATGCAACTTACCTCAGTTCATGCATGGTTCCAAGTATAATCTCCTTCGTTGCAAAAAAAAGTTAGATATGCGTATGAATATATATACCATGTTCAATCTCACAACAAAGATTGATGCCCCCTTTTACATCTGATTTACAAATGCCATTATCTCGGGTTCAAATAGATGAATGCTCTTCCTATGAATTTGAATCTTCGAAACCCCCTTTATGTTGAATTCGACATGTATTTTATTTCGTAGCTAGCAATTTGGAATGTATCCATGCAAGTGACAAATGTATAAAGTGCTTCACACTAACAACATGGAGTGCACTAATTAATGTTTATATATGAATTGCAAAAGCATCCATTGCCTGTATGTCAAACCGCTCTCACTCTATGGATCGATAATATGAAATAAACACATGCACATGCTAGAATTCAATAGAGTATGGGTGTCTGATAGACCGATTTTCTTCCATACGCAATTTTGTAGAATTCATGATCTCATCCAAAAATAATAATGCCATTTATATTTTAATTTAATGCGTAGAACTGCCTTTTGCACGTAGATATCTCTCTATCTAACGATAAGTGCACACACTTTATATGCATCGGCATTTCTCTTTCACACATGCTCACAATCTCTCTCGTGGTGTCGGGGTGTCTCACGCACATGCTCTCTCTGCTTCTCTATCTCTTTTCGACTACTATGTACCACTCTTTTCACTAATCTCAGTTGGAAAACACTATTTCTCTCACATTCATATATACACATGCACGGTCTCTACTAGCCCTCTATACGCACATATATGTGCCTACGTGTCTCCCAGACGCACATTATCTTTTAGGCTCTCTCGCACACATTGCCTCCCTCCTCCCCGACACACTTCTCTAATAGTAGTTGGCAGATATGATTTCGCCATATCATTTGGTAGGATATTCTGGCTGTTATGCTGGATGGTAATACGAGGCAAAGTTTTACCCTAGTTCGGATCGGACCCTTGCGCTTGAAGAAAGAGCCTACTCTGCATCGTATATTAGTGTTAGGGGTGTGTACAAAGTACACGTGAATACCGTGCATTGTGCGTGTGTATATATATAATCGATTTAACTAGCCCCCAAGCTTGTATAACATACTAAGGGCCTAGGGTTACAAATCATATATAGTCGGCTTATCACTGTGGGGATAGAGTCCTCCGCGACTGTAGCTTCGTGTTGTACGCCGAGTCCTCCACATGGGTCTCCGATAACACGCCTCGGTCCAACCTATATGTGGTGCAGGATGGAACCGACCCATGAGTCTTCATGTTGACCCACCACAACTAGAAATGATGTGCCCACCACACCACACACATAATCGGCCACTAAGAAAATAAGCATATACGATAGTACAGCAGTATCTAGCTCACGACACGCTTCCATATTTTGTTGATGACATCAAGGACTTTGCATTTGATGCGTGTTCAGTATTTTGTTGACGACCCTTACGGTCATTGTATTTGAAGCGAAAGCACGATATGGTCACTGGACTTCAGAATAAGCTCATCACGGTCACCACATACATTTTGTCGTGCTAACCAACATGTGGTTGGATGGTTAGAGGACAATGGTTTCTCGAGCCCACCAAGGTTGAAGTCCCGGTGCTCGCATTTATCTTGTGTTAATTTCAGTATTTTCCGGCGATGTACGTTCAGTGGTGGGAGACGTTCCACTCGACTACGAGGCACCTATGGTGACTTCGTAAAATCTCAAGATCATATATGCTGGCCCACTCTCTCGAAGGTGCGGCGGCGGACCGGCGGTTCCGCCGGTGGTGGTTGGCGGCTCGGGGGGTGGAGTTTGATGATAAACTGAGGCCCTTGTGTAGGACCTTGAAGTATGTCTAGAGGGGGGTGATTAGACTACTTGACCAATAAAAACTTAACCTTTTCCCAATTTTAGACTTTGGCAGATTTTAGCTATTTTCGAACAAGTCAAGAAATCTTCACACAATTCAAGCAAGCATGCAAAGAATATATTGGCAGCGGAAAATAAAGCATGCAACTTGCAAGAATATAAAGGGAAAGGTTTGGAGGATTCAAACGCAATTGGAGACACTGATGTTTTTGTCGTGGTTCCGATAGGTGGTGCTATCGTACATCCACGTTGATGGAGACTTCAACCCACGTAGGGTAACGGTTGCGCGAGTCCACGGAGAGCTCCACCCACGAAGGGTCCACGAAGAAGCAACCCTGTCTATCCCACCATGGCCGTCGCCCATGAAGGACTTGCCTCACTAGCAGTAGATCTTCACGAAGTAGGCGATCTCCTTGCCCTTACAAACTCCTTGGTTCAACTCCACAATCTTGTCGGAGGCTCCCAAGTGACACCTAGCCAATCTAGGAGACACCACTCTCCAAGAAGTAACAAATGGTGTGTTGATGATGAACTCCTTGCTCTTGTGCTTCAAATGATTGTCTCCCCAACACTCAACTCTCTCTCATAGGATTTGGATCTGGAGGAAAAAAGATTTGAGTTGAAAGCAACTTGGGGAAGGCTAGAGATCAAGATTCATGTGGTTGGAATGGAATATCTTGGCCTCAACACATGAGTAGGTGGTTCTCTCTAACCGGTAAGTTGGAAGTGTAGGTTTGTTCGATGGCTCTCTCCACGAATGAAGAGGAGGTGGAGGGGTATATATAGCCTCCACACAAAATCTAACCGTTACACTTAATTTACCAAACTCGGTGGGACCGAATCATAAAACTCGGTCAGACCGATTTAGTAAACCTAGTGACCGTTAGGGTTTTCGATGGGACTGACATGCATCTCGGTAGGACCGATTTGGTTAGGGTTAGGGCATAACGTAATCTCGGTGAGACCGATTACACAAACTGGGTGAGACTGATTTTGGTAATTAGCTAACCAGAGAGTTGGTCAGGTAAACTCGGTGAGATCGATTCGCTCTTTCGGTGAGATCGAAAAGTTACAAAAGGGAAACAGAGAGTTTACATCTGAACTCGGTGGCGCCGGATAGAAAGAGTCGGTAGGGCCGAGTTTGACTTTGGGTTTAGGTAATATGTGGATGTGAGAAAGTAGTGGAGGGTTTTGGAGCATATCACTAAGCACATGGAGCAAAAGGCTCATTAAGCAACACCTCATCCCTTCTTGATAGTATTGGCTTTTCCTATAGACTCAGTGTGATCTTGGATCACTAAAATGTAAAATGTAGAGTCTTGAGCTTTTGAGCTTGAGCCAATCCTTTGTCCTTAATATTTTGAGGGATCCACTTCCATCATCCATGCCATGCCATTCATTGAGCTTTCCTGAAATATTCATCTTGGAATAGTATTAGCTCAATGAGCTATATGTTATTATGAATTACCAAAAGCACCTAGGGATAGTTGCACTTTCAGTCTCCCCCTTTTTGGTAATTGATGACAACATGTAGATCAAAGCTTCGACAAATGATAATAAAATTGAAAAACATCGTCGCTTTGAGAAGTATGTGATAAGAAAGAGCTCCCCCTAAATTTGTGCATATCTTAGGATTTGCTTTGGACTGCAAATGCACAAGGAATTAGGCTCATGGGTTACTCTTCCATGTCACATACATCTTGGTGGAGCGCTCAAAATAATAACGATTGAATACATGCACTCATCACCAAGCACAGTGAATGATCATATAAGGATAAATAAGGTAATATTATAAAAGTCATAAGTGTAGCTTATGATCAAACACATGGTCATCAATGTCTCACATGTAATGCATAGTATCTCAAGCAATCAAACGCAAAAAAGTTCAACCAAGAAGACAAGAGAGAACAAAAGCAAATCTCTCTGTCTCGAAGCCTATGATCTATACATTTTTCTCCCCCTTTGGCAACAAGTTACCAAAAGTTCCTAGAAAATGCATAGCACTATTTCGTCTCTCAGGCTTGGTCTTCTGGTGGTGGTGTAGACAGGACTCCAAGGATGAACGCATCAGTAGACGTGGTAGGAGCTGAAGAAGTTGGAGCTGGAGCTGGTTGAGATGGAGCTGTAGCTGGAGCTAAAGAAGTGGCTCTGGTGTCTGGAGTTGGTACTGCAGCTCACCTCTAAGCTCTAGGCAATCCGCAAATGCATCGCTTGTCGTCTTGCCCTTCCTCTCCTCGCATATCATCTTGTAGCTGCTCCACACCGATCAATCTCACCACTTTGACATCAAGATCATAGAATTTTGTTCCATGATTCTCTCCGTGCTCTCTGGTTTTGAGTTAGGTGGCCAACCCTTCTCAATCTGTAGGGTTGATGCTATTAAGTAACCAAGCTGCTCCTGCTTGTTCTTGAGAAAGTAGTCGATGCCTCGCTTGAGTTGGCATCTTTGCAGCTTTCTCTTGCCTTGCCTTCTCCTTTCTCTCCTGAGCTTGTACTAATGATGGTTCATTCTCAGCCATGACAACTCGATTGTCCTCAAATTCAGGATAGAGAACCATGTGTTCCTTATCCAAAAGATACTTTCATGTGCCCATCTTCGAGTTTATCAACTCCTGAATCTGTGGGGCATAACCACAGCTCCTCTTCTGATCTGCTGCTGTCCTCTTGATTGTCTCAACTATGAGGCTCATGAACTTGAATTTCTGAGGCACATCAAAAACATGAAGCAAATTGATTGCATTCCCTCTAATCATGTTATGGTCACCTGATTTGGGCAATAGAGTATGCCTTAAGATCCAGCTTGATCATAGGCAGCCCCGATGCAGTAAAATGGACTGATCCAAACTTGAAGGTCTCAAGTGCATCATCTGGGATCTCCTTGTACATGTGTGACATTGAGTTATGATCCATTTTCTTCTTACCATAAATGTCCAGGTCATCCTCACTTTCCTTTGGGGCATTGATCAAACTTGCCCATTCCTCTATGGTAGACTGATATCTGGTTCCTTCTAACATCCACACTATCCTGCCATCTGGATAGAAATGTGCTGTGGAGTAGAATTGCATGATAAGTTTATCGTTCCAGTTGGTGAGCTTCTGCCCAACAAAATCAGCAACTCCACAAGCACTGAAGCAATCATATACTCCAGGGTAGTGTTCAGCATTCTCCTTCATGTAGGTCCAGTTGACCCATCTCATATCGCAAACTATGGGCTTCTTATCCAGCAAGATAGTCTCATCAAAGTCCTGCTGCTCCTTGGTGTGGAACCTGTAATCCACAGCAGTCCTTCTCCTCGTGGCATATGGATCTAACTCTCTCCATAGCCTCAACCCATTTTCTCTCCTGATCTTCATGTTTTCAGCCACAAGATGAGCATCATTGTGGTCTGGGATCTTGGGTTTGAGCTTCCTTAGGACCTGCCCTTCTTCATCTTCTTCAGCTTCAACCTCAGGCATTGGGGCCTTGTTCTTTTCGGTTGCTGGTATGCTCCTGGTATTCCTCTTGGGTGCATTCTTGGGCTTGGGGGCAGCTTTGGGCTTGGAAGTTGCAGCCCCTGATTTGATAGCATCACCCATCAACTTTTGTGCCTTGGGTGCTGGCTCTGCAACCTCTTCTTCTTCTTCCTCTTCCATCATGGAAGGCTTCCCTATCACTCTTGCCATGGTCTTCTTGACCCTTTCTTTCCTTTTCTTTCCCTCTGCAGCAACAGGCTCTTTGGGTTGAGATTCCAAAGGAGCTTGAGTAGACACTCTGGCTTTGGACATTGGTTGTCTACCTTCTGGTCTTTTGATTTTCAAACCAGGCTTCCTGCAGATGAGCTGAACTCCCTCTTGAGCACTTTCTTCTTGGAGCTTGCCTCATCCTCAACTGCCACGTAATCCTCATCTTCGGACTCTGAGGTCTTCTTCTTTCTTGTCCTTGTGGCAGCCTTGGGCAAATTGCTCGGAGTGCTTCTGCTCCCCTCATCTGAGCTGCTTGAGGGACTAGTGCCCTCGCTCAATTGGATCTGCTCTTTAGATTTGTTCTGGCTATCACTTTGGTCTGACATGCTGTTCAACTGACTGCTGACCCTGTGAATAGTTATAGATGAGGTAGAGTGGATGAGCATCACAAAATGCAGAGATTTTTTGCAAAAGAATGATTCAGAAAACTTAGTTTTAGTTTCCCACTGAAAACATTTTGGATCTACCGATTTTCAAACTCGGTGATACCGAAGCAGTTTTGGAACCTAAACTAGTGAACTCGGTCAGACCGAGTCACAGTTTGGTGGCACCGAGACTGCTAGGGTTTCACAAAGTTCAGAAATCGGTCACACCGATTAGCAATTCTCGGTCAGACCGAGAGTTACTAGTGCAATGGCATCAGCCAAATCGGTGGGACCGAGTTTTTCAACTCGGTGGGTCCGAGATGGTTTCGGCGGAAACCTAACCCTAAATTTTCGAATCACAACTATTCTAAGGATTGATTTGACTGGATAGGAGTGTTTCAATCGTGGCAAGATGCATAATGTAGACAATGTGCTGAGAATCGGACAAGGAAAGCACTGTGATTGAGTTCATACCCTAGTTGGGGGGAACTCGCTACAGTGGCAACGACGGAGGAGAATTCCGTTGACGGCGGCGAAGACCAGAGACAGGAGGTGGCTAGCGACGAAGTAGACGATCCGTAGATCAAGTTGGCAGAGCGAGCTATGCGCCGGCGAGAAGATTCGGAGAAAGTTTTCCAAATTTTGCCCGTGCGATATATATAGCCCGACCCTGTCGGTGTGACCGAGTGGTACAACTCGGTGGCACCGAGATGCAAAATTGTGAACAGTTATTGCAACTCGGTGTGACCGAAAAGTACAAATCGGTTGCACCGAGATGAAAACCTAGATCGACTTAGTAATCTCGGTATGGCGAAATGGAGGAATCGGTCGACCGAAAATCACAAAGAAGTTTTGGAAGTTTAAGTCTATGACGAATCGGGACTCGAGTGCTCCTCACACAGAGTGGTTCGAATCTTTGGATCAAATTTTGTGATGTAGCATGAATAGAGTTTGAGACGAGAAAAGCATAGATAGCTAGAGAAGGTTCTTAGGCATTCTTGTCCATCCACTTGGCCAAAGAATAAGAAGCCAATCAATCAAAACAACAAGTGGATGTCCTCGAATGAGTAAATATGCATCCAACATGCTCACACAATAAGATGACAAATGAAATATGTGTCAAAGCATGCACAACCAATTCTAGCATCTATCAAACAATTGGCGATGACTAGGTCATCTATATATGAGTATATTGACTTAGGAGTCAAATGAAAACATTTGATCATAGGTCATACTCATCGTTTAAGCTCAAGTGGGGTTACCACTTTTACATAAAGCATTTATGTGTTCACATCACTAGAGTTGCTTTGACTCAATTCTTCGAGTTAAGCTCCCCCTAGATGTGAGATCCCCCCTTAGAGGGATAAACTAACCTTGGGTTTTGTCGATGATGACTTCATGTAGGTGTCGAAGATGTGGATGCTCAATGTTGATGTAGATCGTTTGGAGAAATCCTTTGGAGTGAGTTGCACATTCAATACCTACATGGGTTAGTCCCACAAGGAACAAACAAGAATATCCATGGACATAGAGTGATGCACACACAAAATGATGTCCATGAAAACATTAGGTTACCTTGTCCCTTGCCTTACCAACATGAGGGTTTGTGACTCCTTGGACTAGTGCAAGATATGGAAGTTGATTGCACATGTCCTTGCCATAATGATATGAGTGAAGAATTTTGGCGGAGTCACCCTCAAGAACTCTCTAGTTCTTCTTCTTCGGGATCCACATCAACTTGATGGGAATCCTTGGTGTAGTAGTTGTACTTGATGAAGTAGAACTTGATGTAGTCTTGGGAACCCACTTGACCAAGGCCTTAGGTGCTCCTTCAAATGCATCAATCTCCTCTTGAAGCTTGTCCTTGCCTTTGTTCTTGTGGTCTTGTGGTGGAAGATCATCTTGAGCTTGTGTTCCCTTGAAGGAAGTAGGATCATACTTCTCTGGTTGAGGAACAAACTTCGTATTGGGGTATTGATCTTCTTCCCACTCAACTCCATTGGCATTGAACTTTCACTCAAAACCAACACCTTGATTCTTCCAGTGCCTTCCTTGCTTGCGTACAACTTCCTCAAATTGCTTACTCCCGGTAAGACTCTTGTATACACCTTTCTCTATAATTCCCTTCAATAAGTTGTTTTCTTGCTCAAGTGTAACTTGGCTAAGAGGATCATTAGTGGAATCAAGAGAACTACTAGAAGCAACAATATTGGATTTAGCATTGTTATTGTTACTACTAGAAGAATAATCTTTCTTGTTCTTGTTACTAGACTTGACTTGAGGCATGTAAGTAGATAAGAGTAAACGCTTGGCAATGTAAGAAGAACTTTTCTTACGAAGATCATCATTGATTGCTTTTAAGAACTCATGCTCTTGCTCAAGATTGAGCTTTTCAAATCGTAACTTCTCATGAGCCCTTAAAAGTTCTCGATGATCTTCAAAGATAGTTTCATGAGCTAACTTAAGAGTGTTTAGTTCTTTAGTTAGACGCTCAATTTTCTCCTTATCAGTGTCATTCGTTTCAACTTGATTAGCATGATTAATTGATGTTTCATCATAGTATTCATCACTAGAGTTGTCAACAAGTAAATCATCATCACCTAGCAAGTCATCTTCATCAACATCAAAATCAACATACTGGTGTGTTACCTTAGGACCTTTGGCCATGAAGCATCTACCAATTCCTTCATTTGGTGATTCAAATATGTCGAGGAGTTGGTTGACACAAGTGCTAGACCGCAACAACTTCATCTTGAGTGTATTCGGAGTCGGAGTGATAGCTTCTCTCGGAGTGATGGTCGGAGTCGGAGCCGGATACCCATTCACCAACATGAGCTTGATGTCTTCGTTTTGTGTAGCTCTTTGATGACTTGTCCTTCCTTTACGAATCCTTGCTTCTCCGTGAGGGTCTTCGTTCATAACGATCATCTCTACTCCTTCTCTCTCTTGGTGGTGATTCTTCTCTTCTACTTCTTCTCTTGGGAGAATCTTCTCTTCTTTTGTAGGGTGTCGTACACTCATTGGAATAGTGTCCGGGTCTCCCACAATTGTAGCAATTTTGCTCTCGACTAGAAGATCTTTTGTCATTGTAGGATCTTGACTTAGAGCTTCTTTCTTTGCTTCTACTCTTGTAGAATTTGTTGAAGTTCTTCACCATTAAGCTCAATTCTTCATTGAAGGTTTGTTTCTCACTTGATGATGTGGGGGCTTCACATGAGGCTTTGTAAGCACCATTCGACTTGTTGTGAAGTTCCTCCTTATCCTTGAGTGACGTCTCATGAGCAACAATTCTTCCAATGACTTCCGTAGGCTTGAGATCTTTGTAATTGGGCATCATTTGGATCAATGTGCACACGGTATCATATTTTCCATCCAATGCTCTTAGGATCTTCTTGATGATGAATCTATCGGTCATCTCCTCACTTCCTAAGCCGGCAATCTCATTTGTGATAAGAGCAAGCCTAGAGTATATTTTAGCGACACCTTCACCATCCTTCATTTTGAACTTGTCAAGCTGACTTTGGAGCACATCTAACTTGGATTCCTTGACGGAGTCGGTACCTTCGTGCATATCAATCAAAGTGTCCCAAATTTCCTTTGCATTCTCAAGACGGCTGATTTTGTTGAATTCCTCGGGGCACAATCCATTGAAGAGGATATCACAAGCTTGAGCGTTGTATTGCAACATCTTCAACTCTTCCGCACTAGCTTCACGGTTCGGTTGTCTCCCATCAAAGAATTCACCTTGCAAGCCAATACACACAATAGCCCAAACGGCGGGGTTATGTCCGAGAATATGCATTTTCATCTTATGCTTCCAACTAGCAAAATTAGTGCCATCAAAATAAGGACCTCTACAGTGATAATTTCCCTCGCTAGACGCCATACTCTCCTAGGTTGTGAAACCAAGGCTATGACCACCAAAAGCTATGGATATCAAAGCAAATGGAGACCAAAGCTATGACCACCAAAAGCTAGGTCTAGAGGGGGGTGATTAGACTACTTGACCAATAAAAACTTAAACTTTTCCCAATTTTAGACTTTGGCAGATTTTAGCTATTTTTGAACAAGTCAAGCAATCTTCACATTATTCAAGCAAGCATGCAAAGAGTATATTGGCAGCGGAAAATAAAGCATGCAACTTGCAAGAATATAAAGGGAAGGGTTTGGAGGATTCAAACGCAATTGGAGACACGGATGTTTTTGTCGTGGTTCCAATAGGTGGTGCTATCGTACATCCACGTTGATGGAGACTTCAACCCACGAGGGTAACAGTTCTTGTGAGTCCACGGAGGGCTCCACCCACGAAGGGTCCACGAAGAAGCAACCTTGTCTATCCCACCATGGCCGTCGCCCACGAAGGACTTGCCTCACTAGCGGTAGATCTTCACGAAGTAGGCGATCTCCTTGCCCTTACAAACTCCTTGGTTCAACTCCACAATCTTGTCGGAGGCTCCCAAGTGACACCTAGCCAATCTAGGAGACACCACTCTCCAAGAAGTAACAAATGGTGTGTTGATGATGAACTCCTTCCTCTTGTGCTTCAAATGATAGTCTCCCCAACACTCAACTCTCTCTCATAGGATTTGGATCTGGAGGAAAGAAGATTTGAGTGGAAAGCAACTTGAGGAAGGCTAGAGATCAAGATTAATGTGGTTGGAATGGAATATCTTGGAATACATGAGTAGGTGGTTCTCTCTCAGGAGTGGTAAGTTGGAAGTGTAGGTTTGTTTTGATGGCTCTCTCCATGAATGAAGAGGAGGTGGAGGGGTATATATAGCCTCCACACAAAATCTAACTGTTACACTCAATTTACCAAACTCGGTGGGACCGAATCATAAAACTCGGTCAGACCGATTTAGTAAACCTAGTGACCATTAGGGTTTTCGGTGGGACTGACATGCATCTCGGTAGGACCGATTTGGTTAGGGTTAGGGCATAACGTAATCTCGGTGAGACTGATTACACAAACTCGGTGAGACCGATTTTGGTAATTAGCTAATCAGAGAGTTGGTCAGGTAAAATCGGTGGGACCGATTCGCTCTTTCGGTGAGACCGAAAAGTTACAAAAGGGAAACAGAGAGTTTACAATGTAATCTCGGTGTGACCGATTCGCTCTTTTGGTGAGACCGAAAAGCTACGAAGGGCAGAGAGATTGCAATCCCATCTCGGTGAGACCGAGATCCCTATCGATGAAACCAATTTGCCTAGGGTTTGTGGCAGTGGCTATGACATCTGAACTCGGTGGCGCCGGATATAAAGAGTCGGTAGGGCCGAGTTTGACTTTGGTTTTAGGTCATATGTGGATGTGAGAAAGTAGTGGATGGTTTTGGAGCATATCACTAAGCACATGGAGCAAAAAGCTCATTAAGCAACACCTCATCCCTTCTTGATAGTATTGGCTTTTCCTATAGACTCAAAGTGATCTTGGATCACTAAAATGTAAAATGTAGAGTCTTGAGCTTTTGAGCTTGAGCCAATCCTTTGTCCTTAATATTTTGAGGGATCCACTTTCATCATCCATGCCATGCCATTCATTGAGCTTTCCTGAAATATTCATCTTGGAATAGTATGAGCTCAATGAGCTATTTGTTGTTATGAATTACCAAAACCACCTAGGGGTAGTTGCACTTTCACCTTGATTTCGTATCCAACGGCTGGAAAATCTAATGACCAGAGATGAAAAAGTCAGTCGACTGACGTGTAGCCTCACCCCTCAAGACGCATACATGCACGCACGCAAGACACGCACGCATGTAGGAGTGCAACAACGACACATACACATAACGCATACACGCACGCATCTTTGGCGTGCAACACCGACACGTACACATGCACTCACGAACACACGCACGCACGCACCCATGCATGCAACACTGAAACGCACCCTTGCACGTACGCACCCATGCATGCAACACTGAAACGCACCCTTGCACGCACGCAACACTCGCATGCCTGCATGCACACAACACACGTCGCAATACACACGCTTAACTACATGAAAAAGATGATGTCACACTCAATGAACAATCATCGGTTTATGAAATGCCCGCTTCTGACCGCCCTGGCCCACCAAAGGTTCCTCTGCTGTGTGCTGCCTGCGTTGGGTCACTGACATGCAGGCCATGCACCCAAAAAGCCCACACGTCAGTGGAAGAACAACACGGTGTCCTAGGTCAGAGTCGAGGGCGCCACTCGCGGCATGCCCGGCTGAACACGCCTCCGTGCCACATTCAAACGCCTCCATGAAACCCGCCCGTGTGGAAGCCGAGAAACCCACTCTGGACACACGTTCGTTCATGACCGGGCCGGTGTTAAACGCAACGCCGGCCGAGCTCCTCCCGTCCTTCGTCTATTTAATCTCCTATTTAAACAAGGCCAAACGCCGACCAAGAATCGCACACCTCCGCCGCTCCCCTATCTCCTCCACCATTTTGTCCACTCTTACAATGGCTTACGAAGAGTAGTTATTCCGCATCCAAGCCAGCTGGGTAGCCCGCCGGATACGAGCTATGCAGCTCACTGAACCACCTCCCTCCCCTCGCCCGACGGAGCCAGTTGCCGCCCCAAGCCGGCGCACGGTTCAGCAACTCGCCGCTCCAGGCCAGCTCGACGAGGAGCGGCGCACGGGCGTCGTTGCTGCCGTCCACGCCGCCGCCTCATACCGCATCTCCCGTTTCTGTGGCCGAGACTCCCATGCCGGCGGCCACGCCATGCAAGCAGCGACAGAAGCCGGGTGTGCGGAGAGCGACGAGTCGGTGGCCAGCGCCTCCGCGTCCGCCGCCATCATCGAGGAGAAGTAGAACACGGGAGGCCGCCGCCGCCTGGATCCCATGAAGGCCACAGCGGAGGCGACGCCAGCGTACACAGCAGGTGTCTTGCTGGATCCTTTTGTTGCGAGGACCTTCGTCGACCCCGCATGGGCTCCACGGAAGAGGTCAATGTGAGGATGAACTTGAGCCGGTGCCGGCCATGGCGAAGTAGTGGCCGGTGATGAACTCGAACCGGTGCCGGCCACCATCACCTTCGGCACTAGCCAAGGATATCAGTTGAGCAGTGGGGAAGCGAGCCGTCCTTTGCGCTGAAGCATATACCTCCGGGGCTCCCGGCAGTCCGGTGGTCGTGCTTCCGGACATGAGGAACACAAATCGATCGGCGGGCGACCATTTAGGCCATGTATTATATACCTGTGCTGTCCAGAACTAGCACCGCGTAGTTCATTTGAATGTAATGAAATCCGTCATGTTTGTGTGAAAATTCGGTATATTATATGATTTCCGTCGTTGTTTATATGAAATACTCCGGTGGTTGCGTGAATGAGTATCAGTTTGTCTACGTGTTTGCGTGAATTTCGTCCGGTTGGTTGAGTTACTGTCATAATGTGTGCGGCTACGGTTGGATGGCATAATTTGCGGGTCGCCGGTTGGTCTGCGGGCGGCTCGGGCAGCGTTGTGGGACAAAAAAACACAGCTCGTGCGAGCTCATCTCCAACGTGCGCGCTGGAGGATGCATGACAACATTATCACCCGAGCCGTTCCTTGTTCATCGGTGGCAAAGGCACCGGTGGACAAAAGGGTCGCCAATATTTTGGCTACCCCAGGCAAGATCCAAACAGCCCCTCCCAACAGATTCAAATCCCTCGTTCGCCGTGGAATTTTGCCATGTGTTATTTTCATGGACTAGCAAGATGCCCGTGCATTGCACGGAACATCAAGATGCATTTTTTTACAAACTCCCGCATGCATGCAAGGGATAATTAATGTCCTCCTTTGCTAGTACCACGAGGCAAACACCATTAATATTGCATCGATTAGTGTTAGTGGCCTTGTATATCTGCAAATTGTAATTTTGATAGTGGCCCCTTATATATAAAAATGGAGGGAGAAATATGAGAGATAAGGTGAGGAGGAGTGGGGCATGGTGCCGTGGTGGTTACTGGTGGTCGGACTGGGTGGAGGCATGGGGATGGACGACGCATTATGTCTAGATTTGTATCTCTCTCACACACACCCACGTAGGTGGGGGACGTGCACGAAGAGAAGAGGTGCACGCGCGCACGTACTCCCGTCTCTTTCCCAACCACACCCGCGCGTATACACGGTGGAGCTCATTTCTGTACGAAAAAGGCAACCCACGTGGTAATTTGGCATGTGTACTGGTTGTCCACTTGGTGGAGGGAGGATCGTCTACCACGGGTGAACAAACAAATTGCGACTTGACGCGTTATGTTAAATTAAAAAAAGAGGCAAACCATGTGGGGCCTACCTTAGAGGCAAGGCTCTATACACTGGAGTACTTTTGATGTGTCCCGTCAACTCGCAGAACGAGGAGAAACTTGCTTAGTACGCCGTCTCCCCCGCCCATGGGCATGGTGGCTCGCAGGATGAGGTGAAGCTGGAGTACTACTGTACGCCTTTACGCCTGTTCCCTCGCTCACGCGCGCGGTGGCTCGCAGCACGAGGAGAAAATTTTACTACACCCTCCGTTTACTCCTCGTCCCTACTACATACTTTGGTTAGTACTCCCTCTATTTACTTATAGAAGGCCACTATAATTTTGCATCTATACAAGGCCACAAATAGTAATCGAGACAAAAGTTACTACTCCCTCCTTTCCAGTTTATGGCTCAATTTCAAAATCTCTCCAACCAAGGTAGACGGTGAGTGGTCGAATTAATTTCGTAGTTTGCATAGTACGCTTGTTTTTCTCAAGAAGTTATGTTTATCGAGGCATTAATTAGAACGAATGCATGAATGACCACTAAATTTCCATGAACTTGTACATGCATTGGCTAGTTTCCTCTTGACACTGCTTGCGTCGGGTGATCTAACGCACCTCGAAATCCAACATGTAATGGTACTACTACTAGTATAGTACTAGAATTGAGACTTATCAAATGGAAAAATGAATGTTTTTTAGATGAGCCCTATAAACCCTAGTGGGTACGTACTCCGTAAAACAGATATTTCCAAAACTAAGTCGCTCCCTTTCATGAATTCTGTAGTATACTCCTCCGTCGACGCTCCCTTTCATGAATTTCATGACTTCTGTCACCGACATGTGGGACATATAGCAACCAGGTCGACGTGTCAAGCACCAAATAACATGTAAAACAGCAGGGGGACATTTGTGGCGCCCCAAGACCGAGCTTGATTGCCTTCCGGGGTTTCGAGTTTTGTCGTGTGGTTTGTTTTGTTTTTGTATTGCATCATGTCATCATGCCATCATTTCATTAATTTTTTGCAACTCATCTAAATAAATTGTATGGATTTTTCGATCCATTTAAATCGAGGGAAGGTTGACTTCTCTTTATAACTTATTCTCCCAATATTATGGAGCTATATAAAATTATTCCTCGTTTTGGAATCACCATAACACACTTGCATAGTAAATCCCATGCCTTTTCTACTCCGAGTTGACCTCAAAACCTTGCCATTATTATTCTATCATTTTCCGGAGTTCCACCAAAAATCCTTGGATCATTTTTGTTAAATTCCTCACATTTTTGCGAGCTCGGGAAAATAATCCCCAGGTCAAACTCTTTCTCTAATCTTTTTCTTTTCTTCCCTTTCCTTTTTTTTCTCTGTTTTAAGAGTTTAAAGAGAGAGAGAGAGGAGCTAGGCCCAGCCGGCCCCTGGCCATTCTCTTCCACCAGCCCAGCCGGCCTCCCAAGGCCCATGGCCCTGCCGGCCCCTTTCTAACCCTAGGCGCCAGGCCCCATCTCCCCTCGTCCTCCTCCTAGCGCCGCTCGCTCAGCCCGATCCACTCCCCCTGCTCTCTCCCTCGACTCCCACCAGCGCCGCCTCCTGCCCGATTCCCCTTCTCCCAAAGATCTCCCGTGATCTCTCCTCCCTCCTCCCGACCACATCGCCAGAGGCGCCACCAGCGCCGCCACCCTCGTCCTCACTCTCCCGATCCCCCTCATCTTCCCTAAATCGCCTCCACGCGGTTCCCAGGCCGCGCCCTTCCTCCCGTCGCCGCTTCCTGCGGGCGCCGAGGAGCGGCTGAGCCCCAAGGCCCGTCCGCCTCGGAGCCGGCCAGGCCCCCATCGCCTCACCTGCTCCTCCTCCGTCGCTGCGGCCGTGGCCCTCCTCTCGCCTCATCCATCCAGCGCCTTCTCCCCTGCCCTCTCCTCGTCGCCTCCTCGCGACCACCATGCCCGGCCACCGCGCTGCCTCGCCCCGCGACCAAGACGCCGCCTCGTGCACCCTCACCGACCGCTGCCCCACGGTTGCTGCGGCCTCGCCCCAGCCGTCCCCTCTGCTCCGCCCGTCGCCTCTGCTGCCCACCTCGGGAGGCCCTGCCCGACGCCATGGCCGCCCCATGGAGTCCCGCCGGCCGGGGACCAGATGGGCCCCTGCCCCGCCTCTGCCTCTTTGGATGAACCGTGGCTGCCGTGCCCTGTTGTGCGTTCTCCCCGCTGCCTGGCACTGTTGACGTCAAGACCGTGGGCGCCAAGTTCGTCTTCCACTATCATCTCCGAGGATTTCTCCAAGACCCGAACCGGAGACGACAAGTACCCCGACGATACGACAAGTACCCCTACGCGCGAAGACGCCAAGTCCGCACGGAAGCCCGAATGACTACTTCCACGATGATGCGACAAGTACCCCTACGGAAACCCGAATCGCCAAGACCGGATCCGACAAGTACCCCGATGACGTGTACCACTACCGTCGACCCTCGAAGACCCCGTGGACCCCGAACATCCACGGGACATGAACAAATACTTCCGATGACGAGATGTACCACAACCATCGAACGAGAACGTCTACTTCCCCTACGCGTGTGCGACTACCATCGCCGAGATCGCAAGTACCACGACAACCCCGAAGGGTTTCGGACCCGTCAAGTACCTCTTCGAAAACGAACGTGAAACACTACTTCCTCTACTTCCCTCGACGACCCGTGAACGACTACTTCCCTCTACGAGACTCGAACCGTCCCGTTTGATCGATCCGAAGGTATAACCCGTGATGACCGACCGTGATCGAATCATCCTTGCGATGCCCCTCTTTTGCCATGCCACCGTTCCGTGGGAACCCGGTAACCGGGAGCACCCCACCATCCTCGCATGACTCGCTCACGTCCACACTTCCCTTTGCACCGGTATCTCAATCGAGCTATCGGAACCGGAATGTTGCCGTGGCACCATTTCCGTTGTCGTTGCCGTGGTACCCTTTTTCGTTCCCACCACGACGGCTAATGCTTCATAACATGCTCTTGTCAACATTTTCATAAAAATTGCATAAACTTGCACATGTCATCCGCATCATGATAACAACATTTAAATGTTTATGATTGTTGTTTGCATTAATTTGCTTAAATGCCATGCTAAAATGATTTATTTCATAACTAAATAACCGTAACTCGGATTTAAATAATTTATATATGTAAATGGGGTAGAAAAATGCATAGATTAACATGGTGTACTTATTTTGCATGTTTAACAACATTAAAATTGTGTTTAGGGCAGATCTGTTCCGAATCCATAATTTGCATATGGGGATTTTCGGAATTGTTGTTCGTTGTTTCGGCCTCATTTAAACTTGCCTAGATAGGTAGTTTCATTATGCTTCACCTCTTGCCATGTTTAATAACATTTAATATTGTTGAGTACCTAACCGAGAGAGAACTAAATAAGTGTTGTGGTGTTTTGTCAATATGCAACCCGTTGCATATTGAGCTCCACTTAATTTGTAGGATTGTTTGTGCATATTGCCATGCCATGTTATTTAAACCGGACATGCATCATACTTGTTTGTGCATCATGCCATGTTCATGTGATGGTTGTTTTACTATGTTGTTTGCTTCTTTCCGGTTTGCTTCTCTCGTTAGCTTCGGTTTCGTTCCGGAGTTGTGAGGATTCGTTCGACTTCGTCCGTTTGTCTTCTTCATGGATTCGTTCTTCTTCCTTGCGGGATTTCAGGCAAGATGACCATACCCTCGAAATCACTACTATCTTTGCTTGCTAGTTGCTCGCTCTTTTGCTATGCCTATGCTACGATGCCTACCACCTGCTTATCATGCCTCCCATATTGCCATGTCAAACCTCTAACCATCCTTTCCAAGCAAACCGTTGTTTGGCTATGTTACCGCTTTGCTCAGCCCCTCTTATAGCGTTGTTAGTTGCAGGTGAAGATGAAGTTTGTTCCTTGTTGGAACATGGAGTTGTTGTTCCTTGTTGGAACATGTTTACTTGTTGGGATATCACAATATATCTTATATTATTAACGCATCTATATACTTGGTAAAGGGTGGAAGGCTCGGCCTTATGCCTAGTGTTTTGTTCCACTCTTGCCGCCCTAGTTTCCGTCATATCGGTATTATGTTCCCGGATTTTGCGTCCCTAACGCGGTCGGGTGATTTATGGGACCCCCTTGACAGTTCGCTTTGAATAAGACTTTTCCAAAGAAGGCCCAACATTGGTTTTACCATTTGCCTCACCTAGCCCTTTTTCCCTTGGGTTTCGGAGCCCAAGGGTCATCTTATTTTACCCCGGGCGGTGCTCGTCGTGAGTGCTGGTCCAAACTATCGGCCGCCGGTGTACGAGGCAACTCTGGGTTGGCCTACTGGGAAGTTTGGACAATCCGGTGTGCCACGAGACCGAGATATGTGCAGCTCCTATCAGGATTTGTCGGCACATCCGGCGGCTTTGCTGGACTTGTTTTATTATTGTCGAGATGTCTTGTAGCCGGATTCCGAGACTGATCGGGTCTTCCCGGGAGAAGGAATATCCTTCGTTGATCGCGAGAGCTTATCATGGGCTAAGTTGGGACACCCTGCAGGTTTGAACTTTCGAAAGCCGTGCCGCGGTTATGTGGCAGATGGGAATTTGTTAATGTCGGTTGTAGAAAACCGAAGTTGATCTCAACTAAAATACACCAACCGCGTGTGTAACGTGATGGTCTCTTCTCGGAGTCCGGGAAGTGAACACGGTGTTGGAGTTATGTTTGACGTAAGTAGTTTCAGGATCACTTCTTGATCATAGTTGTTCGACCGTGCTTTGCCTCCTCTTCTCGCTCTCTTTTGCGTATGGTAGCCACCATATATGCTAGTCGCTTGCTGCAGCTCCACCTCACTACCCTGTCCTACCTTTAAGCTTAAATAGTCTTGATCTCGCGGGTGTGAGATTGCTGAGTCCCGTGACTCACAGATACTTCAAAACCAGTTTGCGGTGCCGATGGAACCGTGCGGTGATGCACCCGAGCTCAAGGAGGAGCTCGATGAAGATCTTGTTCTTTGTGTTGTTTCGTTGCAGTTGATCGATAGTGGAGCCAGTTGGGACGATCGGGGATCTGTGTAGCATTTGGGGTAGTCTTCTTTTATTTTGGTTCCGTAGTCGGACCTTGATTGTATCTGTATGATGTAATGTTTTACTCATGTATTGTGTGAAGTGGCGATTGTAAGCCAACTATGTATCTGTTTCCCTTATGTATTACATGGGTTGTGTGAAGATTACCTCACTTGCGACATTGCTTTCAATGCGGTTATGCCTCTAAGTCGTGCTTCGACACGTGGGAGATATAGCCGCATCGAGGGCGTTATAAGTTGGTAATCAGAGCCTTCCCCGACTTAGGAGCCCCCTACTTGATTGTTTGCTGGCGTTGTTGAGTCTAGAACGGATAATGTTTTGAGTCTTAGGATTATATATATCGGAGAGTAGGATTCTTTTTACTCCTCAGTCCCTTCGTCGCTCTGGTGAGGTATCCTGACGTAGAGTTTTGACTTTTCTCTCCTCAAATTTCACTAAATTTTTTTTAGGATCACGCGGGTATCTTGGAATCGTTCCGATGGTTTTGTGACGAGAACATTGTTCTTGGTGCCTCGACATTTAGGGGTTGTGGCGGTGTCCGGGGAGTTGAGCTTCGAGGTGTTGTCGTCACAATTTTATCGTTGCGATTCTGGAATACCGAGTTTTACCGACATCGAAATCTCTTTTGTGCAGTTGTTGGTGAGATAACCTGATAGCCCGATCTTGTGAAAAGGGAGTATTGCCATGACTTGTATAACGGATGTTTTTGAAGGTCGAGGTACACGATTTCGAGGATTTCTTGGTTATGTGTTGAAGGATGGATACAATGGATCTAGGTATTGTTAGTTTGGGTGATATATTTTGTGTCCCTGATCCCCAACACTGATTGCATAACCAGAAAGTTTGGGAGTTTATAGGTGGGAATTCTAGTAGCTTATGGATATCTTTCCGACGGATGTATGATTTGAGATTGGGGTTCAACGTCTAGTGGTCCGCCCATTCACGGTCGATTCTGATTGGTCGCGAGGCGTCTTAAAGAATCCTTGGCTATGCTGATTCGGGGACGTCTTGTTTGTCATTCGTGACGTCCGCTATACGTCGTGTCCGTGTGGGCCCCACCACGAACACTTTGGGCGAAATCTCTATCATGTGTTTGTTCTGGCTCATTCTTGAAGCCAATCCTTTGTTTTTGTTCCGTTTGGTGGTATTCAAGTTGCTTCAATGCCAAGTGTTGATTCCATACTTTTCCTAAATGGTGTTCTCATATTGCTATGTGAATACTAATCCTTCTTGATCACTGAGCTTGTCATGTTAATTCTTTTCCAACCGGCGTGCTTCTCTTCAAGTGGATCCGATCATTCCAACATTCGCAAGATCAATTCTAAGCTTTTTCTCAACGGTGTTCGTTTCATCCGACCCAAGTTGTTTTGTTTTCCCGCCCTCCCACCCTTTTTCTTCAAGGACTAAGATTTCTTAATCAAGTATCCATTTTGTTGAGTGAAGTTTCTTCATTCTTTTCTTTTAAATGTTTTATCCGGTGATTTCTCATGAAGACGCTAAGGAAGCTTTAACCTTATCATTGTTCCATTCTTATTTTCTTCTCCGGTGGATTTGAGTCAAGTTTTCAGTGTTGATCGTATTCTTTTCATCGTTTCAAATGCTTTCTCATGTCGGTGTATCTCTTAATCATCCACTTCTCGCTATTCATTTGTTCCGGAGTGTTGAAGATATCTCAGAAGATTCTAGTTTCCATTCTCAATTCACTCAAGTTCTTTTGAGGATGCTATCTCATTCAAGCCATTTAATTCTACCGGTGCAATATCTATTTCAAGCAATTGTTCAACGGTGGTTCTTTTGAGTGGGCCCTAACCCACAGGTCTTTTTCCAGGATCTTACCTGACTCTTTTATTTTCCCGGAGCTATTCCCAAATTCTTTTCGAAGCTTGACGTAAGAATGAATTGTCATCAGTCATATGTCTTTCTCCAAGATCTTTCAAATTCTTTTCATTGTTGGTTCAACCTTCCTAATTGTCATTCCGGAGTGCTTCAATAATTCATGATGGTGTTTCTCGTCGTCATTCTCGAATTTTGAAGACCGAAGAAGAGTTTCTCTTTAATCTTGCTCCATTCTCTTCAAGATTCTTGGTTCTAGCTTGATGCCATCCTCTCATAATTATTTTCGATTGTGAGAATTCTTTTAACCCATCCGGAGCAATTCAGGAGTCTTTTCAGTTTGATTCTTCGGAGCCCATCATCTCAGAATTATTCATTCAAGCGTTCAACTCTTGTTTTTCCAAATCTCACCGGTGCATCGTCGAAATATCCTCTAATCAGTTCTTGATCTCTCCGTTCTGTTGTATCTAAATTCTCTCAAGTATCTTCGTTCATTTCTAATTCCTTACGGTGGTTCGTTCTTTTTCTTCGTTCTTTTTCAATTCTACCGGTGGTTCGTTGAAGACCTTCCCAAGTTTGCGCCATATCTATCTTAATCCATTCTATGGGAATAAGTAGTATGCCAAATCCGTTGCTTGTCATCAATCTAAATTGGTGAAGGATCAGCATAATGTAATTCTTATTCTTGTTTCATCGAGTAAATTCAATTCCTTATTCCGGAGGATCGTCAAAATTCTTGATTTCATTTGTTCATCTTTCTTTCCGGAGTTCCAAGCTTTCTCGGCTATATCATTTCAAAGCTTCATCTTATCACTGCAAGGTTTCACCTTGTATTTGCAACTTCTCTGTCTTTTATCATCCTTTTTCTTACCGGAGTTCTTCATGGAGGCTCTACATGGTGCTTCCTCAAGGATTCTTTTCATTCTTCAATTGTTCATCAAGATTTCTCTCGGAGTTAAGATCCGTCAGCCATACTCAAAATTGAACATGGTGCTCAACACATGTCTTGTTTTCAGGAGTTCAAGTATTCTTCTTCTTGCATTTCGAAGTGCAATTTGTTCTACCTTATCATTTGAGGTGGTGTTATGTCATTCTCGACAATTTGAGCTCGTGTTTCATGATTCACATGTTGTCAAGAATGAGGTATTTTAAATCCATCAATCTCTTCTTTGGATTTGTCTTGGGCTATATTTCACCTAAAGCTTTCCCTAAGGATTGTTGCTATTTATGGTGCTTATAAATGACCCAAGTTCTTCATTTGTCCTCCCGGTGAAATAAGATTTCATCTTCTTGTTGATCTTAATCCAATCAATTGTTTCCGTTAGTGGCAGAAGCTCACCTCATAATTTTGAGATGTTTCCATAAGCCCACTACAAACTTATTCTTTTCGTTGTTGGTCTTCCAACAACTCTATTCTAACCTTCTTGCAAGGATGCCTTCCAAATTCATTTGTGGTAGAAGTTGTCTTTTTCTTCTCCGTCCCTTTATCCCAACAATCTAGATTCTATTCTGTCGTTTCGAAGGCATTGTGATGTTGCTCTCTTCACCAATCACCTCGTTTTGCAAAGATCATGTTCTTTTTCTTACTTATCCATTTAACCGGAGGTTGTGTCATCTCTTCAAGTTCTTTTCTTCTTATCAAGTTTTCCTCCTTCTTTTAGTCGGAGTGCTGCCCAAATTTTATCAATCTTATTTCTTCTCTATCTTGTTTTAACCAGAGTGGGTTCAATATCTATTTTATCACTAAACCTCTTGGTTCTCGTCGTATCCCTTGTTCCTCTTTTCTAACAGAGTGTTTTTTCAACTTTCTTCATCTTCATTGTTTTCTTTCTTTCATTTTGTTCAACCTCTCAAGGTTCTTTGGTTTCACTCGTTTGTCGGAGAAGCAACTTTGTTTTACCTCTTCCTCTTCCGTTTTTCTCTCCGGTGCCATCCTAGATCTCGGGACGAGATCCTCTCGTAGTGGTGGAGTGTTGTGACGCCCCAAGACCGGAGCTTCAGTTGCCTTCCAGGGTTTCCGAGTTTTGTCGTGTGGTTTGTTTTGTTTTTGTATTGCATCATGTCATCATGCCATCATTTCATTAATTTTTTGCAACTCATCTAAATAAATTGTATGGATTTTTCGATCCATTTAAATCGAGGGAAGGTTGACTTCTCTTTATAACTTATTCTCCCAATATTATGGAGCTATATAAAATTATTCCTCGTTTTGGAATCACCATAACACACTTGCATAGTAAATCCCATGCCTTTTCTACTCCGAGTTGACCTCAAAACCTTGCCATTATTATTCTATCATTTTCCGGAGTTCCACCAAAATCCTTGGATCATTTTGTTAAATTCCTCACATTTTTTGAGCTCGGAAAATAATCCCAGTCAAACTCTTTCTCTAATCTTTTCTTTTCTTCCCTTTCCTTTTTTTTTTCTCTGTTTTAAGAGTTTAAAAGAGAGAGAGAGAGCTAGGCCCAGCCGCCCCTGGCCATTCTCTTCCACCAGCCCAGCCCGGCCTCCCAAGGCCCATGGCCCGGCCGGCCCTTTCTAACCCTAGGCGCGGGCCCCATCTCCCTCGTCCTCCTCCTAGCGCCGCTCGCTCAGCCCGATCCACTCCCCCTGCTCTCTCCCTCGACTCCCACCAGCGCCGCCTCCCTGCCCGATTCCCCTTCTCCCGCAGCATCTCCCGCATCTCTCTCCCTCCCCTCCTCCCGACCACATCGCCAGGGAGCGCCACCAGCGCCGCCACCCCTCGTCCTCACTCTCCCGATCCCCCCTCATCTTCCCCTCGTCGCCTCCACGCGGTTCCCAGCGCCGCGCCCTTCCTCCCCGTCGCCGCTTCCTGCCTGGCGCCCGAGGAGCCAGCGCCGAGCCCCGCGCCCGTCCGCCTCGGAGCCGGCCAGGCCCCCATCGCCCTCACCTGCTCCTCCTCCGTCGCCTGCGGCCGTGGCCCTCCTCTGCCTCATCCAGCGCGCCTTCTCCCCGCGGCCCTCTCCTCGTCGCCTCCTCGCGACCACCATGCCCGAAGCCACCGCCGCGGCCTCGCCTCCGGCGACCGACGCCGCTCCGTGCACCCCCTCACCGACTGCCCCACCGGTTGCCTGCGGCCTCGCCCCCAGCCGTCCCCTCTGCTCCGCCCGTCGCCTCTGCTGCCCACCTCGGGAGGCCCTGCCCGACGCCATGGCCGCCCCATGGAGTCCCGCCGGCCGGGGACCAGATGGGCCCCTGCCCCGCCTCTGCCTCTTTGGATGAACCGTGGCTGCCGTGCCCTGTTGTGCGTTCTCCCCGCTGCCTGGCACTGTTGACGTCAAGACCGTGGGCGCCAAGTTCGTCTTCCACTATCATCTCCGAGGATTTCTCCAAGACCGAACCGGAGCGACAAGTACCCGACGATCGACAAGTACCCTACTGGCGAAGGCGCCAAGTCCGCACGGAAGCCGAATGACTACTTCCACGATGATGCGACAAGTACCCTACGGAAACCCGAATCGCCAAGACCGGATCCGACAAGTACCCGATGGCGTGTACCACTACCGTCGACCCTCGAAGACCCGTGGACCCCGAACATCCACGGGACATGAACAAATACTTCCGATGGCGAGATGTACCACAACCATCGAGCGAGCGTCTACTTCCCTACGCGTGTGCGACTACCATCGCCGAGATCGCAGTACCACGACAACCCGAAGGGTTTCGGACCCGTCAAGTACCTCTTCCAGCGAGCGTGAAACACTACTTCCTCTACTTCCCTCGGCGACCCGTGAGCGACTACTTCCCTCTACGAGACTCGAACCGTCCCGTTTGATCGATCCGAAGGTATAACCCGTGATGACCGACCGTGATCGAATCATCCTTGCGATGCCCCTCTTTTGCCATGCCACCGTTCCGTGGGAACCCGGTAACCGGGAGCACCCCACCATCCTCGCATGACTCGCTCACGTCCACACTTTCCTTTGCACCGGTATCTCAATCGAGCTATCGGAACCAGAATGTTGCCGTGGCACCATTTCCGTTGTCGTTGCCGTGGTACCCTTTTTCGTTCCCGCCACGACGGCTAATGCTTCATAACATGCTCTTGTCAACATTTTCATAAAAATTGCATAAACTTGCACATGTCATCCGCATCATGATAACAACATTTAAATGTTTATGATTGTTGTTTGCATTAATTTGCTTAAATGCCATGCTAAAATGATTTATTTCATAACTAAATAACCGTAACTCGGATTTAAATAATTTATATATGTAAATGGGGTAGAAAAATGCATAGATTAACATGGTGTACTTATTTTGCATGTTTAACAACATTAAAATTGTGTTTAGGGCAGATCTGTTCCGAATCCATAATTTGCATATGGGGATTTTCCGGAATTGTTGTTCGTTGTTTCCGGCCTCATTTAAACTTGCCTAGATAGGTAGTTTCATTATGCTTCACCTCTTGCCATGTTTAATAACATTTAATATTGTTGAGTACCTAACCGAGAGAGAACTAAATAAGTGTTGTGGTGTTTTGTCAATATGCAACCCGTTGCATATTGAGCTCCACTTAATTTGTAGGATTGTTTGTGCATATTGCCATGCCATGTTATTTAAACCGGACATGCATCATACTTGTTTGTGCATCATGCCATGTTCATGTGATGGTTGTTTTACTATGTTGTTTGCTTCTTTCGGTTTGCTTCTCTCGTTAGCCGGTTTCGTTCGGAGTTGTGAGGATTCGTTCGACTTCGTCCGTTTGTCTTCTTCATGGATTCGTTCTTCTTCCTTGCGGGATTTCAGGCAAGATGACCATACCCTCGAAATCACTACTATCTTTGCTTGCTAGTTGCTCGCTCTTTTGCTATGCCTATGCTACGATGCCTACCACCTGCTTATCATGCCTCCCATATTGCCATGTCAAACCTCTAACCATCCTTTCCAAGCAAACCGTTGTTTGGCTATGTTACCGCTTTGCTCAGCCCTCTTATAGCGTTGTTAGTTGCGGTGAAGATGAAGTTTGTTCCTTGTTGGAACATGGAGTTGTTGTTCCTTGTTGGAACATGTTTACTTGTTGGGATATCACAATATATCTTATATTATTAACGCATCTATATACTTGGTAAAGGGTGGAAGGCTCGGCCTTATGCCTAGTGTTTTGTTCCACTCTTGCCGCCTAGTTTCCGTCATATCGGTATTATGTTCCCGGATTTTGCGTCCCTAACGCGGTCGGGTGATTTATGGGACCCCTTGACAGTTCGCTTTGAATAAGACTTTTCGGCAAGGCCCAACATTGGTTTTACCATTTGCCTCACCTAGCCCTTTTTCCCTTGGGTTTCGGAGCCCAAGGGTCATCTTATTACCCCGGGCGGTGCTCGTCGTGAGTGCTGGTCCAAACTATCGACCGCCGGTGGTACCGAGGGCAACTCGGGTTGGCCTACCGGAAGTTTGGACAATCTGGTGTGCCACGAGACCGAGATATGTGCAGCTCCTATCGATTTGTCGGCACATCCGGCGGCTTTGCTGGACTTGTTTTATTCTTGTCGAGTTGTCTTGTAGCGGGATTCGAGACTGATCGGGTCTTCCGGGAGAAGGAATATCCTTCGTTGATCGCGAGAGCTTATCATGGGCTAAGTTGGGACACCCTGCGGGTTTGAACTTTCGACGGCCGTGCCGCGGTTATGTGGCAGATGGGAATTTGTTAATGTCGGTTGTAGAAAACCGAAGTTGATCTCAACTAAAATACACCAACGCGTGTGTAACGTGATGGTCTCTTCTCGTGAGTCCGGGAAGTGAACACGGTGTTGGAGTTATGTTTGGCGTAAGTAGTTTCGGGATCACTTCTTGATCATAGTTGTTCGACCGTGCTTTGCCTCCTCTTCTCGCTCTCTTTTGCGTATGGTAGCCACCATATATGCTAGTCGCTGTTGCAGCTCCACCTCACTACCTGTCCTACCTTTAAGCTTAAATAGTCTTGATCTCGCGGGTGTGAGATTGCTGAGTCCCGTGACTCACAGATACTTCAAAACCAGTTTGCGGTGCCGATGGAACCGTGCAGGTGATGCACTGAGCTCAAGGAGGAGCTCGATGAAGATCTTGTTCTTTGTGTTGTTTCGTTGCGGTTGATCGATAGTGGAGCTCAGTTGGGACGATCGGGGATCATGTAGCATTTGGGGTAGTCTTCTTTTATTTTGGTTCCGTAGTCGGACCTTGATTGTATCTGTATGATGTAATGTTTTACTCATGTATTGTGTGAAGTGGCGATTGTAAGCCAACTATGTATCTCTTTCCTTATGTATTACATGGGTTGTGTGAAGATTACCTCACTTGCGACATTGCTTTCAATGCGGTTATGCCTCTAAGTCGTGCCCGACACGTGGGAGATATAGCCGCATCGAGGCGTTATATAGCGCACCCCACTCGCATCGCCCCGTGTTAGTAATGAGCAATGAGGCGTCAAATCACAATGCCACACCTTCCCTGACGGACGAAGCAACCATTATTTCACACTTCGTTCGACATCATCTCAAACCACTTACTAGTATTGCTTCGCCTCAAGAGGGACACGCATCGCCTTGGTACATCATGACACGTGGGACCGCATGATGTGCCATGCTCCCCGCCGATCGCTAGGTAAAATCACCTCATTTTACTATACTTCCTCGGATCGGTTTACTACATGGCATGCACGTCGTTCTAGGTTGAGAATTTAGCGGCTATATATATGTGATGAGCAGTCGCTAGCCTTTTAAAAATGTATACTTTTGTGCAGTAGTACTCCACTATCGATGGATTTCGCCATGGAGCAAAAATTGAAATTTTAAAAAAAGGTGGTACATATAGAGAGCGCTCGTCGCCAAATTATGCATATAGTACTATTAAAAAAGCTAGTGTGACGCCCGGGTAATCAAGCTACAGTAACCCTCTGGTAATGATGCCATGTCACCACGATTACCGTTGTTAATCGCGTGTTAGTTCAAAACCGTTTCAAATTCAAATTCAAAATCTAGTCAAACGGTAAAAGTTTTGAGAAAGTCAAATCTAAAATGTTCAAGGTGTAGCAAATAAATCATAGATGATTATGGTGGTGGATCCAAATTAACATACAATGTTTAAGTGCATTAGGTAATAGGAGCGATCATTTGAAACAATAATTTAAGCGTCTCTTAAATAATTAAATTATTAAAACTACTTATAACTACAAGAATAATTGTGGCGAAAGGATAAATACTATTAGTAATTTTTGTGCTAACTATATGTTTTACAAAACTAAAACAATCAGGGTAATAAAATTAAAACAGAAAAGAATAAAAATAAAAATAAAAACAAAACAAAACAAAAGAAGCACCCCCTGCTTTGGGCCAAGCAGCCCAGCTAGCCACCAGGCCGGCCCTTCAGCCGCGCCCATAACCCCCCACTGCTCCTGAAACCCTAGAGCCCCACCCCACTTCCCCCCACGATCCCACCTCCCCCTCCAGCGCCGTCACAGGAGAGGGCGCACGACCCCATCGCTCTCCCCACTCTCCCCTCGCTCTCTCCCCCACCCGAGGCCTCGATCCAGATCGGGGCAACTGCGCCCCGACCCCGTCGACCAACCCCACTCCCCCACAACTCTCTCCCCTCCCCGATCCAGATCGGGATCGGGGGAACTAGACCGAACCGCCGCCGACGCCGCCCTGGCTCCGTGCTCGAGCCCCGCGTAGCCCGGCGACCCTACTGCAGTGGACGAGCCACCCGCCAGCGACGAACCCCCCTCCCTCGCACCCGTGCCACGGCCTCTTCCTCACCGGACCCCGCCACCGCCTGTCGCCTCGTCCTCCTCGTCTCCTCCTCGCCGACGACGCGTCCTCATCCTCCTCCCCAACGGATCCATCAAGCCTCGCCGCCCCCCTTCTCACGACGAACGTGAGCACCTTCCCGTGCTCCCTCTCTACTCCCCCGTGGTCACCGCACTCACGCGCGTGCCCAGGCGCGCTCACCGCACCACGGCCAGCGCGCCGCCCCGTTTCCCACGTCGCCCCGCTCGCCGTCTCTACTGCAGACCGCCCGTGGCGACCCCGCCGGCCACCGCGACCATCTGCGCCGGCCTCCCGCTCCAATCCCACCCCTCCGCCGCTTCCCCTGGCCGGCGTCATGGGCACCGACGGCAGTGCAGATGGCCTCGCCTGAACCAACATTTGGGCTCGCACCTAGTCGGGCGCGCCCGTTACCACCAACGCCAGGTCTGGCCGCTCTTGCAGCCAAAAACCCTTTAGGCCCCTGGGGCCTATGACATATGGGCCCCACGCCCCCATTTAAAAAAAGGAATTAGAAAATTAATTAGAAAATATTAATTAATTAATTAGATAATTAATTAACATAATTAAATCTGTTAAATTAACATTATGACTTAATTAAACTAATTAAACCTGCTTAGTTAGTCTAAGACAATGACGAACGGGACCCACACGTCAGGTTGACCAAGTCAACTCTGTTGACTGCTGATGTCGACATGACATCATGCTGATGTCATTAACCTGTTTTTGAATTAATTAAATAATTAATTAAATTCCGTGAATTAATAAAATCTTTAGAAAATCATATCTTTTAATCCGTAACTTCGGATTAAAATATCTTCAACATGAAAGTTGCTCGAGCAGCGAGACAAATCCGGATCGCAATCCGTTCGTCCGCCACACACCCATAACCTATCGAACTCGCAACTTTCCCCTCGGCTCCTCGCTGAAAACACGAAACACGGGATATTTTCCGGATGTTTCTTAACCAGTACCACCTCATACCACGTTAGGGCACACCTAGCATCGTTACTTGTCATGTCATGCATCGATATGCATCTGTTTACATGGTATTCATTGTTTCTTCCCCCTCTTCTCTCCGGTAGACTACGAGACCGACGCTGCTGCTGCCCAGTTCGACTACGGAGTTGACGACCCCTCTCTCTTGCCAGAGCAACCAGGCAAGCCCCCCCCTTGATCACCAGATATCGCCTATTCTACTCTATACTGCTTGCATTAGAGTAGTGTAGCATGTTATTGCTTTCGATTAATCCTATCTTGCCCCATAGCCTTTGTCCTTGCTACTCATGTTGTTACCTTTACGCAATCCTACATGCTTAGTATAGGATGCTAGTATTTCCATCTGTGGCCCTACATTCTTGTCCATCTGCTGTGCTATACTATCGGGCCGTGATCACTCGGGAGGTGATCACGGTATATACTATATACTTATACATGATACATGTGGAGACTAAAAGTCGGGTCGGCTAGTGGAGCACCATGAGTGGATCTTTGTGGCGGAGCGGCAGGCGAGTTGAGACCGCCTAGAGAGAGGTGGGCTGGCCTGTTCGGGCGTTCGCGGATACTTAACACGCTTAACGAAATCTTGGTATTTGATCTGGAGTTGGCTACGGGCCTATCGCACTAACCAACTCGTGGGAAAGATATGGGCACTTGGCGTCGTGGTATCGGTAAAGCACTTCGTGAGGTCGACCGAGCGGTAGCGCCGAATTGGATCGAACGCCACTAGGCTAGGTCTGCTTCGGCCGCCCTCGCAAGCAAGTGGTATGTTCGGGTGATGGGCCCAGACCCTTGGGCGCCTAGGTTTGAACCGGCGTCTTGACCTCTCTGTTGAGCCTAGGTGGGGCTGCGGCGTGTTGATCTTCCGCGGCGGGCATGACCCGGAAAGTGTGTCCGGCCAAATGGGATCAAGCGTGTTGGGTTATGTGGTGCACCCTGCAGGAAGTTAATCTATTGAATAGCCGTGATCTTGATATGCAGGCGACTTGGAGTTGTACCTTGACCTTATGACAACTAGAACCGGATACTTAATAAAACACACCCTTCCAAGTGCGGATACAACGGTGGTCGCTCTCTCTCGGGGATACGAGGAGGGATCGCGGGTAGGATTATTGCTATGTGATGTTACTTGGAGGACTTCAACCTACCCTCTTCTACCTGTTGCAAGGCGAAGGTGACGAGCGTAGTCTTCGATAAGACTAGCTATCCCCTCTTATTCGGCATTCTGCGATTCTCACCCACCGATATGGCCCTTTACACATATATCCATGCATATGTAGTGTAGCTCCTTGCTTGAGTACTTTGGATGAGTACTCACGGTTGCCTTGTTCCCCTTTTCCCCTATCTCTACTCGGTTGCTGCGGTCGACGATGGAGCCGAGAGCGACGCCACCGTCGATGGCGACTACTACACTGGGCGCCTACTACTACGTGCAGCCCGGCGGCGACCGGGAGTAGTTTAGGAGGATCCGAGGCGAGGAGGCTGCGCCTCTTCGATCTGTACCCAGTTTGTGCTAGCCTTCTTAAGGCAAACTTGTTTAACTTATGTCTGTACTCAGATATTGTTGCTTCCGCTGACTCGTCTATGATCGAGCACTTGTATTCGAGCCCTCGAGGCCCTTGGCTTGTATTATGATGCTTGTATGACTTATTTGTGTTTTAGAGTTGTGTTGTGATATCTTCCCGTGAGTCCTCGATCTTGATCGCATACATTTGCATGCATTATTAGTGTACGATTGAATCGGGCGTCCAAGTTGGTATCGAGCCCATTTGCTGTAGGAATCCCCTTCCACACTCCTTGGCAAGTCGAGTCTAGACATTGCAAAACTTTTACTAACTTGGCTGTGTGCCTTACGGGCCCACGTCGCCATCGGGTGGTACTAGGATCTTTTACTCCTCGACCTTTACTCTAGGACTCTGACATCTCTTCTATTCGGGTTAAACGATTTTACTAACTCGGACTCTAGGTTCTCGATATTACTTTCTCCCGGAGAGCCCCTTATTCAGATGATCGTCTGCTGCACCAGAAGGATTCGAAGATACTCTCCGATGTTCTCTTGAGACTTTATGGCGTCGCTTTTGCAATTCCCCTCCATTGATAAACCCCTATGGATAACCACGCATACTCACCATTCATACAATGCTTCCTAGTCGATCTTGTTATTACAAGATACCTCGAAATTCTCTCTAATGTTCCGAGAATACTTTGTGCCTACTGCGATGCAGTTCCTTGCTACATGAATACCCCTACGGATAATTTCTCGCACTTACCGAGTATCCACTCATCCCCAGTTGATTCATGTATGTCACCAAACCTCGAAATATAATTCGATCTTCCGAAAATCTTGAGCATCCTATTGCTCTTGAAATTCTTGATTGCTTGCATTATGGTTAATCCCATAAGTCTAGTAATCTTGTTGACATCCATTGTCATTGTCATTTTGAGTCCGTTGATTCGACTTGTTGTGAATGCTAGCAATCCTCAAACAGATCCTAGAATTCATCCTTCCGGCTCAGACATCATTTTTAAACATGAGCTGGTTCTCGACCAAACTATTTGTCGACAATTGTGCCTCTGGTCTATCCAACTTATCCATCCTTGATCAGAGCGTCTGCTTCTCATCCTTCATTTTGGAAACCATAATTTCTTTCTGTTTAAGCATCAGACTAATCAGGTGATTCTTGAATCTGATGCCTCTACATTCTTCTTCCTCTGATTGAGTACCGATACTCACGTCAGCTCCGTTGTAGACCACAAGACACCCTTTGTTGGATAATTATCCGACGGTGTCTTTCACATTCAAAATTCTTGTGGGCCTTTCCTCGGATACATAAAGCCTTTGCTAAATCATATCCTCTACTTTCTCAGCTATGCTCTGTTGTTGAGCTGGAATAAATTACTCCTGAAGTCTGTGTTATATGTTCCCAAGATGCCCAAATGGGTTGAACCTATGCCTTTTTCGAATCAGTGTGAACCCGGAAACTACTACGGGTCATACTCTACTGGTGTTATGTCAGATAAGATTTCAATACTACAACTAATGTCATCTTAGAAATACGAGAGGTGAATGGAAGATAATGCATTGAGGAAGTGGGAGTCGACCTTGAACTTTGTGTTCATGCCCATGGACGCGATGTATATCCTATCATGGAAGCTTCTTGTAACAATAACTATTTCCTTGATAACTAACATATGGTATCTGTGAATTGATCCCTTGCAACCGTGGTTCCGACCATGATTGTTCTTCTTTGATCTCATTTTTCGGACAAGTTAAAACAATTGTCTTCTATGGATCAATACACCAGTCCAACCTTTACTTTGATCTTGTGTCGAGTATTACCCCCCTGGTATCTCGAGATTATCATGGAACTGCATAACTTTTTATGAGTTCTTCATCAAGTGCTACCTTCCCATTGATTCCAATTTTTCGCGGGCTCTGAGTTATTAAACACTCAAAGACACCGATAACTGAACCGAGTCTGCACTACGGTTCAACGACACTTGATAATCTTCTTTAAGTACGAGTTTGTAACCGATCACGCCATTCCTAGCCTGTTTGGCTATATCCTTGTCGTACCGATTTTAACTGTGCTACCTGGTCCTTATCCCAGGAGCACAAATTTCGACGATGAGCTAAGCTTATGTCGATCTTCCTCGTCATATCATTTCACCTTGAACAACAATCTTGGTTTCGAGTTTGTGACATACCCGTGGTTCCAATAAACTTGCGCTTCATCATTCCTTTGACTTGAGGTCATCATTGTTCGATTACATCTTCATGAAACCTCTCGACAAATGTATCGTAATCATCATCTACATTCTGAGCTCTTCCAGGATATCAAGTGAATTCATGATGAGAAATACCATCCTTGCCCTCGCTGATTTGTGTTGTCATCGACCACTTTATTGCCTTCCGTTCAACACAACTTGTTCGTGTTTTGTGTAAACCTTGAGATCCCTGCTACCCAGAAGTTGATCTTCCTTACCTCGGGAGCATTACCATCTCTTTTTGCCAAGAATGTGGTGAGAATTTCACCACCTCTTAAGAATTCTTGATATCATAATACTTCTTGCCATCTTCGTTCATTCCTTGGTCCCCGTATTGTTTTCAACCGGATTACCGACAATTGAGCTATGACGTGTGAATTCAAAACTTCTAGCAACCCTATTGCTTTGAAGTGAATGGGTGATAGGTCATTCTAAGTCTTTCGATAATTGAATCACCATTCTAACATTGGCCGTGCAACCCAACCCATATTTCGGGTGCACCGTTCAACCAATGTTTAATTATGTATGTTTTCCTCGAGCATACAACATTATATCATTTCAATCAACAAGTGTCATCTTCTTGTTCACATTATTGTGGAAATCCATCCGTTGGAATTCTCGATGAATTGTCGCTGAGCCCATCAGCCACCTTCTCATCCCCTCCTTGGTTTAATGATGAACTATTGCTTCAGAAACCCGCTCCCATAGTTCATTTCTCGAGGATCTTGCAATGTCATTTCGACGATTTGTGTTGCACCTTTTCCTCTCGGACCCCCTGAGTCTGAGGTTTCATGACACCAATTGGATATGAATCTCGGTCGATATGATGGTTGGGACAACTTTCCAAGAGTTATGATGTTGATCCTTTGATGACTGGTAACATGATGTCATGCCTAGCACCCTCCCATTTGGAGGACCTATCATTATAGATTCCTTTTCAGCAAGGTTATCCATTCATCCATGAGGAAATTGTAAGACTTATTCTACAAGTTATTCTGATGGATCCTTCGTGTTTGCAAAGTCGATCTTCACGAAGACCATGTCAATGCTATCTCGAAGCATGTCAATGGTACTCCGATTTTCAACAGGGACATTTGAAGCACGATGCTAAATTTTATTTATCATTTATCCTAACACCGTTGTATGGGTAATATCATGAGATTCCTCCCCCCTTACCTAAATGGTTTTCTACTTTATATCCTATCATGGATATCTTGCTCTGCTTGTCCTTGGGAAGGATATACCCTTGAAATATGTGTCTAAACATATTTTCCTTTCCATTGTTCTGTTTAATCTTATGATCATATTTTCCTTCCATTGGTTTGTTTAAACCTTTTCTATGATCTATATGATATAAGCAGTAATAATCCACTGCTTGTGCAAACACCTCGAGGTACAACTCTGTCAGTAAGACCCTGTTACTATTGTTGATGACATTCCGGTAGCCACCGATGGAGGAGAACCTTGCCTATTGGTCCGCCTCGTTCAACGAGCAGGAAAATGGTTCTCTTCGTCCCTCGCCCTTGGAACCAACATTGTTGCCGACATAACTGACGTGGTACTCTCTGACATGCCTTGCTATCATGACCGTGCAAGAGGACACTGCTCCTATTTAAAAAAAAACCACATGGTGGGCCCATAACCCATAGTTCCACAGGATCGAAACCTGACTCTCCTGTACACCTTATTGTCAAAGTTATTCCTCGTCCGCGGCTTCGTATGTAATTCACGAGCTACCTTCAAGTCTGATATCATACACATTACTTATTCTCGTTGCTTTGAACCCCTTTCACGCCCTGTAGCAGGCATCGAACATTCCTGCCCGCTTGAAACTTTCCACGATACCGCCTTACTTTGCTCTCGATATTTTCTAAGTTCCAATTCGAGAGTTACTTTCCGCCACCTTCCCCGATGTTATCGACTAGATAGTCAGCCTTACAGAGGTCTGTTCCCCTGGAATAAACCCCTTATTTTTTTCGTAAGTACGATGGAGATCCTGAAGGAAGGACGGCAACTTCAGCATGATGACCTAGAGAAGAGGAATGAAGGCATCAACAATGGATCGACCTCTTCAAGAAGAGCAACCAAAGCGAGAAGGGTTGTTAGAATTTCGTAACTGAATTTTCCCTTAGTCCCCCTCTTAAATCTCGGGACGAGATTTCTTGTAGTGGAGGAGAATTGTGACGCCCGGGTAATCAAGCTACAGTAACCCTCTGGTAATGATGCCATGTCACCACAATTACCATTGTTAATCGCGTGTTAGTTCGAAACCGTTTCAAATTCAAATTCAAAATCTAGTCAAACGGTAAAAGTTTTGAGAAAGTCAAATCTAAAATGTTCAAGGTGTAGCAAATAAATCATAGATGATTATGGTGGTGGATCCAAATTAACATACAATGTTTAAGTGCATTAGGTAATAGGAACAGTCGCTAAAACAATAATTTAAACGTCTCTTAAATAATTAAATTATTAAAAACTACTTATAACTACAAGAATAATTGTATGGGATAAATACTATTAGTAATTTAGGTGCTAACTATATGTTTTACAAAACTAAAACAATCAGGGTAATAAAACTAAAACAGAAAAGAATAAAAATAAAAATAAAAACAAAACAAAACAAAAGCACCCCTCATGCTGGGCCAACCTGCCCAGCTAGCCTGAGCCGCCCATCACCGCGCCCATAACCCCCCACCGCTCCTCAAACCCTAGAGCCCCACCCCACTTCCCCACGATCCCACCACCCCCTCCAACACACGTCAGAGAGGCGCCGACCCCATCGCTCTCCCACTCTCCCTCGCTCTCTCCCCCACCCGAGGCCTCGATCCAGATCGGGCAAGCTGCGCCCGACCCGTCGACCAACCCCACTCCCCCACAACTCTCTCCCCTTCCCGATCCAGATCGGGATCGGGGAACAGACCGAACCGCCGACGCCGCCCGGCCGTGCTCGAGCCGAGCCAGCAGCCTGGCGACCCTCTGCGATGGGCGAGCCACCCGCCAGCGACGAACCCCCCTCCCTCGCGCCCGTGCCACGACCTCTTAATTAAATCTGTTAAATTAACATTATGACTTAATTAAACCAATTAAACCTGCTTAGTTAGTTTAAGACAATGACGAACGGGACCCACACGTCAGGTTGACCAAGTCAACTCTGTTGACTGCTGATGTCAGCATGACATCATGCTGATGTCATTAACCTGTTTTTCGAATTAACTAAATAATTAATTAAATTCCAGGAATTAATAAAATCTTTAGAAAATCATATCTTTTAATCCGTAACTCGGATTAAAATATTTTCAACATGAAAGTTGCTCAGAACGACGAGACGAATCCGGATCACGCATCCGCTCGTTCGCCACACACCCCTAACCTATCGAACTCGCAACTTTCCCCCTCCGGCTCCTCTGCCCGAAAACACGAAACACCGGGGATATTTTCCCGGATGTTTCCCCCCTTAACCGGTACCACCTCATACCACGTTAGGGCACACCTAGCATCGTTACTTGTCATGTCATGCATCGATATGCATCTGTTTACATGGTATTCATTGTTTCTTCCCCCTCTTCTCTCCGGTAGACTACGAGACCGACGCTGCTGCTGCCCAGTTCGACTACGGAGTTGACGACCCCTCTCTCTTGCCAGAGCAACCAGGCAAGCCCCCCTTGATCACCATATATCGCCTATTCTACTCTATACTGCTTGCATTAGAGTAGTGTAGCATGTTATCGCTTTCGATTAATCCTATACCGCTGCATAGCTTTGTCCTTGCTACTACTATTGTTACCTTTACCTGCAATCCTACATGCTTAGTATAGGATGCTAGTATTTCCATCTGTGGCCCTACATTCTTGTCCGTCTGCTGCGCTATATTATCGGGCCGTGATCACTCGGGAGGTGATCACGGGTATATACTATATACTTATACATGATACATGTGGAGACTAAAGTCGGTCGGTGGTGGAGCACCATGAGTGGATCTTTGTGGCGGAGCGGCAGGCAGGTTGAGACCGCCTAGAGAGAGGTGGGCTGGCCTGTTCGGCGCTCGTGGATACTTAACACGCTTAACGAGATCTTGGTATTTGATCTGAGTTGGCTACGGGCCTATACGCACTAACCAACTACGTGGGAAAGATATGGGCACTCGGCGTCGTGGTATCACCGGCACGCCGTGACGTCGATCGAGCGGCACGCCGAATTGATCGAACGCCACTAGGCTAGGTCTGCTTTCGGCCGCCTCGCAACGCAAGTGTGTGTGTTCAGGTGATGGGCCCAGACCCTGGCGCCTAGGTTTGAACCGGCGTGGTGACCTCTCTGTTGAGCCTAGGTGGGCTGCGGCGTGTCGATCTTCAGCGGCGGGCATGACCTAGGAAAGTGTGTCCGGCCAAATGGGATCAAGCGTGTTGGGTTATGTGGTGCACCCTGCAGTGAAGTTAATCTATTGAATAGCCGTGATCTTCTGTAAGCAGGACGACTTGGAGTTGTACCTTGACCTTATGACAACTAGAACCGGATACTTAATAAAACACACCTTCCAAGTGCGGATACAACGGTGGTCGCTCTCTCTCGTGGATACGAGGAGGGATCACTGGTAGGATTATTGCTATGTGATGTTACTTGGAGGAATTCAACTTACCTCGTTTCTACTGTTGCAAGGCGAAGGTGACCGAGTTTAGTCTTCGATAAGACTAGCTATCCCCTCTTATTCGGCATTCTGCGATTCGGTCCACTAATATGGCCCTTTACACATATATCCATGCATATGTAGTGTAGCTCCTTGCTTGCGAGTAATTTGGATGAGTACTCACGGTTGCCTTGTTCCCCTTTTCCCCTATCTCTACTCGGTTCTGCGACTGCACGATGGAGCCCAGAGCGACGCCACCGTCGATGGCGACTACTACTACACCGGAGGCGCTTACTACTACGTGCAGCCCACGACGATGACTGGGAGTAGTTTAGGAGGATCCCGTGCAGGAGGCCTGCGCCTCTTCGATCTGTACCCAGTTTGTGCTAGCCTTCTTAAGGCAAACTTGTTTAACTTATGTCTGTACTCAGATATTGTTGCTTCCGCTGACTCGTCTATGACCGAGCACTTGTATTCGAGCCCTCGAGGCCCTTGGCTTGTATTATGATGCTTGTATGACTTATTTATGTTTTAGAGTTGTGTTGTGATATCTTCCCGTGAGTCCCTGATCTTGATCGTACACATTTGCGTGCATGATTAGTGTACGATTGAATCGGGGGCGTCACAGCTAGTACGTGCTTAATTGGGGTGCTAAGTTCTATTAAAGAAATACTAGTACTAGTATGTACATACTGAAGAGTTTAAGTAACGAGAAGAAACATAACATAGTTACATTGGGGCTCAAAGCACAACACACCCTCAAATTAAACTAAGCACACCGAAATTAAACTATGCAACTAATCCGGTAGACACTGCATTAGAAGTTTAGAACCGCCATGAGCAGCGACACTGCCACCTTACTCGGAGTCCTCGTCCATGTCCTCGACTTCGTCCTTGTCCCTCTTCCTCTTGGCTGATACTTCTTTGCTTGAACCGCCAAGTTGGTTGTTGCTCTTCATCCAACCCTTGTAGATATTGTAACAAAGGTAGCTATCCATTGCAGCATAGTGGATGTGGTCTATATCTAGTACATTCCACTGCCATGCATGACGATGAAACGTGTAATGAGGTTTCTCCAGTTTCGCACGAAGGATGAACCATGGCTCTCGCCAGGTCAGATTGAGGGGTGACGAGAGGGCACCAGCCGATTCTTCTGGAGGTCGAAGGGGTTGCCTACAACGAGGCCTATCCGACGCAGAAGTTCTTTGTCGTTCTTAAAGTCTACAGTAACGAATTCAACTGTTTTGTCCTCGAGGAAGTTCTTAAAATCCTGGCACTCAACGTCGGCATGGCATATGTGGTAGACCAAGAAAACGTTATGTACGCAAACCTGGATCACGGCGGGCTTCTTCCTCTCTTCGTCCTTTAGATCCTTCTCTTGTCCCACGACTGTGGCGTACTCAACATCTAGCCCAGCGACCCACTCATCATGTGAGTTTTCGAACATGCGTCTGAAGCGGGAAAGGCATCCTTTCACCGTCGCGGAAGTATGGGTGTAGATGACGTCGAACTCATCGCCGGTGATGGTTCTAACCTTGTACTCACCGCCGATCGGGGAGATTTGGGATGCCATAGATTTGGGAGGAGGGTTAGGATTAGTGGAACTGCCGTAATGTGAATGGACGGGACGACTAGGAGCGAACCGCCGTAGTATTAAAGGACGTGCGGGAAAGAGTAGGAGCGAACTGCTAGCGTGCGAACGGCAGGGTAGTGGCTTTCCATTCTCCCATGATTCTAGACCTATGGGTGAATATCCTATCCTGGAGGGTTATTCTTAAAATTTTCAGCAACTTAGCATGCGACCGTTTGATCTCAGATCCAAGGGCTGCCAGCAGCCCGTATCATGGTCGCGCCTACCATTTAACGTCGCGTCGCTCGTGGTCGCGCCCTTGGAGATTTAACACGGTGCGTTAGGCTATTTTATGTTGGCATGTCATACATAGTCATCACTTAGTCACTCATACTACAACAAGGTTGGCTATAAGGTTGGCTATAAGTGTATTTTTTACTCCTCTCTATCTCTTTCTTTCAGACTCCCCGTCCCATAATATAAGAACGTTTTGACACTAGCTAGTGTAGTGTCAAAACATTCTTATATAATGGGACATGAGGAGTACTAGTATTTATTGCATTTGCCAAGGAGTGACCTCTTCCAATGAAATGGTGTTGCTAAGTTTGCTTCATTTAATTAGCTATAGACTCAAAATTGTCTCTTCACCTAGGTACACGCGCTTAGCACCGCTTTCTTCCTTGGGTCACCAAACTAGTATCTCTCTTCTTGATTAACTTGCCACATCGGACTTTATGCCTATGTGGCAAGCTTAAGCACCTGTAGGAGCAAGTAAGTACAATAGTGCGCTTTACATGGCATTTTTGCATATGTGGAGGAAAGAGAGGCAAGGAAAAAGTGGAGAAGTGGGTTCTCATGCAAGAGCCAACCTCTACTACTACATGGTGGAGCATTGGGAGAGGCACTGTATGGAGGTGGTCGGGGAATCGGAGACTCACGCCGGTCATAGCGCCGCAGTTAAAATGATAATGGCAAGTCAAATCACGGGGCCCCACCTGTCCAGCAGTACCTCACTGTCAAATCACACAACCCTAAGTTTGCAGCAGCCTACTCCCTCGTCTTCTCGCGTCTCTGTCGAACCGACTAGGCGGAACTGCCCCGCCTACCGCGCAGGAAAAGCCCTCCGTCGGATGCGTTTGGTTGAAGGTATCGTATGAATGGATTGGGACCATTCAATTTTTTTGGGATTGAACCATTCAATTCATGTGTTTAGCTGAATATAAGAGACGAGCTAATTATTTAAGACGGGACCACCAGTCATGCTCACATAGTCATGCATGCAAAGGGTGGCCATTTGATTCGACCGATTTGGTTGGGTGGAATGGTTCAGCATCTTCAAGGCATATTCTCTTTTTTTGACTCGAACCATTCATGTGCTTTATAACCAAACATGTCTATTTTCTGAATGATCCCAACCCATTCATGACCACCCTTGCAACCAAACGCACGTCATCTTACGAAAACCAAATAATCCCACAATACTAAGGCGCGGTGCATTAACTTCTACCTCGTTTCTTGTTTCTTCACATATCAACCAATAAGAATCCAATGATATACTTTTTGTGACATAGTAACTCATATTTAGTTAGTCAAATGGATGACCTAGAACTACGTGCAGGCCCTATAAACCGAGACGCCTACAAATAAAAAACCGAGACGGAGAGGGTAGTTTAGCACGTATATTTTTAGATCAATATAGTCGGGATTCACCACGGAGCAAAACCAAGTGGTAGGCTGCTCCTGTCGTGTTGGCGTAGCAACTCAATCGAGGTCGATCCACACCTAAAATGGCTACACACTTAACAGACCCTTTGGCGGACATGTGGCTCATCCACCGCCTTGTTCCACGCGATGCACCAAATTACAGTTCGAGCATCGGTTGGAATTGGAGGCACCCCGGTCGAAGCGCCGCGAGAGTAGAAAATGAGCGGTGAGGGTCAAATCACAAAGCCCCACCTTTCCCGCATTAAGCTGGACGGACGAAGCAACCATCATTTCACTCTAGCGCGCAAGAGCATAAAGAAAAGAGAAAACAATGATGCGTGCGGCACCTACCTAGGGCACCCTAGGGTAGGGGTCTCCACTACAGATCCTTTTTTATAAAGCGCCTCCACTACAAATCGGCTTCTCCCTTGTCCTCTTGAAGAAAACCGATGATGAGTGCGGTGGTAGGGTTTGTAGGAGTACTACGGTGTGCGGGACCACGTCATAGTAAACGGGTTCGAGTCGACGCCTTAAATATGTGTGGGCCGCTTGGTTTTACGGGAACGAGGCAGCATTTTGGGTTCGGGGACCAGTGGAGATATAGCACGTACAAAAAATTGTGGACGTAGGTTCGACCGAAAGGCAATGATGCATGGGCCCTGCATTTTGATATACCCGGGGCCGCGTGAAATTTACTCTACTCAAAACTAGTAAGGTACACATGTATTGAAAGCATGAGATTTTGAAACCAAATTATGAATAAATACACACTATAGCATGTAAAGCTTTGAGTCATATATGCATGATGTAGATGTTCGTTTAGTTCTTATAGTTCATCTCATTCAAAATCAATTAGTTTTATAAAAATGTTAAGATTCATGGGGTTGTGCATTGTAAATCATAAAGTAAAAAACAAATAATGGCAATTCATTTAGAAAAAAAATAATCAATTATGATACAGAAGATTCTAGAACAAAGGAGAAGTGCTTGTGTTTTGAGGATTGTGCATTATGCTTAAGTTCAACCATGGAGTCTTCTAAATTGTACATGTGGCAGATCTGGTGGAATGTTGATGATATCCAACGGCCAGTAGTGCTCGGATTTGCCCATATCTTCACTGTCGGGTTAGCTTCATCGAGCGACCATCTTTCAAAGTTATTGGCACACTATATAGTTCTTGTGCCATAGTTGCATGTTTTGGAAAAAGCCTACTAGTGGGTTGTACTATCTATTTAGGAATAGAAGATGCATACGTGGAAGTCGTAGGGAAAGAGATGACATGGAGCATCTCAATTCCTATGAGTAGGGATTGGAAAAGAGATGTCATTTGGTTCACATCATAGGAACTTTTCTATTGAATCTAGAGATGACATGTATCTCAATTCCTATGAGGAGGGATTAGTAAAGAGATGTAATTTGGTTCATATCATAGGAACTTTTCTATTGAATATACGCTAATGTTTATTTTCCTTTGAAATTAAGGGAGTATAGGAATCCATTCATATGAACCAAGTGGCTCTAAATCTATAGAAATGATATCATGTTTATTTCCTTTGAAATGTAGAGTATATGAATCTATTCCTATGAACCAATTGGCTCTAAAGGAAAAAATCCTATAAAAATCATATCATATAGAGTTCCTATGATATTCCTCGACACTAAAGGATGGTTGAAATTGCTGCGGGTGATACGATGGTCTTTCCTTGTAGACTCCTCACCCATCTTTATAGTTACCTATCGAAGATGAATGAAATGATATATACAGGGTATTCTACATGTGCAATTTGGTACACGAAAACTCGGTAAAAGTTTGCGAGGTTCTAATTTTCAATAAAGCTATATGCACTGCATTTACGAACGGAGGGAGCGACGGCAGTTGCTAACACTCACATGGAAGATTTGTGTGTAGGAGGAGTGGCTGTTCTGTTAAATGACATGGCAAACCGACATCGCCGGATGCCGATCTAACGGTTCTTACGGCGTTCGTCAGGAAAAGGCTTGTGGCGAACATTTGTCAGATAATGATTTACGGACACATGCATTGCATTGATACGTGCCCCCCTCTCTCTCACGCAGACACACCCTCACGAGTCACGACTCTCCCGAGTCCTCTCGCAGACTCGCACGTCGCACCCATCCTCTATCTGCAGGTAGACGTTACGCACATATGTGCTCTTCACACCCTACCCTCAGAACTTCTAAAAAACAAAAGACGGCGCACACGTTTTATTTTAGCTCACACGTCACACACTTATACTATTACTCTTGCGGCGAACGTTCTTTGGGCATAGTATATATTGTACTCTCACGAAGAGAAGCGGTGCACGCACGCACTAGTTCTCTCACACCCACTCGCGGGTACACGTAGGAGCGCATTTTTTTGAAGCCGGTACAACAAAATCACTCCTCTATATATAAAAGCAGGAGTTTTAGCGCTTGCTTTATTAGGGTTCCTCTCGTGCACTCTCTCATGCACTCCAGATCTAAGCAAGACATAGGTGGCCACACTCTCTTTCTCTCAGCTCACAGCTGGTCACAAATCCGACCGGACAACCTCGACCGGGGCAGGGGGTGTAGGTGCATTGTTCACGCTATCGTCGGCGGCGAGGGAGGAGACCAACGGCTGCCCGCACGTCCCGATCGGCGGCCGTGCCGTTCTCTCCGAGAGAGCACTGGCTCTGGAGGGCCTCCGACCCCTTCTTCCTCCCTGTGGTATTGTGGACAAGATGCGGCCTCCCGATGCCGTCTTTGCCACATGCCGACGACCCTCAGGTATATATTCCTTCGAAACCTGCCTTGCTCTATTGCCCCAGCTCTTCCCCCTTCGTGTGGATCCTTTTCTACTTCCGTCCATTGTTACAAAGCCACCTAGACTTATACTATTATTAGAAGTAAAGATAGTTCATACAGTGAACTCAAAGCGTTGGTTCAAATAGGGAAGGACGTGGGAAAGCTGTAGCACGAATCTAGGACTTGGTTCTAAGAGGAAACGGGGGAAAGTAGTAATATGTGTCACTACTTAAATAACCGTATTTCGTATTTGCGCAAACAGGGATGTGTGTCTCCATATCGTTTCGGGATGTCTGTCTCCGATCGTTTCTATCCGCGCATTCAAAAGCACACACCTCAGTTTTAGTACAACTGCAAAATGAGATGGCTATCCTCGTTGCCGTCATCTAACCTCCCGCCTTCAAGGTATCCCTACATTGGTATTAACTAAGGTAGGATGACCAACACAATCTAAAAGAAGCTGATTCAGACGCGTTTTACTTCACGATTGCATGCGAGGACGAGTTTAAAACAACGCATCCTAGTCCGAATGCACTTTCTACCAGTTCATCCATGGACCGAGGACTAGCTGGCACGGATGCACGGCGGTTTTTTGGATAGGTGCACGGACAAGAGGCATTGTGGTCTGCTTATTTCTGCAAATAGCGGTGCTTAAATTTAGTGGAATGCACAAGCATTTCAGCTAGTCAGTACACTGCATGGTTCAGTTTGGCATTCTAGCTGAGACCACAATTATAACTGGTTATTCTGGAATGAGAGAACCTAACCCTGAATGGTGGCAACAAGAAAAAACCAGAGTGAACTCCAGGAAATTTAAGCCTGCCGGGAGACCCTTTGCTCAGAGAAGCCTTGCTTGTTTTTTCCTGATTTGTAAACCTTCTCACAACTTTGTCTTTTGCTGTGAACTAGTATATGTTTGTTATGTTCTATGAATTATTGAGATGTATAAAATTGCTTAACTTATGCTTTTCAAGATTTTTATGAAGATGAGTTTAATTGTGAGTGTTCCACATGAGCGCTGGAGTAGCGTGTGAACGTTTGGAATTGATTACATTGTGGCCTCAATTAACTGCATGAACCACTGTAACAAGATACATAGTAGTTGGTTATATGTCAGACAACAGATTGTTGATTGTTAGCTGGTCGATAGCCTAGTGTTGAAGCGAGCTGAGCCAATGTGTCGTGTTTTGCACAACTGCTTACAAGTGGGGTAGCACCAACAGTGTTTATAAGTACTTATGTATACGTTAGCGCACGGTTCTCGAACAAGTGCTCTATTTCATCAAAACACACACTGCTCGTATGATAAACCGTGACAACTTACGTCTTACCATGCCATATTCATGAAAAAACTAGTGAGGATGCATTTGTTTCGGCAACAATTACGATGGTTCTCACATGATTCAGGGGCACACAAAAGTAGCAGCAGTTCCCATAGACGGATTCAAATAGAGCACTAGCCCCAGAGGGGTCGATAACAGGCAAGGTTCGGATAATTAGACACAATCCAAACTACTATTAAACACTAGCTGGGCCAACTATTTCATGCCTCGATCTAATTTGGGCTAGACACAAGATGGACCTTGCCATGAACATCATCGAGGACGTCCCGCGGCAGCTCAATCCCGTGAACCTTCATGAATACAACCTTGTGGCCTTGCCACTGATAAACTTGTTTGTGGAGGCATGCCACGTCATCTTCCTGCGTAAGCTTGATAAGAACAATATGCCTCACAAACGAAGGAGTAGCTTTGAACTTCTTGTGCTTCAGTACACCCTAGACAACACGCCTGACAACAGTGAGGCTGGAATACAACTCTTCATTGGTATAACCGCAAATGGCTTCCAGGATCCAACAGCCTAAGAACTCTGTTTTCCCGGTCGTATATTCAGGTCGTCCGCCTCATAGCGAGTGACATGCACAACCACACAATCCTTGTATCGCATCGTGGCTCTAATTGAAATAGAAACAAATTCTGAATTACTTTTCAAGATAAGAACCACAAGTTATTTAAACCACTATGTATAGCATGGCATCGAAGATAATAAAATTTTGCATTATTAATCACCACATACTTCCTTTTCTAAAAGAAATCACCACATACTTTGATGAAAAACCACAATCGAGATCGGCAAAGAAGGAAATCACCTTGGGCAGCTCAGCGGGGGGGCACATCCTCGAAGGGGAAAATTGCTCCTGCAGTGCCACGGGGGCTGTAACCTCAAATGGGGCGTTGACCATCTCAGTAGTGGCCGTGAGCGTATCTGGGGTCGGCTCGGTGGCTGCCTCCATATTCTTGGAGCTCTCTGTCTCGTGGGGATGAGCCTCCCGCGTCTGTTCCAATATTGGCAGATCTTTGCCTGGTTCTCCTTGGTCCATCATGAAACTGACGAATACTAGGAGACCACTGAAAGGAAAACACAATCACAATGACAATGAAACAAAAAAGAGAGTGAGGATCGGTTACTGCTTTGCAAAAGTTCTTTTTCTTCTCTGAACGAAAATATACCAACATCACGGATCCGCTTACCTTCCCTTCATTGGGAGAGAAGAACAATGGCAGATGCGAGTGTTGCCTTTTCTTGAAGACGGTGAGGGAGAAGGGGATTCAGCGAGGAGTGAAATGATGGTTGCTTCGTCCGTCAAACTTAGACTGCGGGGAGGTGGGGTTTTGTGATACGACGGCTCATCGCCAAGGCCACGACCGGGTGACTCTCCGCCTGCATACTGCCTGCTAATTTGGTGGATGGCATTTGGGCCCGTGCGCTGCATTGCCCGCATGTCAGTGACAAAAGTATAACGACATTCGGTAGAGGGAGACGTTTCAATGACCTAGGAGGAGCCAGAAGCGGTAGAGTGTCTCCACTATACTAGTAGTAATTGTTTTTCTGGGTAGCTGTAGAGTGTCTCCACTGTACTAGTAGTAATTGTTTCTCTAGGCCCAAGACAAAACAGCCAATCCACACTAGTAAATAGTAAAATAAATTCAAAAGGCGCTACCCACACCCAAAGACACCCCTCCCCACAAAAACCCGGGTGCTCTTCTTCCTCCTCGCTCCCACCCACCTCACGTCAGCTCGCTCCACTCGTACCCCCAAATTCCTCACCTCACTCCTACAGAAAACCCCAGCTCCCCTTCTTCCTCACTCCTACAGAAAACCCCAGCTCCCCTTCTTCTTTGCTCGCACTACAACTAGGCTCGTCATTCGTTACTCTGCTCAAATCCGTGAGCGACGCGACGCCTCAAAGAAAATGGAGTTGGCTGACCCTAGCGCCAAGAAGATGAGGCTCGCCACGGCGACGCCTGTTGTAGATCCCGCACTTGCAAGTGCAGGAGAAGCGGCGATCCCGCCCCACCGGATCCCAGAACTCAGAGAATCTCGGGTGGACCGTGATCAGCGATCTCCCGGACGCCATCCCCGGGAGATCATCTCGCTTCTCCCACCAAGGATTGCTGCCGCACCCAAGACCTCTCAATTCGGTGGCGCCCTCTATGGTGCACCGTGCCCTTAATCTCATTGTCGCCGCACTATCTCTTTTCAATGATTTTGAAATCCCCAGAGCCATCATCTCTAAGGATGGCAATTTTACCCATGGACATGGATACCCATGGATATCCGACCCGAATGGATAGGGTTTGGATATGCTTTTGTGCCCATGGACGGTGCCCAAACCCGACCCGATTGCTCGTGGGTAGGGCATGGATATAATCTTGTACCCGCGGATATACCCAAACCCGACCCAATAGTATGCATTAATGGGCAAAAATCTACTATCCCTACGCCACAGTCACATGTCCCACTGCAATTTTACACCTTTTTATGTAAAACATGCAAAATAAATTGCACAATTCCCACCGTAACTTTTATTAGTTGACATTCAATCCCCATCGGCATACTCAGCGCTTCTTCCTTTATTTTTTATCTCCTCGTTGAAATGACTCGTCATTCTCATCTTTTAGAAAAATACTAAATGATATTAGGTTGTTAGTGGACGTTGATTTACCATAAGTTGATGTTTACAATAAGTGAAGCCTAGCTTGCCACGAGGTGAAGAATGAAAAAATATTATGTTAACATTGTCATATGTCTTATTTATATGTCTTGAGAGGACCCAATAGATATCCAGTGAGTATGGATATCCATCAGGTTTGGATATGGACACAACTTTACACCCGTGGATTTTTTCATGGGTGGGCAAAGATTGTCATCATGGATATGGATATGGATTTGATATTGTTCAACCCGATCCAAACCCGACCCATTGCCATCCTTAATCATCTCCTCCTACCAGGGCTCCATTCAAAGCCTCTGCATCCCGTCATGCTACCTGAGCAAGCATACCATGCCCTGCACGGTGGACGCCTGGCTAAAATCCCCTGAATTCACAGAACTACAGCTGCTTGAGTTCTACTATTCCCCTAGAAATCACATACCACATACAGAACGCCATGAACTTGTGCCCTCAGCAACGATGTCCATATCGCGGTTTTCCTCCTCTCTCCACGCCGCCACCTTTGCGCCGTGCTACCTTCCAGACAATCTGGTACTAAACCTTCGACTCCCATTTCTCAAGAAACTTTCACTTGTGCGGGTTCGTATATCGGAGGCCTGATTGCACAGCATCATCCACTCCAGTTGCCCTGTGCTAGAGTGCCTGGTGCTTGTTTTCACAGTTAGAATCGTTTGTCTCCAAATAAAGTCGCCTAACCTTGTAAGAATTGGAATTTCTTTTGACGGAAGGCTGCTCATCATCCAAGATGCCCCTTCACTTCAAAGATTGATCCTTGATTCTAGTTATTCACTATTGCAAATAACCGTCCTCTCTGCGCCTAAACTGGAGACCTTGGGTGTAATACATGATCTCTGTGCTCATTTCAATATGGTGTTTGGCTCCACAGTTCTTCAGGTACTTTATATTATCATCTACACTTGTAACCATATGCTGCATTTTAAATTTCTTCGCATAATTTATATATCATCTTGGAGTACACATTTTGTACTAATATTATGTTCTATGCTCAATGAAGAGTTTCTCCATGGATGGCCTATCAATGGTGCTGGATTCTGTCAAGATCTTATATATCCAAATGAATAGTTTTGATCTGAACAAGATTATTGGCTTGCTGCAATGCTTTCCATGTCTGGAGAAGTTGTATATAAAGGTGATAATTTCACACACATTGGAAGCCCGCATATAGTGTGCTAGAATTAACCGTTCAGCTGTTGCTCTTTCGACACTCTTCTTTTAGACCTTAACTGTTTTCAATTTTCATGTATATTTAGGCAACAGGACGGGGTAAGAAAGTTATAACCAATCGGTGGATTCGTAAGCATCGGGATTTTCTCACATCTCATGAGATTCGATTGAAGACAATAACGCTAGAACGATATGTAGCCAACCGTGCAACAAGATTTGTCACATTCTTCCTGTTGAATGCGAGGTTACTATTGTCCATCAGGCTTAAGTTTATCAGCAGCATGGTTTTGACGGATGGGTATGTCAAGAGCAAAAAAGGAGTTTTGTGGGCAAAAGAGCTTCGAACGTGCGGGCTTCTATTTACAACATATTGTGGTCATAATCCAGTAAATTTTACGATCCAGATGTTTATTCTATGGACCTGACCGATCCATTTGATCGTGATCGCCAAAATAGTGCCGAGTTAGATGTTGTTGCCCTTTTCAATCTGGGTTTTTGTAAACTCGATGAACAATCAACCCTCGTGCTTTTGTACAGTTTGTAAGCTGGAGTTAGATGTTCTCGCCCTTTTCAACTCATTTGTGGATCGTCATATTTTCTTTGAAACAAGGCAGCGTGAAATATTGTAACAAATCACAACCAAGGGAAATAACATCACTCACACGGCTGCTTGAGCTCACTGCATTCTGAAGCCAAGTGACTAGCCCCACCACCCCCACTCACCAACCTCAGATTCTCCTCCCGCGACTGGACCGACGATCTTCAACGGCTCTGCTCGTTCCGTCCGAGGCCTCGCTGTCGTCCTCCGCCTTGCGGCCTTGGTTCGCTTCGCCAGGCTTGCTGTGCGCCGCCTCTTGCATTGTCAACGCGTCAACAACCGAGAGGAACAAGGAGATGATCAGACGCGGAGAGGATGACAAGAGGGACCCACCAGCGCCATGGCAAGACGCAAGCAAGTGCCTCTATAGTACAAACCCAAAAACATGGTTCCTCCTAATGGTTGGACATCCGGGGCTCACGCCGCTGTCAACGTAGTCAATAAACGAGAGAATTACACTCACGAGCGGCCGACACGTGGACCCAAACAAGTCGTGCAGTTTTTTTGAGGAACAAGCAGTTTTTTGAGACAATGAGGAACAAGCGGTTGTTATTTATACTAGTTTTAGTGACGGATCGTGGTAACAACGGGCTGTGGCCTGTCTAGCTGTGGTTTTATTTATGTTTACCACATCATGAGCCCAGCTTGTGTTTTTTTCTTGCTGAAAATGGCTAGCCCAGTTCTATTTTTTTAAAGAAATACCCAAACAAGGCCTACTTGTTTTATCGGCCTATTTGGCTGCAAATGTTTCAGACGAGGATAGTTTCATTCGATTTGCCCAGAAATGGCATGTACATTTTTAAAAGACATCAAACCGGGAATTAGTTTCATTTTTTTCATTACAAGATCTTAAATTCCATAGATTTTTATGCGTGGACAATTATTTTGATTTTATATTTATATAAATTATTTTTCAAAATCGCTTGAATGTGAATCGATATTTCTGGATTAAAATAGTTGACCACACGAAATATGCAAAATTTCAGATACTTTTTAACCGTGGCCACAATATGGGGTGTAATGCTAACAAAAGAAGATGGACTCCAAAAAATCTTAAGAATTAGCAATGGGTTGTACATTATTAGAAATAATGGCGATGGGCTGTATGCTGTTTTTCCAGATTTGAGGCTGACTTATGCGCCTACTACAGGTTGACGCAGATGCTTTCATAAAAAAGGTTGACGACACGCAACGCCTCGTCAACTTAGTCAACACACGAGAGCAAAGGATCGTTGGATATCCATCCAATGGCTGTCGTGCTTCTTCAATCTCTCGCTCTTCATGCTCCGGCCGCCAAACAAACGCCGAGGGACTGCTGCCCTCCTCCCATGGCCGGCTATCTTGTCGCAAGAGCCTCACGGCCCCATCGTATTCCCATGATGGCCTAGCCATCCTCTACTCACCCACACTTGCGTTATTCTCCGTGACGGCAGACGAACCAGTGAACCTCGTACTCCTCGCGTGGGAAACAAGCGCCGAGTATTCCACGGCTCGTGTCGCCCTTCCTAGGCCTCATTGCCGCCCACCGCCTCGGTGCTCTCGGCGCGACCTGGTCAACGTGGTCAATGAACGACATCCATCGGAAGTGGACTGTACGTGGAGAGGCTGACAGTCGGGTCCATGGTCGCACGCAAGGAAATGCCTCCTTATTACGTGCAAAATAATGATTCCTCCACCTGACAGCTAGGACCCACAGGAAGGGCCTCTGTATTTCACGAAAAAACATTCCCCCCGGTGACAGGTCGGACCCACCAGCTATATCTTCGCCCGCAAGGAAGTGCCTCCTTATTACGCCCAAAAAAATGAATACCCCCTGCTAGCTAGGACACACCATATTGTTGGTCTGACTTGTGGGCCTACTAAGGTGATGGGGACAGAGGGCTTTGTCAACTTAGTCAATACTCCAGTGACCGTATGATGTCCATCCAACGGCCATACGACTTCTTCAACCTCTGGTCTTCTTGCTCCAGCCGCCCAAAGCAGCGCCGGTCGTGCGTGCCGCTTGCTCCGCCTCCGTGGCGGCTGTGCTACCGCCTCCTCGCCTCCGTGGTGGGTCTGCCCGTCGTCCCTTCCTAGGCCTGCTCGTCGTCCACCGCTGTGGTGCTCTCGCGCCGTGGCGTGGTCAATGTGCTCAACGACCAACTTCCATCTAAGAGTCTGTAAGTAGAGAGGTCGACAGGCTGGGTCCACGGCAGCCGCAAGGAAGTGCCTCCTTATTACGCGGAAAATAATTATTCCTCCACCTGACAGCGGGGACCCATTGACGGGCCACCAGTATTTTGCGAAATAAATCATTTCTCCCGATCTTGGGACCCACCGGACGGGCCACCGATTTATTAAAAAACGTTCCTCTGGCTGTCATCTCGACCCACCGGAAGTGCCTCCTTATTACGCACAAAAAATGAATACTCCCCGGCTAGCTGGGACCCACCTTGGTGGGAGGCTGTCTTAAGGGCCTACTTGTTGGCGGGTCAAGGGCTTTGTCAACTTAGTAAATATGAACGATTCTAGCTCCAAAGGACCAGATGTGTCCATCCAACGGTCAGTAGTGCTTCTTCAACCTCTGGTCTTCTTGCTCCGGCCGCCCAAAGCAGCGCCGGTCGTGCCACATGCTCCCGCCTCCCGTGGCGGGGTCTTTTTGCCTGGAGGCCTCACCGCCTCTACTATTCCCATGCTGGCCAGGCCTGCGGCGACGGGCAGCCTCACACCGCAGCCGAACCGGTGAACCTCAGACTCCTCTCCGCTGGCTTCCACTGTCGCGTTTTCCCCGGCTCCGCGTCGCCCCTTCCTAGGCTTTCGTCGCCGCCCACCGCCGTGGTGCTCTCAAGGCGTGGTCAATATGGTCAAGGAACGACTTCCATCGGAAGAGTATCTTGACGTGGAGAGGCTGACAGCTGGGTCCACGGCCAAAGCCCAGTTTTTTTGTGATTTGCCAATTAAGTCGCTTTGTCAGGCCTGTTGCGCTGCAAATCTTTCAAGACGAGGAGAGCTTTTCATTCGGCTGGCCGAGAAAATGGCCCATCAGTAATGAGAAATGGGCTGTACATTTTTAAAACACATCAAACCGGCAATTAGTTTCAAATATTTTTTTTCATTTCATGATTTTAAATTACATTAATTTTTATGCGTGGAGAATTTGTTGGATTATATATTGATATACATTTATTTTTAAAATCATTTTGAATGTGATTCAAATTTGGGATTAAAAACAGTTCGACCGCTTTTGAAATATGCAAAATTTCAGATAATTTTTTAACCGTGGCCACAATATGGGCTGTAATGCTAACAAAAAGAATATGGGCTCCAAAAAAAACCTTAAGAATCAGCAAATGGGCTGTAAATTATTAGAAACAATGGCAGATGGGCTGTATGTTGTTTCCACAGATTTGAGGCTTTCCTAAAAAAAATACTCAAGCAAATGTCCATCCAACGGCCGTCGTGCTTCTTCAATCTCTGCTCTTCCTGCTCCAGCCGCTCAAACAAGCGCCGGCAGGACTGCCTGCTCCCTCCTCCCCACAGCCGGCTGTGCTGCCGCGCAGGCCTCACGGCCCCACCGTATTCCCATCGCTGGCCTAGCCATCCCTCTACTCACCCACACCTGCTGTTATTCTCCGCGACGGCAGATTTAACCAAGAACCCTCGCTCAACAGATTCTCCGCGGGAAACAAGCTGCTGAGTCTTCCCGCCTCCGTGTCGCTCCTTCCTAGGCCTCGCTGCCGCCCACCGCCACGGTGCTCTCGGCGCGCCTGGTCAACGTGGTTAATGACCGACATGCATCTGAAGGCGGATCAGACGGAGAGGCCGATAGCTGGGTCCACGGCCGCACGCAAGGAAATGCCTCCTTATTACGCCGCAAAATAATGATTCGCCCACCGACATCGGGACCCAACGAAAGGGCCTCAATATTTCGTGAAAAAACGTTATCACTACCGATAGCTCGCACCCACCAGCTATATCTTCAAGACGCAAGGAAGTGCCTCCTTATTAGGCACAAAAAAAATGAATACTCCCCCTGTTAGCTGGGACCTAGTATACTGGCAGGCTGACTTGTGGGCCTACTAAGTTGACGGGGACGGAGGGCTTTGTCAACTTAGTCAATATGCATGATTCTAGCTCAAGTGACCGTACGATGTACATCCAACGGCCGTAGTACTTCTTCAACCTCTGTTCTTCTTGCTCCAACCGCCCAAACCAGCGCCGGTCGTTCCTCGTGCTCCTGCCTCCCGTGGCCGGCTGCGATGCGGTGGAGGCCTCACCGCCCCCTACTACTCCCACCGCTGGCCAGGCTATCCCTCTACTCACCCAAACCCCTCGTTATTCTCAAGGGCGACGGCAGCCTCACACCGCAGCGAACCGGTGAAACCTCAGACTCCTTTTACGCTGGGCATCCATCGCCGCGTCTTCCCGGCCCGCGTCGTCCCCTTCCTAGGCCTCGCCGTCGCCCACCGCCTGGTGCTCTCGGCGCAGCATGGTCAATATGGTCAAGGAACGGCTTCCATCGGACGTGGATCAGACGTGGAGAGGCCGATACTGGGTCCACGGCCGTAGCAAGGAAGTGCCTCCTTATTACGTGCAAAATAATTATTCCTCCACCTGACAGCGGGGACCCACCGGACGGGCCACCATATTTCGTGAAAAAAACATTTCCCCCCTGACTGCTGGGACCCACCAGCTACACCTTCGTACGCAAGGAAGTGTGTCCGGGCAACAAAAAAATGATTCGCCCCCCTGACAGTTGGGACCCACCAGCTACATCTTTGCATGCAAGGAAGTGCGTCAGGGCAAAAAAAACCCAAAACGATTCGCCCCCCTGACTGTTGGGACCCACCAGCTACATCTTCGCACGCAAGGAAGTGCCTGACAGCCGGGACCCACCTGGTCGAAGCGTACGTAGTGTTGTCATTCTGGTCGCGAACGTGTACGTACATATATACTGGTGGATGTAGAGGCGCGCACGTAGCATGTACACGTACGTACAACGGCGAGGGTGCAAGAAAGAACATACGGCCACGTACGTACATACGGGCAGGGTCTCTAACGCCTATCGTGCATATGTACATGGCTGGGTCGGAACGGAGAAACAACGTCGTCGTCGAGTTCATGGGGAGCCAACCGGCTGGGTCGGAACAGAATGCGTGGTCGTGTTCATCGGGAGGGCTTGGAAGGAAGAACATATGGAAACGAGGCCTGGCGTACCGCACAATGGAGGAAACGGCCTTGTGTTTGACCGGCCACGTTCGAAACGGGGTCCTGTTGATCGGGAGGGGCCCGGCGTACCACAAAACGAAGGAAACGGACCTCCTACGTTCGAAACGGGGGTCCTGTTGATCGGGAGGGGTGTGGCGTACTGCAAAACGGATGAAACGGACTTGAGTTGGAGCGCCACGGTCGAAACGGGGGAGGGTGTGGCGATCGCAAAACGGACTCCACGGATACTGTTCATCTCCACCGCCGACCTCCTCCAGCCTCCACGGGCTACCGCCGACCTCCTCCAGCCTCCACGGGCTCTGCTCAGCCAACCTCCACCGCGCTACTCCATCGCCACCGCTCAACCACCCTCCACGGAACCCTCCACCGCTCACTGCTCATCCAGCCCTCCACACCACGGGTCCTGCTCAACCACCCTCCACGGCCACCCTCCACCGCTCACTGCTCATCCAGCCCTCCACACCACGGGTTCCTGCTCATCTAGAGGCAATGCCACCGCCACTGCTCATCCAAAATCCCCGCGCATAACGCCATCGCTCATCCTGAGGCAGCATCGATCGGCTTCGATTAGCAGCAGAGCGGCGAATCGCCCATCGGGTTGATTAACAGCCATCGATCGGTCGCCGGGTTCAAGAACGCAGAGTTCGCAAGGCGATCGCCCGTTCGTTAGAGCTCAACGCCGCCGGCTTCGTTAGAGCCAACGCCGCACACACACGCCAGCATATACGAGAAACGCGCGATCGCTCGCGCCCCGACCTCCCACCGTAACCGCAACTCCCAAATTTTCCTCCCTCGCTTCTACCACGGTTTTTTCCGTCATGGACGGCCCAAAGAATGTCATGCAGCTGCGTCTCCGCCCGCCCAGACGAAAAGCCCATTTTCGTCATAATTTTTGTCACGTAGTAGGAGCCCACCACATCTATGATGATACCGGTTTTGTCACAATTATCGTCATAGAAGTGTCATATGTATGATAGAAAAAAATTTGTTCGGCCCAAAATGTCACGGATGTGTCTTTTTTTTGTAGTGGAATCAAGCTTGTAAAGGCAGCCACCATATCATTTCTACAGGCAGCTACCACTTCTTGGATTGCCTCAGCTTTGGTCTCAGATTTAATTTTCTCCATCGCCCGCGCCACCTTCTCGTTGATAGTCACTTGACTGAACTTCTTTCTCTATCTTTTAGCCTCGGGATCCTTGTTATAATAGTACTTCCACGTGGCACCGTCCCTGGCGCCATGCACACATCCATATTGCGGCCGCTGGCCCGGTGGGTGTCCCATCATTATGTTCATGGCCCGGTTGAAAGGAGTGTCCCACTTGTACTTCGCCGACGACTGAGTCGACTGAGTCGATGAGTCGCACTCGGTCGCAAGCTTGTGTTGCTGTCTCTGCAAAATGGAGAATGAATCTTTTACGAATGCGACTACAATTTAGTGGACTTCATTGACCAGAAGCTAATATGCAAGGAGGTAAAAGGATAATTACCAATAATCTCATGAATTTCCTAGTCAGCCCGTCGGTAAAAAAAATCTTTTTTGGGGTCCCACGAGAATTGGGCCCTGATGAAGTTGTGCTCCTGCTGGTCGGTGAACTCAGCCAATGGGTTTGGGATCCCCTGACGTTCACGTTCTGCGTCCTCCTTAGCCCACACGAGCCTCTTTCCCGTGTAACAACGACTTCCAAGGCGGTGGTTCCCCATGTTCTTTGCCTGCAGCTGCTTGCCTCTCTTTGACATGGCCTTGGCAGCTTCTTCATTGCAAGTCTCCTTGAACTTTTCAAAGACCTCTATCATAATTTTTAGATTGTCTACAACAATAATGGCGTACGTTTCTTGGTCTACTTCAATCGCCTTTTCACCCAAGTTTTCCAAGCGCTCAATGTGTTGCTGAACTTCCCTAGGGCTTTGTTGTTGATTTTTTCATGGCATCATCATCACATGGGTCGACATCGTCATTCTGACCGGGGAACAGGAATCTTGCGTGCAACCTAGTTAGGAGCAGCTTCTTCAAATGTTCATTCTTCTGTATTTTCGTGGTGTTGATGTTAGCGGTATCCCGTAGGATGCATGCTAGTTGGTTGCCGTAACACACTGCCACTTCACGCGGCTCTATTGGCTCGAACTCGCCAGGGTGCACCTTCGTGACTACCAGTCTTCCGGTGCCGAGCTCATTTGGGCGCCATGTCCTCTTTTCCTTCTTTCCTTCACTGGCTTGGGAGGTCCCACCTTCCATGCTGTCGTTAGCAACATCATTAGGGGCAGTCTCAGTGCTAGTGTTCACTGGTGCGCGTCGGTGCTATACAAACGGTTTTTAACCCCTTTCCGTGACGGCATTTGGAACCGTCGCCAAGTGAGTGAGGGCAATAGGGGAGGGGGGCTCCCTCCCACATGACCCGAAAACCGTCGGGGATAGGGAACCTTGATGCATACAGTTGTCCTTATATAATCGTTTCCGATATCTCGAATATCCCAAACGCTTCATCCTTGCTACTCGTTTGTGCTCGCATTGTCATCGCAGTCGGAGTTTTGTGGTTTTACCTAAAACGAGGCAGATTCCAGGCACGGGAGCTTTCTAGGCAGATTCCAGGCATGGGAGTATTATGATGCCTGACACATCACAAACAGTTCAGGATTATAAACCGTGTATATAGGTAGACAATCACACACATTTAGTGTTCCCGCACCGTATGTGATAGTGTCTGACATCACACACACTTTGCAAACGGCAACTGTGTGCATGCTTGCACACGTTTCCTCTCTATGAACCGTCTCGGATTATGGTGTATATGACAAACGTTTGTGTTTTACCAACCATGTGTGTGTTGTAATGACCCGCACAACATAATTTCGCCCTAATTTATTTGGTGCTATTTAAAATTGTACCTAATTTAAACTTGAAAGTAGGCTATAGCTTTATTCATATCCATCAGGTTCAAACAACCAATGCATTATTCGATTCACAGGTACATATGTTTAAGAATTACATAAGCACCAAATAAAGAATGATGAACCAGGGTTCTATACTTGTACTATTACAGATGGTAAAGAAAGAGGAGACAGACATTCCGGTTGCTAAACAAGGTGAGCGGAATGGCCCTATTGTGATCTCCTGGATGCAGAAGGCATGCAAGACTCTAGTCCAACCCCTTGTGATGGCTGGCCGCCAATCATGTAGTTTGAGAGGTAATCTTGAGTAAACTGCTTCAGGATCCACTGCAAAAGAAAAAACATTCAGATATTGTCATCTAACACAACTCATTACGGGCAGTAAAAAGAAGGCTACAGGGTTCTTACTTACCATCCCGCAGTTCACTGTTGTCTTGCATAAAGTGAAAACAAATAGTTCGATTGACATCATTTGACCCATTTTAATAAAAATCTTTATCACTTTCCTCACTTGATGCTGGTTCATGAATATCTAATTGCCCCATACGCAGAAAGGGTCGAAGTGTGGATCTTTGGCAATGATATATGTACCTAAAAGCACCAAGTTAATAATAGAAGCTAAATAACAATTGAAAAATGATGTAGTACAACACTCCCTCCATCAAATTATATAAGATTTTATTACATGTATATCGAGGCATCATTAGAACAATAAGGTAACACTCTTCCTTGTTGCTATGTAGCCTGGGATTGCATATTTGGTCATTCAATACAATGCATGTTGCTAAACAATAATTGAAAAACGAAAAGGCATGTTAACGCAATATCCTTAATAAAGAACCAAATATCGAATTCATAGTGGTATTGTTGAAACTGTTATTGATGAAATTGAACTGCATGGCAAATAGTTGCACATAAAGAGCATCAAATTGTGAAGAACTGAAATAAACAAGTCATAAGGACATCTCTCGGCGATCCTTAAAAAGTTAAAGGACTAAAACCCTTAGTGGATATATATATACTCCAGCAATTTTTGGCCTTTTCTAGTCGATCCCCTAAACTTAAGGTTGTAAACTTCAATTTGATCAAGTTCAAAGCAGGTACAATCGAAAGTAGCATGCATTCAAACATAAACATAGATAGTTTTGCATAACCGAACATAAAACATAAATTTAAACTAAGCTAAACTACTTTCGGTCAAAGTAGAGGTCGAGCCAATCCTTACTCGTCATGTACGGTGTGCCGCGAGCTGGGTCCGGGCCGGTACCGTCATCGTGGTCGTTGGGGAAGGCACTCCTCCACTCATCGACATCGATCTCCTCATCCTCGAGGCCCACCTCGATGCCCTCCGCACCGCCATCGCCGCCGCCTTCGACCTTATCATCGGAGGAGAGCGCGATAACCTCGCCGCCCTCTGCACCGTCGTCCTTGCTGCCTTAGACCTCGTCGTCGGAGGAGAGCGTGATAACCTCGCCGCCCTCCGCGCCAGCAAAGATCGCCCACTCCGCCTCCATGAGCTCCGGGCGCTGCAGGCAGAGCTCTTGCATGTAGGCCTCATCGGCGGCCTCGGCCTCAAGGCGCTCCCATGCCTCGCGGTTCTCCCGCAACATAGCCGAGCTCACTACCCCTGGCTCTAGCGGAACGAGGTCGACCAGACGTGTGCCGAAGGGGAAATTGAGCCTAGCCGCCGCGCCATGGTAGCGGACCTGCCAGTGGTCGTACTCCATGGCCACGAGCTCGGCCATGTGGAAGCTACCGAGCCACCGAAGGGTGTGGGTCTCTTGATCTGTAATCCCGGCGACCCACGTCCCCCACCGCCGCTGCCGAACCCTGAGGTAGGACCTCGTCGGCTGCCGGGTCCGAGGGAGGATGAGGAAGTCCTCGAACCGGTGTAGGGGCGCGGTGGCAGGTGGATCGGGGGACCGGCAACGACGGATCGGGCCCGCGGAGGACGACGGGGCCACCTCGCCGGCGTCGGACGAAAAGGCCGGGATAAACCTCTTTTTGGCCATTGGCTCCTCGAGCTCCTCGGCACTTAGGCAGAGGTTGAGGATGGAGGCGCCGGTGATGGCGGCGACCTACCAATGGTTTCGAGGGGGCAAGGTTGTGTTTGAGGAAATACTGCGACAACTGAAAATTTTACTAGGCGGGAGTAACAAGGCGGGGCTACTGAAAATTTGGATTAAGGGCGAGCAGATATTTTTGAGATTGCGAGGGATGCAGAGGCGGTAGTAAAATGCCGGGGCTACTGAAAATTTGAATCAAGGGACTGAAGCAGAGCCGGAGGTTTTGGGGAGCGAGCTAGTGTGCTTGACACGCTGGCGGTGGACTGTAGCCGACGCACCTTCTCGCGTAAGCCATAGGCGTACAATACACCGGCGGTTGGTGATAATAAACTGTGTGGGATCTACTTGATTTGAGTTACATAATGGGGTCCAAGCGGCAATGGACGCTGTTTGAATTGCTAGACCTTTTATCTACAGTGAACATGCAACTATATGTGTGTCGTAAAAGAATTAGAATTATTCAGGGTTCGTTTGGACATTTTATACATTAAACTGGTTTTCTAGCCATTTCAGGTGCACAATTCAAAATTAAACTACATGCACATGCTCCGGTGCATATAAATTGGTTCAAAAATCAAATTTTTGTCCTTCTGTGCATGCTTAGGTCCCATGCAAGAAATGGGAATGAATTTTCCAGGGTTCCTTTGGCCTTTTATACATTAACTAGGTTTTCTAGGCATTTTATGTGCATAATTCAAATTTGAACTACAAGCACATGCTCTAGTGCACCAAAGTTGGTTTAAAAATCACATGTGTGTCCTTGGGTGCATGCTTAGGTCCTATGCAAGAGATGGGAATGAATTTCAAACACGAGGGCACTATTTATTGCCAGCAAAACATTGAGATACCTGGTTTTTAAATCCTAGTAAATCCAAAACTCTTCTGAATTTCATGAAACTTGGCATGCTATCATGGAGCGGCATCAACATGCCATGGTGAAAATTTTGTCCCATTTGGGGCAGGTTTGGGAATAAGCTTCTCAAAACCAGAGCTTCTCACAACAAGCGTGATGGTTTCGGTAGGGAACATGCCACCTTTGGGGATGGAACGATATCCGTTGCCTCTTATTGCTTTCAAAATTTTTCTAGTGTCAACATAGAACAACAGGAGTGTTGTGTTTAATCTTGGAATTTTTCGGGGTTCGTTTGGCCTTTTTATACATTAACTGGGTTTTCTAGGCATTTTATGTGCATAGTTCAAATTTGAACTACAAACACATGCTCGAGTCCACTAAAGTTAGTTGAAAAATCACATGTGTGTCCTTGGGTGAATTTCTAGGTCCCATGCAAGAGATGGAAATGTAATTTAAACACCAGGGCATTGTTGATTGCCGGCAAAACGTTGAGATGCCTGGTTTTTAAATTCTAGTAAATCCAAAAATCGTCTGAAATTCATGAAACTTGGCATCCTATCATGGAGCGGCATCAACATGTCGTGGTAAATTTTTTGTCCCATTTGGGGCAGGTTTGCGTATAAGCTTCTCACAAACTAGAGCTTCTCACAACAAGCATGATGGTTTTGATAGGGAATGTCCCACCTTTGCGGACGAAACGTTATCCATTGCCACTTATTGATTTCAATTTTTTCTCAGGTCAACATAGAACAACAGCAGCGTTGTGTCAATTTTTGTGATTTTTCGGGGTTCGTTTGGACATCTTTATGCATTAACTAAGTTTTCAATGCATTTATGTGCATAATCCAAATTTGAACTACATGCAAATGCTCCAGTGCATATAAATTGGTTGAAAAATCAAATATGTGTCCTTGGGTGCATGCTCAGGTCCCATGCAAGAAATGGGAATGAATTTCAAATACCAGGGCATTGTTGATTGCCGGCAAAATGTTGAGATGCCTCATTTTTATATTCTAGTAGATCCAAAACTCGTCTGAAATTCATGAAACTTGACATGCAAGCATGAAGCGGCATCAACATGTCATGGTAAAAACTTTGTCCCATTTGGGGCAGGTTTGGGTATAAGCTTCTCACAAACCAGAGCTTCTCACAACAAGCATGATGGTTTCGATAGGGAACGTCCCACCTTTGCGGACGAAACAATATCCATTTCCTCTTATTGATTTCAAATGTTTTCTCGTGTCAACATAGAACAACAGGAGTGTTGTGTCAATTTTTGTGATTTTTCGGGGTTCGTTTGGACATTTTTATGCATTAACTAAGTTTTCAATGCATTCATGGGCATAATCCAAATTTGAACTACATGCACATGCTCCAGTGCATATAAATTGGTTGAAAAATCAAATTTGTGTCCTTGGGAGCATGCTTAGGTCCCATGTAAGAAATGGGAATGAATTTCAAACACCAGGGCACCGTTGATTGCCGGCAAAACGTTGAGATGTCTGGTTTTTAAATTCTAGTAAATCCAAAACTCGTCTGAAATTCATGAAACTTGGCATGCTATCATGGAGCGGCATCAACATGTCGTGGTAAAAAAAAATTCCCATTTGGGGCAGGTTTGGGTATATGCTTCTCACAGACCAGAGCTTCTCACAACAAGCATGATGGTTTCGATAGGGAACGTCCCACCTTTGGGTACGAAATGATATCCATTGCCTCTTATTACTTTCAATTTTTTTCTCGTGTCAACATAGAACAACAGGAGTGTTGTGTCAAGTGTTGTGATTTTTCGCGGTTCGTTTGGACATTTTTATGCATTAACTGAGTTTTCAATGCATTTATGTGCATAATTCAAATTTGAACTACATGCACATGCTCAAGTGCATATAAATTGGTTGAAAAATCAAATCTGTGTCCTTGGGTGCATGCTTAGGTCCCATGCAAGAAATGGGAATGAATTTCAAACACCAGGGCACCGTTGATTACCAGCAAAACGTTGAGATGCCTGGTTTTTAAATTCTACTAAATCCAAAACTCGTCTGAAATTCGTGAAACTTGGCATGCTATCATGGAGCGGCATCAACATGCCATGGTAAAAAAAATTGTGCCATTTGGGGCAGGTTTGAGTGTATGCTTCTCACAGACCAGAGCTTCTCACAACAAGCATGATGGTTTCGATAGGGAACGTCCCACCTTTGGGGACGAAACGATATCCATTGCCTCTTATTGCTTTCAATTTTTTTCCTCGTGTCAACATAGAACAACAGGAGTGTTGTGTCAATTTTTGTCATTTTTCGGGGTTCGTTTGGACATTTTTATGCATTAACTGAGTTTTCAATGCATTTATGTGCATAATTAAAATTTGAACTACATGCACATGCTCCAGTGCATATAAATTGGTTGAAAAATCAAATCTATGTCATTGGGTGCATGCTTATGTCCCATGCAAGAAATGGGAATGAATTTCAAACACCAGGGCACCGTTGATTGCCGGCAAAATGTTGAGATGCCTGGTTTTTTAATTCTAGTAAATCCAAAATTCGTCTGAAATTCATGAAACTTGGCATGCTATCATGGAGCGGCGTCAACATGTCGTGGTAAAAAATTTGTCCCATTTGGAGCAGGTTTGGGTGTATGCTTCTCACAAACGAGAGCTTCTCACAACATGCATGATGGTTTCGATAGGGAATGTCCCACCTCTGGGGACGAAATGATATCCATTGCCTCTTATTGCTTTCAAAAAATTTCTCGTGTCAACACAGAAAAAAAGGACTGTTGTGTCAATTTTTGTGATTTTTCGCGATTCGTTTGGACATTTTTATGTCTTAACTGAGTTTTCAATGCATTTATGTGCATAATTCAAATTTGAACTACATGCACATGCTCCAGTGCATATAAATCGGTTGAAAAATCAAATATGTGTCCTTGGGTGCATGCTTAGGTCCCATACAAGAAACGGGAATGAATTTCAAACACCAGGGCGCCGTTGATTGTCGGAAAAGCATTGAGATGCCTGGTTTTTAAATTCTAGTAAATCCAAAACTCGTCTAAAATTCATGAAACTTGGCATGCCATCATGGAGCGGCATCAACATGCCGTGGTATAATTGTTGTCCCGTTTGGGGCAGGTTTGGGTATATGCTTCTCACAAACCAGAGCTTCTCACAACAAGCATGATGGTTTCGATAGGGAACGTCCCACCTTTGTGGACGAAACGATATCCATTGCCTCTTATTGCTTTCAATTTTTTTCTCGTGTCAACATAGAACAACACGAGTGTTGTGTCAAGTTTTGTGATTTTTCGGGGTTCGTTTGGACATTTTTATGCATTAACTGAGTTTTCAATGCATTTATGTGCGTAATTAAAATTTGAACTACATGTACATTCTCCAGTGCATATAAATTGGTTGAAAAATAAAATTTGTGTCCTTGGGTGCATGCTTAGGTCCCATGCAAGAAATGGGAATGAATTTCAAACACCAGGGTACCCTTGATTGCTGGCAAAATGTTGAGATACTTTGCTTTTAAATTCTAGTACATCTAAAACTCATCTGAAATTCATGAAACTTGGCATGCTATAATGGAATGGCACCCGACATGCTGTGGTATTTTTCGTGTCCATTTTGAGAGAAGGCGCACTCGAATAATAGCCAACAAAGGCATTTTGAAAAAATAGCTGCCACTTTAATATCTCAAACGGTTGTATAATTCAAATCATGTGCGTCCTGTTAACCATTCGCGTGACGCCACGTGTCTTCGTATTAATGGCTACAGGAGGTGCCGTGCGGACAGCTGCTTGACCTTGACTAAACGGGAGGCGTGCGAGCGGAGTCCGGTGCATTGGCTGACCGAGAGGCGTGCAAGCAATCGTCTATTGCGCAGGCTCAACGGGAAGCGTGCGAGCTATAGGCTGTGCAGGCTCACTGGGAAGCGAGCCCTTTGACTTCCATGACCACCATCCTTCCTCTCCATTAATGGCACCCGAGCCGCTGTTTAATACAAGCGGCCTTACTGTTCGCCTCCCATTCCCCTCCCTCCCACATACCTCCACCAACGCCACGGCGCGGAATGATCAGCTGCCACTAGTCTTCAAGTTTGGTGAAGTCGACTCCGAGCCGGAGGAGATAGAAAATAAGGAGGAATGGGTCCTCATGGATATGACCCAGAATAAGATGGCCATGGCGGTTGCTGCCCCCGCTCCCATCCCGCGCCAGCGACCATCCCCGTAGCATTGACGGGCTGGTCGCTGAGCACTATCGCAGAGCTGGAAGCCACGGGCGTCAGCGAGGTCTCCGCGGACCCACGTAAGCTCGTGTACATGCCAGCGCCAGCGCCCGTGCCCGTGCCCATGCGCGCGCCTCCACCCACCGTGGCGCCGGTCCCCGTTTGTTTTGCTGCACCCACCGTGCCCGTGCCCCTGCCCGTGCGCGCCCCTCCACCCACCGCGGCGCCGGTCTCCATGTGTTTGGCTGCACCCGCCACGCCCGTGCACGTGCCCGTGCGCGCGTCCCCCTCAGCAGCATGGGATGCTGCCGTCGACCGCTACCTCTCAGCGGCGCCAGTTGTCGTCCTCCCGCGGCCCGCCCGTCGATCGGGCAACGACATGATGTTTGATTTACAAGTGAAGAACATTTTGTGCTGCCTTGAAGACTTCAACAACGACGCCCCGGAGGATGACAACGACAACGACGGTGCAGCACACCGCCTCGCCACCGCCGGAAATAGTTCTTTTGGGGGTTTAATACTGTATCTCGAATTCTCGATCATATGAATATAAATTCGCAGTGTGACTGAATGAAAGATATGGTTTGAACGAACTTGCGTTTTTCTCTCTTAATGTACAGACTTATCAAACGATTTTCTTTTGAAAAAAACGTCAATGGTTTTTAAATATAAAACATCGCAAACGTTTTAGTTAGAACACCCGTACGCAAACCGATAGCTTCCCCAGGAAGCCAAGGGAAAATGTGCCGAGCAGGATTTCTGCATCCCTTCAACGCAAACAGTTGTTTTGCATGACCCGTGTGCAACCACGTAGAAACAATTGGGTAAGATTTGCATCTATCATTTTGGGTATGTTTCATTTGTCAAACTGGAAAGATTGACATTTGTTTACCTAGTAACATTGCCATTTGTCAACCTTGTAACACTGCGATTTGTCAAAATATGCAGCTAAAATTCACTAGCACTATCTAATTTTTGCAACTAAAATCACTAGCACTGTTCATATGGACACCACTAGTAGGCGTGAGTTGATGGACGCGTACGCAAATGTACCATTGATTACATACAACAAGTCATCAATCCACAATGACAACGAGGATACACGTTGGATTATAGACCATTTCCAACAAAACATTCTAGTAAAGTAAAGTTTTTCTCACACAACAAATAACAAAGCGATGAAATGGAATTTAGCTCAACCACTCGTCGGCATTGGAAACACTTGCTTTGAACCAGAAGTGATTCTCTGGGAAGGGCCAACTACTGTAAATCTCGAGACCAACGCAGGACTGATCATCCAGGCTGAAGCGGCCTATGTCAGGACCCATATTGGGATGGTAGGGAAGCATAGCAATGTCCGAGGTATAGATACAGTTGCTTCTCATAAATGGTAGTAATGTTGTGTCAATAGCAGCTGGATCACCTTCCACCATCATTGGATAATTTTGTCCAAGGAAGAGCGAGTTTCCTCCAAGACTTTCAATACTGAACCAGGGAGAAGGTGTTGGCGCTAGTACAGTAGTATCCATCCCGAATACCCTGCAACGGATGCTGGAATAGATCCGGAGAGTGCGACCATGCGAGACAACACTTTCTTCCTTTGTAACATCAGCAGTTCCCTGTATACAGACAAGAAGAGGTGATCCATCAGAATAAGATGACAGACACCACTGAGTATATGGGTCCTCATGCTCGTGATCATCAGCATCGTCATCTCCCCCTTGGTTATAAAAATTTCAAGTATAGGTGGTGGAATGTTCACAGGAACTTGGAAACACAAGAAGGTTAATTAGTAAAGGGAAACTAGCTAACCCGCATGCATGTGGATGAAACAATTATAATTATGGCGGAAGACAAATGTACCGAAAGCATCAAGATTTCATGCAAAAACAGTGCCACGAGTGGTGGTAGCAAACACAAGACCCTCGTATTGAATTGCATCACAGTACTCATACGTGTACAGAAATTCATTTTTTGAGCAATATCCATCGAGGCTTTGAAGTAAGGAAGGCAACTAGCTTGTCGAAGATAGCAACAAATTCATAGTTCATTTAATCCCAAGAGCGCTAGGGAACTCGACATATTGCTATCTTCCGTAGACGACAGTCACCATGATTGTATTTGAATTAATGTAGAATACCTGTGTACTCAACCTCTGGGCAGTCTGAGATTTTTGGAAGTGGAACCCGGTGACGAGTGTACACATTCACAAGTTCCTACTCGCAGTTGTACCCAATATAAACAACCCAATCTCCATTTGCGCCTTCCCAAGCCTTGCCCTCAAGCGATGGCATCTTAACATCACACGTATCATTATCAAGCGACATCAACTTGCACAAGGCGAGGCTTCCATCATCCCCGCGCCAGTCAGCAGGGTCACGGCGAACCAGATAGGGGAGATCAAATTGCTCCTGGACCCTTGGGTTCCTTGTAATGATGTTATTAGTTGAGTCGAGAATGGTCTTGAATGAACCTGCCATGCTAGCCGAGGTGATGACGTCGCACTAATCAATGAGTTCCTCGATCACGTCATATTTCGGATTGGGGCAAGAATAACGGGGTCGTTTCCGGCCTGTTCCCTCCATTGATAAGATGATAGATCAATGGCAGAACAAAGGGTGAAGGAAAATGGAGGGAGAAAGAGCGTGCGACAGCAGTTCCAAATTGAGAGGAAAGGCGAAGAGGCGGTGGATGGTTGACATGGTACAAGAAGAGGCTAGTGGGGAGCAAACGGTTGCCACAGAGGTCACACACTGACGACAAGGCCGAGTGAACCGCATGCCGTGTATCACACACACCTTGATCTGGTTGACCGTTTCTTTTGTGTTGCCTAATCACAAACAGTTCATTCGAGTGAACCGTATGATGTACATCACACACACCTTAATCTGGCTGACCGTTTCTGTTCTCTTGTCTCAATGCAGACAGTTCATCCGAGTGAACCGCATGCCGTATATCGAACACACCTTGATCTGGCTGGCCGTTTCTTTTGTGTTGCCTAATCACAAACAGTTCATCCGAGTGAACTGTATGCTGTATATCACACACACCTCCATCTGGCTGCCCGTTTCTAATTTTCCTCCTCATCGCAAATAGTTAATTGAACTAAACCATATGCCCTGCATCGCACACGCAACCAAAATCCGAAACATGTTTGATGCGTCCATCATCGCAAATGTCCTTTTTGACGGTTTTTTACACCACCGATTGTGATTATTGCATCGCACACAGTTTCGTCGAAGGGTCTCTGATTGTAGTGTCGCATTAGAAGCATCCTACAGTAGTGGTTGGTGGCATCAGTGTCGGCGCCGGCGCCACCACCGTCGTCGTCCGTCATGACAAGTGGGTGCTGACACCCAACTTGTCTCTCCCGATCCGCCAGAAAGTCGAGGTAGGCGTGTGCTTGACCTAATTGGGACTGAGAACCTCCTGCCTCATTGATGTCGGTCATGTTTCCTAGGGTTCAGTGTCGTAGTCATCTAATAAAGTGAATAATGACAATAAAAAGTTACCTTTGTTTTGCCTGAATGTCATTTCATTCCCATCGTGACAAATCTCGAGAACTCGATATGTCCAACTTTCTAGCACAAGTCATGCCGAAATTCACTGAAAATTTCGGCATGACCTCTGCTTAAAAGTGCACATATAGAGCGCCTGAAATTTTCCAGAATGGAAATGAATCGACATTTCTGGCAAAACATAGGCCACTCGCAATCGGTTTCCCTGCAAATGACAATTAGTACTATGTGCAAGTAGCATTTCACTACCATCTGCCAACACTAGCAGAATGCAATAACTATGTGATGCAAGAACAAAGATATTCCCCACAGCATCACACAAGCAATGCAACCACCAAGATCACCGAAATTTTATAATTTATACTACTACTACGTAACAACCAAAGTCCGGCATTTCATATTAATGACAACTCCAAATGGACTCCAATGGACATCATTCATTTCACTTTATTTTAACTCCAAATACTCTAGCAACTAAATATGACTCCACTGGACAACAATTGCATTTCATTTTAAGAGCAAGCATTTCAACACTACTCTAACAACCATTTTAACAGCCACATTATGAACACTCTGACAACACTACTCTAACAACCATTTTAATAACCACATTATGAACACTACTCTAACAACCATTTTAATTAACAACCACATTATGAACCTCGGGTTGAGATTGAGGTCGGGGTCGCCGGAGTAGAGGGGGCTGATCGAGGGCGTCCTTCTCCTCCTCGTTGATCTGCGCCTAGATTCAATCTACAGAGAGACCAAATTTGGTCAGAGAGAGAGAGAGAGACTGCTTGGGGAGGGCACCAGCCGGTGGAGGGACTGCCTGGGAGGCGGCACGGGGGGAGGTGGACCTAGGGGCAGCACGGGGAAGGAGCGCTGGGTGGCAGTGGCGGCGCTGGGTCGGGTCGGGGCTGCGTTGATGGTGGCGTGGGTGTGTGCGGCGTTAGCGGTGGCGTGGGAGCTCAAACAAACGGATTGAGCGAGAGTGAGAGAGGGAGGAAAGAGATAAGGTGTGTGGCTCGTGCTGTGTAGGCAACTTAGCTATAGTGCGGCATGGCAAAACACGATATAGCTAAGTTTGCTATAGCACTGCCCAGCACAAACCGCGCGACTGCTAACTTTTTTTTATTTTTATTTTTATTTCATTTCATTTTCCACAACTTATTCCTTCCTTTTTCTTTTTCTTTCATATCATTTTCCGAAACTTCCTTTATTTTTCTTTCATTTGCACTTTTCTTTTTCTTATCTTTCATTTGCATTTGTATAAGTTTGTATAGTAGGGGTATATATAGCTCTAGCTAGCTAGGGTTTAATCTGGTCTGTTGTCGGAGCAATACCACTGTTACCCTCTGGATAATAATTAGTATAATATATATTACATCATTTGACCGCTAACGGCGGTATACAAAATATATACACACAAAATTTGTGGATTAGTTTGTCAGCTTGGGCGATGACGACGCTTCAGACTGATCTTCTTCCCTCTTTTGTTCGTTGTCGAATAATTGAACCCATGGTCGTGACTTATCCTTTTCCAGGGATTACGATCTTTCGTAGGTAATGTAGTCCTCATTCTTCTTTTGACGTATGTTTCATCTTCATCAACATCATCTTCCCTCGTCGGATCACCGTACTGGTCGTTGTCCTCCTCGTTGGCGACTCCATCCATTCCGACGATGCTCCTTTTGCTTCTCCTCATGACAACACAGCTGGGATTGATCGGGTCGGTTATGAAGAAACATCGTGTCACATGTTTAGCGTGTACCCATGGCTCATTTTCGGCAGTGGCATTGACGGTACCGCTATCAGAGTCGGGTATACACATGGTAGTGAAATGTCGGTTTTCTCTTTGTACATTCTTAGCCCATCTGACATGAAACATCATCATGCTATGCAATCCAGAGTAGTTGAGCTCCCATATATCTTCGACCCTTCCGTAATATCTTTCAATTACATTCCTGGTCATGGCTTCCATCGTCACCCCTGAGTTTTGGTCATCACTGTTTATATCTTTCTCCTCCGTATAGAACATGTATCTGTTGATGTCGTATGCTTGATAAGTCGCGAGGTTGGTTGACGGGCCATGTGCTAAGGCGTATATGAGTGTTCCGTTCGGACAACCCTCTTCCAGGGGATTAGCCAGAACTCGCTCTTTGAACCAACCCAAGAAAGTGGAGTTGTGCTCTCTAATAACTTCAGCGTCCGTCCTGTGCACCCCACGGTCATGGTACTTCTTTGCGATGGTCTCTTTGTGCAGTGTCACAAAATCTTCTAGCACATCTAGGTGTTGTAGCACTACTAAGTTTTCCCTGTCAAGGTCGTTTTGTCGGCCCGAGCGTAACATATTCACATCCCTATGACCGTTGGTGTGACCTTCGCCTTCGAGCCTTCCACAGCGCTTGTTGACAGGCAAACCAACAACAGGGTCTCCGGTGCCTACTAGATAACTCTCACAGAAAGAGATGCAGTATTTGATCAGATATCCCTGGGCTATGCTTCCATCTGGACGGGACATGTTACGAACGAATCCTTTGATGACCCCATTCATCCTCTCGAACGGCATCATGCTGTGCAGGAATGTCGGCCCTAGGTTGATGATGTCGTCCACGATGTAGACACATAGATGCACCATGACATCAAAGAACATCTCTAGCTCATTCAGTATGACAACGATCTCTTCGTGTAGCCTATGGAGTTGCTTCACACTGATCGACTTTCAAGAGATACATAAAAAAGTGGCATAGGTCAGTAAGCGTCTCACGCACATGTGTGTCCATAATCCCTTTAAGTGCAACCAGGAGTAACTTAGTCATCATCACATGACAGTCGTGAGACTTCATCCCGCTGAACCTCTTTTTTCTTAGTGTCCAGATATCTGCTTATCTTTGCATAGTATCCGGAACTAATTTTGATTCCGGCAAGGCAGTTGAACAATTGATTGACCTCCTTCGGATCTAAGGTGAAGCAAGAGGGGGGCAATATGGTTCTTCCTTCTTGTTTAATTTTTTGCCCCTATCTTCCGTCTCCGTCTCCTCTGACGACTTTTTACTGGGCATTTGGAGATCTTTCCTGAAATTCAAAAATTCCAAGTCTTTTCTTGCCTTCGGCCCATCCTTGCTCCTCTCTGGCATGTTCATCAATGTTCCAAGCAAAATCTCGATGATATTTTTTTGTGATATGCATTTGATCAAGGCTATGAGGCATGTCGAGTTTGGGCTAGTATTCCAAGTCCCAGAAAACAGATCTCGTCTTTCATAACTTCAGCAGTGGCTCCGGCGCCTTTTTCTTCGTCTTTCTCGGCGAGGGTCACTCTCCCCAGTTCTTCAATAACTCATATATTTCTGCACCACTACGCTTACGTGCAGGACCTCAATGCTCAGCCTTACCATTGAATAGATCTCCATGCTTTCTCCATGGGTCATCCTTCTCGAGCCATCTTCGATGCCCCATGTACATGATTTTTGAAGACCCGCCATCTTTCGATAGCTGCTGAGAGGTTGTATCATCCATGCACCTCGTGCATCTGCAATATCCGTGGCACAGCTGGCCGGAGAGATAGCCGTAACCGAGATAGTCCTAGACCGTCGTGATCATCACGGCTCTCATGTAGAAATACTCTCCTTTGATTGCATCCCATGACTTGGTCGGCGTTGTCCATAAGGTCTGTAGCTCCTCTTTCAGTAACCCGAGATACAGATTTATATCATTTCTCGGTTGTCTCGGCCCTTGAATAAGCATAGCCATATGTATGTATTTTTCCTTCATGCACAACCAGGGGGGAGGTTGTACATCCATACAAACACGGGCCATGTGCTATGATTGGTGTTCTGGTTGCCAAACGGATTCATGCCATCACTACTAGCGCCAAGCACGATGTTCCTTGGATCATTTGCGGAAAAAAATCAAATTGAGCATTTGATGCTCTCCACTGGCTAGCATCTGCAAGGTTTCTCAGCTTCGGATCATCTCCATCATCTGGCTTCACCCTCTCCGCGTGCCAGCGCATAAGCTTTGCTTCCTTAGGATCTATGAAATACCGCTGCAGAAGCGGAGTGATCGGAAAGTACCATACAACTTTCTGTGGAGCTTTCTTTCCTGCCTTTTATATCATGAAGCATTGCACTTTGGACAGATGGTTTCTTCCACGTGCTCATTCCGATATATGATGCAATCATTGATGCGCATGTGATATCTAATGTGTGGCAGATCAAGAGGGCACACAATTTTCTTTGCCTCCTCGACACTAGAAGGACACATGCTTCCCGTGGGAAGAACCTTCTTTAGATACTTCAGAAGCTCATCCAGGCTTGCATCCGTCCCTTTGTTTTTTGCCTTCGTCTTTAGAAGTTCTAGTGTGAAACTCAAGCGGGTCACCTGGGGATTGCAACCATCATACAAAGGAGTCATTAAGTCTACCTCTAGTTGCGCCAGTTTTTCCTCCTCTCCAGAAGTAGCTCTATGGCTAGTCATCTTCTTGCGAAGCAGGTCTCTAACATGCAGGTCCCGCATGGCTGAACTTAGTAGCGACGAAGACGGCAGCGTGTCCGCGTCTTGTCCGCCTTGAACTGCCTCTTCGCCATCGACATTTCCGAGGCTGTCTTCCTCTTCAGGCACATAATCGGTCATCTCTTCATCTGGTGGCCCCATGTCGTTATTTCCTGCCCCCTCGACATCCTCATCATCATCATCATCATCATCTTCACTTATCCACCGAGTATGGCCATCCATGAAACCATCCATGAGCAGGTGCGCCTTGAATTTACCACCCTCAAAGGGGTCGAGCCTGACTATTCCTTTGCATTTTCGACACGGACATACAACATCCTTCAGTCTTTTTTCATGCATGTCATCCATCACGGATTGCCAGTATCTTTCCACCATCCTTCCATTGACCTTCATGATCACCTACGTGGAGCAAATATTATAACCACGTATGCATGCATGGATCAAATTCATACAAAAATTCAGCATGACCTTCCCTAAACATAGGACATATTGAGTTTGCCCAAAATTTGCTGAAACAAAATTGAATTGACATTTCGGCAAAACCTAGGCAACTCATGTCACCCACATTATTTCAACAAATACACAATGTAGGCAACTCAAATTATGCCACACACAATTCGGTATATTCTCATATTATATATATATATATATATATATATATATATATATATATATATATATATATATATATATATATATATAGTTTCGTCCACACAAACACTTCTTTTGCTCACCTATGTGTCAAGAGCGATATCGAGCACCTTTCTTCTTAATTACCTAGTAGCTCTAGATATAGCTCTAACTAGATAGCTAGCTAGGGAGAGAGAGAGCTAGGAAGAGAGAGAGAGGGAGGAGAGGGAAGGCACTAATGGAAGGGGGTGGTGGAGGGCAAAGAAGAGGGGGAGGGAGGGCATTAATGGAGGGGGTGGTGGAGGGGAAAAGAAGAGGGGTGGTGGAGGGCAAAGAAGAGGGGGAGGGAGGGCTTTAATGGAGGGGTGGTGGAGGGCCAAAGAAGAGGGGGAGGGGGGAGCATTCAAAGGAACAAGCAAGGTGCGAGGAAAGGGGGAGAAAGGAAGGGGGAGGAAGAAGGGGGAAAGGTGGTAGGTGGCTGGCGGCCATAGCAGTAGCGCGGGTCACCTATGCGCGCTACTGCTATTGGCGCCTGCAAAATATCTACAACTAGGTGTTGCACTACCTATAGCGCGGGCTAGGAAAACACGCTACTGGTAAAATGTTACACATATAAGAAATAGCAGTAGCATGTTTACGTAAACATGCGCTGTAGATCCTAATCTAACAATAGCGCCGATTAGACGAGCAACACTACTAATATTTATTGATCAGGGAGTGTGGTTCGGCACACTTAGCAGTACCGTGGTACAAGGAAACAAGCGATGCTGTAATGTTTACCAGTAGCGCTCTTTCTACCCAGCGCTACTACTAACTACTAGTAGCGTGGGGTCATAAACAAACACTACTGGTAAACTTCTATCTATAAGCATTTTCCTGGTAATGAAATAGATATTATCATATTTTCCGTGAATGATAAAATGTTTATTATTCATGCTAGAATTGTATTGACCGGAAACATAGATACATGTGTGAATACATAAACAACACTGTGTCCCTAGTAGGCCTTTACCAGACTAGCTCGTTGATCAAAGATGGTTAAGGTTTCCTAACCATACACATGAGTTGTCATTTGATAACGGGATCACATCATTAGGAGAATGATGTGATGGACAGACCCAACCATAAGGTTAGCAACAGATCGTATCACTTAGTTATTTGTTACAACTTTCTTCATGCCAAGTATAGTTTCCGTAGACCATGAGATCGTGAAACTCCCTGACATAGAAGTAATATTTAGTGTGTATCCAAACATCACTTCGTAACTGGGTGATCATAAAGGTGCTCTACAGGTATCTCCGAAGGTGTTTGTTGGGTTGGCGCGGATCGAGACTGGGATTTGTCACTCTGTATGACAGAGAGATATCTCTGGGCCCCCTCGGCAATACAACATCACAAGAAGCTTGCAAGTACTTGACTAATGAGTTTAGTCACATGATCTTGTATTACAGAACAAGTGAAGATACTTGCCAATAACGAGATTGAACTAGGTATGGAGATACCGACGATCCAATCTCGGACAAGTAACATATCACTGGACAAACGGAATTGCGTACGGGGTTACCTGAAGCCTTGACATCGTGGTTCAACTGATGAATATATTTGTGGAATATATAGGAACCAATATAGGCATCTAGTTCCCGCTATTGGTTATTGACCGGAGAGGTGTCTCGATCATGTCTACATGATTCGCAAACCAGTAGGGTCTCATGCTTAACGGTCGATCACACTAGAGTAGAATTGGGATATTTGTAATTGTGACCAAAAGTTGTTCGGAGTCCTGGAAGACATCTCGGACATCACGAGGAGCTCTAGAATAGTCCAGATGTAAAGATTTATATATGGAAAGTCATTTTTTTATTCCAGAAAAATCAGTTTTTTCAGTATTGTACTGGGAAGCTTCTAGAAGCTTCTGGAGTATTCCGAAGGGGTTTGGAAGTCCACAAGTGGGTCCACCACGTCCCGAGGGCCAGCATGGTCTAAGGGGTTTCACCCTGGCCTCTTTGGGCAGGGCGCACCAGCCCCAAAGACCCATGCGGCCAAGGGGGAAAGAGTCCCAGGTCCGTACGACGGAAGGGGAGAAGGACTAGGAGTCCTACTCTTCCCCCTTGGTACGCCAGCCATATGGGGTGGAGGGGCTGGACTCCTAGCCCTCCCACGCGTATAAATAAAAGAGAAGGGGGTTCAACAAAGCCCTCCCCCAACAGATTGGACTTGGCTGCTGTCCCGTTTCTCCCTCCCAGCATAATACTCGTTCCCGGTTTTTCGCTTAGTGAAGCGTTGCCGGAATTCCACCATCACCATCACCACCACACTGTTGTGCTGGTTGTGATCCCATGTACATCTCCTCCCTCGCTTGCTTGATCAAGGACTCAGAGACGTCACCGTGCCGCACGTGTGCTAAACTTGAAGGTGTCATCCGTTCGACGCTAGAGTGATTTGGATCGTGATCGGATTGCAAAGAGTACGATTACACTAACCGCGTAATATACGCTTCCGCTTAACGGTCTACGAGGGTACGTAGGCACACTCTCCCCTCTCATCGGTATACATCTCCTAGATTAGATCTTGGGTGTTCCGTAGGATTTTTTTTATTTTCATGCACTACATGTCGGCGTCCTAGGAACAGGGTACCCAGACTTGCCTGCCTGTGGCCCACGGTGTGGCTCCGTCGACGGCTCGGTATGGCCCTGCTTCAGCAGCAACAACTCAAGACCCTCGCGAGGGGCCAAGCCTCGCGAGGCAAACGACACCAAGACCTCCCTGAGGGGCGGCCTCACTAGGCTAGTTCCTTAGGAGCGGAGATATCAATGCAAGGTGCACCTCGCGAGGTTCACATGACGTGAGCCATGACGACCAAGGCCAGGCGGGCGCCAGCGGGCGCAGTGTACAGGTTTCCTTTCTAGTGCTAAGGAGGCAAGCACAGACGCGGAGTCCCGAGGAATCAAGCAGAGATTTCCATATCGATGCAACAAGACCAAGACCGCCAGGACGGTAGGACGGAGGTCATCGCGGAGCCCACTGCAGTGCCACCACTAGAGTCTTTTGCAGGCGAAGACTACTTTTGTTAGGATAACTTGTACTAGTTGTCTCCCTTCAAATTTGGCCGTTGTGGGATCCCTTCCCGCCTACATTTGGGAAGAGGACCAAGGCCACTATAAATAGGACTTAGCCACCACCATAGAGGGGCATAAATCAATTCCACCCGAACCACATCACCAGCTCATCGAGCTCAAGAACACCTCACCTCCTGAGGCTGTTCATCCACTGTACTAGTTCATCCTCAGCCCCTCGAGGTGATCCACCACAAAGCTGGAGTAGGGTATTACACTGCAAGGTGTCCCGAACCAGGATAAACTGCTGTGTCCCTTGTCCCTTGGGTTCGTCGAGCTAGGCTGTGGAATCATTGGGCAGGCAGATAGGGAAGAGAGAGTTCTTTGCACACACCCCAGAGTTCCAACCTTTCAAGGGTGTGCGGAACCCCGAATCCGACACTACAAAAAAACCACTTTTGTGATGATACATATTTGTCATGGAAGGTCACGTTTTCTGTCATGCATGTACATCCATGACAATTTTATGACAGAATCAAGATAGTCATACCTATGTTCTCATAGAAGTGTTCCATGACAATACCAAAATTATCATCACGGAAGTGTCCACTTCCATGACGATAAATGGCGCATCATGGAAGTGCTTTCGTCAACGGTAACCGACACGTGGCATCCACCATAACGGGTCACTATTAAGCTATCGGGTTCCAGTTTGGATCCGATAAGCCGTTAAAAGTCCGGACCAATGGGGATTTTCCACGTGTAAAATTCTCAATGGCCAGAGCAACCGCATGTCGGCTCACCGTTGGGACATATGTCATCCACTCATTGGATAGGAGGTGCCTATGATATGTCGACACGTGGCATGGACCAACAGAGGCCCATTCGGATGAAAAGGCCGGCCCGTTTTACTTGGTCAAAAGTTAGCAGGCTGGCCCACTGAGGGAGTCCCGGATTAGGGGGTGTCCGGATAGCCGAACTATAACCTTTGGCCGGACTCCTGGACTATGAAGATACAAGACTGAAGACTTCGTCCCGTGTCCGGATGGGACTTTCCTTGGCGTGGAAGGCAAGCTTGGCGATACGGATATAGTAGATCTCCTCCCATTGTAACCGACTCTATGTAAGCCTAGCCCACTCCGGTGTCTCTATAAACCGGAGGGTTTTAGTCCCAGAGGATCTAACAACAATCATACCATAGGCTAGCTTCTAGGTTTAGCCTCTCGATCTCGTGGTAGATCTACTCTTGTACTACCCATATCATCAATGTTAATCAAGCAGGAGTAGGGTTTTACCTCCATCGAGAGGGCCCAACCAGGTAAAAACATTGTGTCCCTTGTCTCCGCCTAGACGCACAGCCGGGACCCCCTACCCGAGATCTCGCCAGCTTTTGACACCGACATTGGTGCTTTCATTGAGAGTTCCTCGTGTCGCCGCCATCGAAGGATGCCTCATCCCGCCTTTAAAGACGACATCTTTGCTGCTAAAGGAGCTTTGGCTATCGGCCAAACTCTCCGCTAGGCGGTTTTCTTATGACCGCTGTCGTCGCCAGCTGGCCGACGATGACTTCTCGGTCATCGAAGCAATCTTCACGCCAACTCGAACTCGCCGAGCAGTTAGATCCGACAGAGCTCTCTTCCTTAAACGAGCTCTGGATCGCATCGCCGCCTCGGGAGTCGCCATAGACTACGATCGATTGGGCCTAAACCCGATCCGAGAGAGATTAACTCTACCTGTGTCACCCATCACGTTGCTATGGTGGAGGAACAATGCGGCGACCCTTCATCTATCTTAAGGACTAGCTATGTCCGGATTCCCGATCCCTCCAAGCCGGATACCCATGGAGGGAGGACGCCACTCAAGACCTGAACTTAGAGTCGTGCAACAGGCTAGATTCATTGGACAACATCCAAGAATCCAAACTTCCGAAGTTCGAAACTGCTTGGCCCTTGAGTCTCGGCTTGGGTGAGGTTTCGGATTTAATTCCACCCACCCACCGTAACATATGCGATCTATCCAAAATTAGGCAAGAGCCCGAGGAAACAAAGACATCATTATCGGGCCGATTCCTCCCGGTTATGAACAGGATAAAGGACTGCCGCGAGGAAGACGCAATTTCATTCTTCGCAATAATTGCATGGACAAGGGAATCTCAACGCCATAGGTCACCGTGAAATTACACACTTTGCTGACTTGGTGTCCATAGTACGTAAAGTACAAGTCACGATGGAAAGCGCACGAAAAACAAGTAAGATTTTGGGACAATCCAGCCCTGAATACAAACCTAGTCCAAAATAAAAGGGTGCATTATCGCCAGTCACCCGGGTTAAACACCAAAAAAGAAAAAACCCCTACAGGGCATGGAACCGTACTGGAGGGATGGCTCAATGGACCCTGTAAAATTCATAATACATAGGGCGCCACACCAACTCATAGCCTTAGAGCATGTTGGATACTCCGGCAGGTGGCCAAAAGTGGCGAAGAGCTTCTAACCCCAGAATCCACAGAGCACCAGCCCAGGGATACCAGTACGGTATTAACAGTCTTCAAGACTTTCGCATCAAATAATATGCGGAAACGAACACTCCGCAGCCTTGCCGAAGTCTACCAAGTAGCAACGATAAACCCGTGGAGTGACACGGCTATTACCTTTAATGCCAGTGATGAACCTAAATTCCGAACAGCCCGAGCACCAGCCGCATTGGTCCTCAGTCCAATAGTGGACGGCTTTTGCCTTACCAAGGTACTCATGGACGGTGGCAGCGGATTGAACCTCATTTACGAGGAAACCCTTCAAAAAATGGAAATAGACTGGAGCCGCATTAAGCGAAGCAGCACAACCTTTAGAGGAATAATCCCTAGTCGGGAAGCGTCTTTGACAGAAAAATCACACCGATGTGGTGTTCGCATGCCGATAATTACAGGTCCGAGGAGGTCACGTTCCAAGTGGCCCTGCTCAGCAATGGATACCACGCCTATTAGGGCGAGAGGCATTCACAATTTTTCAAGCTATACCCCATTACGGGTACATGAAGCTCAAAATGCCGGGCCCAACGGAATCATCACTCTTGCTAGTGACCGGACATAGCACTCGCGCTGAAAATAAGACAGCCAGACCGCCCTTGAGGCACTATCCAAGCCCTAGCGATCGAGGAATTGATCATGCGCTCCATGGTGAACAGGACGACGTGATACTCGATAAAAGATCCAAGTCCACCTCCTTTAAACCGCGACGAAATAGTCAAATTCCAAGTCCATCCAACGGACCCTACAAAACGGCCTCCATCGGGCGCAATTAAACCCTGATGTAGACGCCGCACTACGAGAATTCCTACGCGAAAATTGGGACATTTTTGCCTGGCACCCTCCAGACATGCCAGGAATCCCACGCTGGCTGGCCGAGCACAGCCTAAACATCCTAAAAGGATTCAAGCCAGTCAAGCAGGCTCTTCGGCATTTCTCCGAACCTAAGAGACAAGCCATGGGAGAGGAGCTAGCCAAACTATTGGAGGCCGGATTCATCAGAGATATAAAACATCCGGACTGGCTAGTAAACCTGGTGATGGTACCAAAGAAGGACAAATCCTGGCACCTATGCATCGATTTCAAGGACCTCAACAAGGCTTGCCAAAGGATCCCTTCCCCCTCCCCCATATCGATCAAATTATCGATGCTACCGCAGGACATGATTCATTGTGTTTCCTCGACGCATACTCCGGTTACCATCAAATTAAGATGGAAGAGCCTGACCAAGCCACAACAGCATTCATCACCCTTACGACCGATTCTGCTTCAACACAATGCCCTTCGGGCTCAAAAACGCCGGCGCAACATATCAGTGCATGATTCAGACATGTCTGGCAAACCAGATCGGCAAAACAGTGGAGGCATACGTAGATGATGTGGTCGTCAAAACCAAGCATGTCGAAACTCTAGTAGACGACTTGAGGCTCACATTCGATAACCTCCAAACATATGACATCAAGCTTAACCCGAAAATGCGTTGCGCATCAAATTAAAAGCTCTTGGGCTTCATTGTATCCGTAGAGGAATTGAAGCAAACCCAGCCAAGATCCGAGCTCCGTCACAATTGGATATCCCAAAGCACCTCAAACAAATACAAACATTGACTGGATGTGTGGCGGCTCTAAGCCGCTTTATCTCCCTCTTGGGAGAAAAGGCATTACCCTTTATCGCCTCCTCCGCGACCAACACTTCGAGTGGACGGATGCCGCCACGGCCGGACTCAAGAAATAAAAGCCATATTGGCAACAAACCCGGTCCTAGCCGCTACTTAACATGGGCGAACCAATGCTATTATACATCGCGGCAACTCATTGAGTCAGAAGCGCGGTGCTCGTTGTCGAACGAGAAACGGACGGACACAAGTTCCCCTTCAAAACCAGTTTACTACGTGTCCATCGTCCTCACTCCATGCAAGTCATGGTATCCGCATTATCAAAAGATAGCGATCACGGTGTTTATGGCATCCCGAAGCTGCGACACTACTTTCAAGAGTGTTCGATAACAGTAGCCTCAAGTACCTCTTAACGACATTATAAACAACATGACGCGACAGGACGGATTGCCAAATGGGCCATTGAGCTCCTCCAGTTCGACATAACCTATAAGCCACGGTGAGCTATTAAGTCGCAAGTTTTGGCCGACTTCGCCGCCGAATGGACTGAAGCCGAACTCCCTAAAGAGTACGGCACATATTCCAACTGGATCATGCACTTTGACGGCTCCAAAATGTTGGCTGGTCTGGGGGCTGGCGTCATTCTCACGTCCCCAACAGGAGATACAGTTCAATACGTACTCCAGATAATGTATAAGGACTCCAACAAAGCAGCCGAATATGAGGCCCTTCTACATGGTCTCCGGATGGCAGTCTCCATGGGCATTCAACGCCTAGAGGTGCGCGGGGATTCGAACCTCGAGATATCCCAAATAAATGGAGATTTTGATGCCAAGGATCCGAAAATGGCAGATTATCGCAACGCCGTCCTAAAAATGTCAGCTCGGTTCGAAGGGCTCGAATTTCACTATATAGCTCGTGAAAACAATCAGCAGCAGACGCCTTGGCACGCATTGGCGCTGAAGCGCGATGCGCCCCCCCAATATCTTCTTAGAGATGCTGTTCAAGCCATCCAGATATGGGAAGGAGTCCGGAAATAACAGCCCGGACCCAACCGCACCGCCCGACACGAACATTCTGACACAACTGGAGGCTCTGCCAACGAAGTAACATCTTCAGCCCACGTAATAATGGAAGTCATTGCCCCGTGGACGGAATCATTCCTAGGCTACCTAACCAGGCAGGAACTTCCCGAGGACAAAAACGAGGCACGCTGCATCGTGCGGCGATCTAAAGCCTATAAAGTCCATGAGGGAGAGCTTTATAAGAAAAGCACCACCGGAGTCCTTCAAAGGTGTATCTCCGAAGAGGAAGGGCGGAATCTTCTGGCTGAAATTCATGCCGGACTCGGCGGGCACCACGTCGCAGCCCGGGCCCTTGTAAGAAAGGCCTTCCGTACAGGATTTTACTGGCCGACAGCCCGGGCAGATGCTCAGGACTTAGTCCAACGATGCGTCGGTTGCCAGCTCTTTGCTAAACAAAACCATATGCCACCCACCGCCCTCCAAACTATACCCATCACCGTCCCTTCGCATGTCAGGGGATTGACATGGTAGGACCCTTAAAGGGGGAACCCACAAGCAAAAATACCTCTGGTCATGGTGGATAAATTCACCAAATGGATAGAGGCCAAGCTGTTAAGACGGTCAATCCGACCGTGATAGACTTCTTACCGTGGGTCGATACACGCTACGGCATCCCCACAACATCATCTCTGATAACGGCACGAACTTTACGGCCGACAAGGTCAAATTCTGGTGCAAAAACAAGGGCATCAAGCTCGACTATGCTTCAGTCTATCACCCACAAACTAACGGTCAAGTCGAGCGAGCAAATGGTCTAATCATGAGCGGCATCAAACCCAGATTAGTGCGGTCCCTCAAGGAATCTAACACGCACTAGGTAGAGGAGCTCGACTCCGTACTCTAGGGGATGCGGACCATGCTGAATCGCATAACCGGATTCACACCATTCTTTATGGTATACGGCGCAGAGGCAGTTCTGCCCTGCGACATAATTCATGACTCACCTCGCGTGCGCATGTACGAAGAAAGAGAAGCCGAACTCGATCGGCAGGACAGTTTGGACGCCTTGGAGGAGGAGCGTGACGTGGCAAAAGCTCGTTCCGCATTCTATCAACAGCAGGACCGAAGATATCAAAGCAGAGAAGTACGGGCCAAAACTTACAATGTTGGCGAGTTAGTTCTATGCCTGCCGGACAAGAAAAAGGACAAACTCAAGCCCAAATGGGAAGGTCCCTTTATTATTGACCAAGTCCGGACTGATGGAGCATACCGTCTGTGAGATGCATCGGATAACCGACTCGAGCCGAACCCATGGAACGCAGCCCGTCTCCGAAGATTCTACGCCTAGCGCCGGACTCTGTGTTCGCCTCCTTCCTCTGTCTATTTTTTATGCATTAGCTGTCTTCTCCCCCCTTCCCCTTACAGCCTTAAGGGCTTGTTCGCGCCTTGTTCGCACACAACTGACGTGCTATCCGCGCTCATTATACCTGGGGGCTTCTTTAACAGAAGCTTATTTATACGGGCTTCATGCCCAACACATGTGTCACACTTCCGCATGTACCTTTTATTCACCATTATATGCATCGATATGACTTAAGTTTTGGCCAAGCTGGGTTGCCTGGCTCCTGTGCTTACCCCTACGTTCCTGATTGTTCGGCTAGGCGGTAAAGGGAGCACCTCTGCGATTGTTACTGCCGGGTCAGCCGGATGTGTACCTCAGACTGGGTGAAGCCGAAAGCTAGCATTATTAAGGGAATATTCGGTCGGTGAACTAAAGATGATTTCTCACTTGTTTGTTTATCTGCCCCCAGATGCTTTTCTGCTTTTTTCGCAGTCCGGACATGCACTTTAGGGCATGCCTCCAAGGGAAAGGAACCCCTAATGGAACTATTCTCCCTGGAAGATGTTTCTTACTAACCTTGTAACATAACATAGCTAGTTGGGCACTTGTCTGTTCAAGCACTAATGACCCCTACGCCTGGTCTCCATGCATGCCCCAGTTCCTACATAACCGAGAGGGTATTCGGACACACTCCTGACTATCGGGTCCCGAGGCTGAAGCGAAAAGGTCCGCCATGACAAACGATCTACAATCCGGCTAGAAGGCATTTTACATGTCATCTTAAATTACATAGTCAATTTGACTGAGCATATTCCTCTTCAATACCATCCAACAGGCTGTCTAGTTTATAGTCCTGTTGGGAATATTTATGCCAACTCGCTTGGCCGCACACTAAGCTCACAGGATCTCCTTCCCATCGCCCCCACAGTCCGACCTCGGCCATGTGGTTTGGGTCAGCCTTCGTGTACCGCGTCTTCACCATGGCTCAGGACTCCCTGGCACCTTGACGGCAGGCCGATATCTTCCATAATCGGAAGCGTCGCCGCGCTCCCTTAAGCATCTCTACAAGCTCTCCAAGGCCTTCGGGCATGGAGACAGATGGCCACAAGGCCTGGGCGACGCCTTTCATCACCTGCCGAACTCATTCGTGCAGTTGTAAGAGCTCGGGAAGAAGGTCACCCTTAGAACCGGGCATTTCCTCTGCAGGACGACCTGCGAGCATACCTACAAACATAACTCTGTTAGTCTACTTCCTCGCCGAACTCTTTTTCAAAGTTCGTTCAAGCACTTACTAAAAATGCTGCGTCAAAGCCGTCGATTCTCCTTCACGGAGTCTGACAGCTGGGCACGAACATCCTTTAGTTCCTCGCCCAGCTGGGTGTTGGCATCTTGGAGATTATTCTTCTCCTGCCTCACCCTCGTAAGCACGCTCTCGCCGACCTTTAACCACCGCAAGAGTTGTTGCTTGTCCGGATGTACTCCGGTGCCATCTGGAATGATATTGTCAGATTTGCACACACGCCGCACTTCACAACATACTTATCTTTCGAAGCGTATATTACCAGAGGGGGTCTCCTTGGTCTCCCCTGCCGCGGCTAGTGCGGCCTCAAGTTGGGCTTTGCACTCTTCCAGCTCCCGGGACAGTTGGGTATTCTTTTTTGTAAGATCCTGCATAACAAATGATCCTTAAATCAGTTATTCTAACTGTTTCAAGTCCCGGCTCTTGACATATATAACCATCAAATTTTCTCACCGTATGTCTTTCACATACCGCTCCGTGGCTCGCTAGACCATTTTGAGCGGGCTGAGGTACGCATCTCCCGACTTGAAGGCATCCAATGCCTCTTGGGAGAAACAAGCGCCACGAAGAACTGTCGGCGACTTTGTGATTCATGGCACTCTCCACCTCGGAATTGGGGCGGACGGTCTGTCGCTTCCTCTGTCGGAGGAGCGTCCGGCCGCACGCCTCGTGTTTGCCTCTCGCTTGGACCTTGCTTTGGAGCACGGCTGGTGGAGTCTCGATTGGCAATCTCTCCGGATATAGTACGGCGAGCCCTCTTTTTCCTAAAAAAGGAGAGCACGGGCGTTAGTATGCATCGTAAGAATAATACCTTGGAATAAGGCAGCGCGCCTTACTGCTGCGCTGGTGCCTCGACCCGGACTACGTGTCTCTTTAGCCTACCCGCCCTCACAGTCCCCTGTTGGCTAGTCGCCGCAGGCTCGGCATTCCGCCTCGAGATCCTCCCCGGCGAAACACCATTGGTATACGGTGATAAAAAATAAGCACGGATGGATCATCTTCGAAGTATTAGGACTTCGGTCTCGATTACTTGTGAGGCGGGGAGCAGTCCAGGATAATCGGCTGTAATAGCCACCAAGGCATTGTCGATGCTCAGTTGGTAAAATACCCCATCGATCTGCTCCACAGATATGTCCGGATCCTCTTGGGAGGCCGGATCGAGGGACCGTTCCGGATCCTCGGGTTGTGGAGGCGGGCTGTTTATATCCTTTATGGCTCGGCGCAATTCCTGCGTCGAAATCACAAGATAAGGTACTTAACTATGGGAATATGGAACGGATGGGCAAAAAGAAGTGTCCGCTTACCCAGCTTGGAGGATTGTTCATAGAAAATCCGCCCTGTGGATTGACGCGGAGGAACTCCTCCTCTTCTCCCTTGTACAATGCGGACAAGATCTTTGTTAGAGCGGCAACCGATCCCGGCCCCTTACAGCCGCAGCGTGTCGGTGTACAAAAAGAGGGGTACACTTTTTGTAACCCTATAACTGTGCACGGGCAGTCTGAGCCACGGGCACCACCACACTGAGCAAGGCAAGGAAGGTGAGCCGAGGTAAGGACGAAGCACGAAAGGAGCAGAACTACGCCAAGATCAAGACCACAAAGAGCAAAGGGGACGAGGCGGACTCCCCCGGCAAGATCCTTGCCGGGGGGCGGTTTTAGCAAACTCGGCAAGACCCTTGCCATGGCCGCTCGCCCCACACCTGCGAAGCGGAGCACCCTTGAGTCCACCGCCCCCATGGGGCGAGGATTCGGGAGACATCCCCGTGGTGGTATGCAGATCTTTGTGAAGACATCCAAGATCAGATGCATACGATAGAAGACGACGACCCATGGCGGGATCCCAGCCAAGGAGGACCACAAGGCCCCCGGCAAGAGCCTTGCCGGGGATGACGGCAGGCGCCACGGCAAGACCCTTGCCGGGGCTATGGCAAGGCCCTTGCCAAGGGCACTCGAGGGGCCACCATCGGGCCCGCACCAATCAAACCTTCACCGCCGTTCGCATGCAGCTGCCGGCCCAACCAGCTGGGCAGGCACCTGCGTGGCGGCAAGCGGATCTTCGTGCAGACCTACCGCTGCGCCACCTCAGCTGCCTGCCTGCCTGCATGGCACCACGGGCACCGTTGGCCAGGGCGCGTGTCAACACGAGAGGGAGCGGCGATGGACGAGACAGGGCTCTCCCCCATCCCCGATAAAGCAAGGACACCTAAGCAAGATGCATTAATGTCATCTTGTCATGTAATGCGAGGGATAAACTCGTATCACTGTACCCTTTCCACCTCCTGTGTGCCACCGTGGCAACCCCTTTCCCTATAAAAGGAGGCCCAAGGCGACCAGGAGGAGGATTCGGCTTTTTGGAGCTCCTCACGCCCCATTGCTAGTTCAAGAACACCAGATAAACAAACCACCAAAGCAGGAGTAGGGTTTTACGCATCCTCGCGGCCCGAACCTGGATAAAGAGACCGTGTGCTATCTGTTTGATCCGCTCTTCTCACGACCCCCGCGCCCCGCAACCGTAGTAGGGATTCTTGTGATCCCATAGGTGTCGTTCCTACACCGACATCTTTGGCGCGCCAGGTAGAAGCGCGGTTGTGAAATCGGCTCTATCAATTAGTTCGGCGTTTCTTCATCGTCATGGCGCCCAAGAAGAAAGACGCGGTGGCGGTTAGCCCGTCGGAACCAGACATCCCGTACCGACGCAGGCGAGCAGCGGACGGTCCTGAAAGGACCCGGTCGCTATGCGTGGCTACCAACACCGACCCGATGGCGAAGTTTGGGGCGGCGGCGTTCGTGCGCTGGTAATGGGCCGCCGCGCTAAATCAAAAACGGAGCCAGGCCCTCCGCTGGTGGCGCGGGTCCTTCAAGACCGCTGCCACCCGCTTCGCGGCGACGCGAGGCTTCCAAGACTCACGCCCGGCGCCGGCGCGCGCTCTTCTCAGCGGCGCCTGACGACGGCGTAATCACGCCGAGGACCGGCGTCGCCATGAAAGAGCCCCGAGCGCCACTCCCGGGATTTAGAAGACCTGCCCGCTCGCCTAGGCGCTATTGAGGGTGGCATGCGACCGCGGGATCGTGATAGAGCTCCTTCTGACATGGTCAGAAGTCGAAGCGCGTCGCGATACGTGCAGGTTTCGCTCCCACCAATGCCAGCAGAAGCCCTGGCGCGCGCAGTTGCTCCTTGATTTTCCTCCCACTACGGGGAAACTTGACGAATGGAGAGCCACTATCCGGAGCCTTGTTGCAGTGGCCAACAAAGACGAACCGAGTCCGGCGAAGCCCCCGGGTCGACGTTCCGACGGAGTCCCACACACCAGTGGCGGGAGAGCCGGTGGCGCCGCAACCACGGTGCACTCGCCTCCTCCTCGCCCGGTACCGCGGACGCCAGCCCGTCGCGACGTTACGGGCGACGAGATCTCCGTAGCATCGTCCGACCCACGGGCCTACCGTGACCAGCGCCAAGTTCTTCGAGAACGAGAACATGAAGACGCTCAAACCACTATCAAGCGCCGGCGCGGAGCGCGCCACCAATCAGATAGGCGGGCAGGGCCTGGTGTGAGCCACCCGACACCAGGGAGCCTTGGAGGCCTACCTTACGAGGTAGGTTGTCCGGCTTTTACCCGTGAGCTGCGGCAGTTCCAGTGGCCCATTCACCACACCTTCAAACCCGACGTGGGCGAAAAGTACAGTGGCAAGACCCACCCGTCCGAGTTCCCCAGCGTCTACACCATCGCGATGCAAGCTGCTGGAGCCCGCGACGATAAGGTGCTTGCAAATTACTTTCCGTTGGCCCTTAAACCCAACGCCATGTCATGGTTGATGCACCTGCCGATGGACTCTATCTCCTCTGGTCGGTTGTGCCATGAGTTCATGGGCGCCTTCTTTGGAGGCCACCAAGCCCATGGCCAAGAAAGCGACCTGCACGTCATTCCCGAAGGGGCGAGAGTCTCCATAAGTATATTCAGAGGTTCAGCGGGTAAAGTACAATATCACCGATGTTCACCCTGCCGCCATCATCGGCGTGTTCCATCGAGCGTGCGTAACCGCAAGATCTTGTGAAGAGGCAATGAACAAGGTGAGAGATGTAGCGAGAACTCTATGTTCTTGGCGACAAATGTGCCCGGCGAAAGAGGAAGGAAGTACCCGGCGAAGATGCGGCGTGGAAACCAACTCCTCAGATGAGGATATTGCCGCCCCGACGAAGAAAGGTCGGCGCCGCAACAGGAAGCGCAAAGGAAAAGCCGTACTTGCCGTCGAGGGATCTGATGACACCGGCTCCACCAAGAAAACCAAGGCAGACGACCCCGGCAAGGAGGTCGCCGGATGTGTCGCCTGCCGGGCCTTGGCAGCAGCCGAGAAGCCAGGAAACTCCAACAAGCGATACTGCAAGATCCATCACACCAAAGGCCATGCTCTCCAAGACTGCCGACAGGTTGAGCTCCTCGCTGAAAAGCAGAGGGCTAAATATGAGAGGCGGGACAAGGAGAAGGGCCGAGCGATCTTGAGGGTCGGCAAAAACATGACGCCAGTGGGCCATCGCGGAAAGGATAAGCAACTGGAGAGGCCCGCCCGGGGCCATGACAGAAAGCCAGAAGACGACGATCACGAAGAGGACGACAAATCCGGCGACCAAGAGTTTCAGAAAGCTATAGAGGCCATGTGCATCGACGGCGGTGCCTCGCTGCATACTTCTCACCGCCGGCTGAAACAGTGGGCGCGAGAGATTACAGCGGCAGAGCCGTCGTTTGACACCCAAAGGCCGCTGAAGTGGCCTAGCACACCTATCATTTTTGCGAGGACCACCCTGATCGTTACTCTGCGGTTGGTGCTTGCCGTGTTGGTTTCACCAACAATACGCAACCTCAAGGTGACAAAGATGCTAGTCGATGGCGGGGCGGTCTAAACTTGATCTCGCTTTGCCGTGATCGAGAAACTACTGATTCTGATGAAGACCTCGAAGAGGCGGGCGCGTTCGAGGGGTCAACCGGGAGAAGCCAACCCAAGGGAAAGGTCACGCTGCCGTGACTTTTAGGCGACCTGAACCGGGACGGAGAGGATTGTGTTCGATGTTGCCAAGATCCCTTGCCCTAGCGGGATCCTTGGCATGGCGCTGGCCAAGTTCATGGCGGCGTCACACTATGCCTACAACACCCTCAAGATGTCGGGACCTGTGACGATCATCACCATCCCCTCCGACAGGAAAGATGCGCTGATCTGCGCTGACCAATTATACCGATAGCGATTGCAGCAGCTGCCGCCGCTAGGGCGCTTGCTCCTGCCGCTGGGATCCGGGAGGGAGGAAGAAGAAGAAGACGGTAAGACCTCGGACACCCTCCGGCAAGCGCACCTCTTGGTGTAAGCGCTGCCGTCGAGGCGTGCCGGAGAGCTCCTTGGCCGAAACAAAAGCCGAGGCCATACCGCGGGAACCAAGAAGGTTCTTTGTCAATGAGGGCAGCACGGGAGGAGCTTTACCATAAGCTCCACCCTTGGCGACAAATAGGAAAACGCGCTCGTCACCTTCCTGCGGGCGAATGTCGATGTGTTTGCATGGCAAGCTTCCGACATCCCGGTGTTCCCGAGGAAGTGATTGAGCACCACCTTCTGCATGCGCCTCATGCGCGGCCTGTCAGCGGAAGGTCGAAAGCAAGCTTTGGAACGACAAGAGTTCATCACGAAGAGATCCGGAAGCTGGAAGCAGCGGGTTTGGTAAGAGGTGCTCCATCCAGCGTGGTTGGCCAATCCGATCGTGGTGCGCAAGGCAAATGGGAAGTGGAGGCTGTGTATCGATTACAGATATCAATAAGGCTTGCCCTAAAGACCCCTTCCGTTGCGGCGCATCGATCAGATTATTGACTCCACGGCTGGGTGTGATCTGTTGTCATTCCTCGGCGCCTACTGGCTACCACCAGATCTTCATGACAAGAGAAGACGAAGAGAAGACAGCATTCATCACCCCATGTGGTACGTATTGTTTCATGCGGCGTATTGTTTCATGCGGATGCCTTTCGGGTTGAAGAGTGCTGGTTCAACGTTTGCAAGGGCGGTCCAAATTGGTTTTGAACCCCAGCTCCATAGAAATATGGAAGCTTACATGGATGACATATTGGTCAAAACCAAGGACAGGGCAACCCTCATACCAGATTTGCAAGAAACATTTGCAAACCTGCACAAGATCAATCTCAAGCTGAACCCTGAGAAGTGCATCTTTGGCGTCCCGTCCGGCAAGCTTCTCGGGTTCTTGGTGTCACAACGTGGGATAGAGGCCAATTCGGACAAAATCAAAGCTATAGAGCAGATTGAAGCACCCAAGCGAATCAAAGATGTGCGTCGGCTTGCCGGTTGCGTCGCCACCATGGGCAGGTTCATTTCCAAGTCTGCCGAGTGTGCCCTTCCCTTTTTCAAGATCCTGAAAAAGGCGGGCCCATTGGAGTGGACGCCAGAAGCCGAAGCAGCATTGCAAGGTTTGAAGAAATACCTCTCTTCCGAGCCAATACTAGTTGCGCCTAGGCGGCGAGGAACCGTTGCTGCTATACTGGCGGCAGCGGACCAGTGGTCGGCGCCGCACTAGTAGCACAGAGAGAGGTTGACGGCAGTGATGGCAGCAGCGAGGCCGACACCACCAATGCAGGGCGACACAGCCGGTTAACGTGCGCCGAGGATGAAAATGATGCAGCACCGGTCTACTTTGTTAGTTCCCTCCTGCGGGGGCTAGATCAAAGTACTCGGTGTGCAGAAATTGCTCTTGACCTTCTCATGGCCTCGAGGAAGCTCGTCACTACTTCCAAGCTGCGAGATTACTGTCGTCACTCGCTTCCCTCTGCAATGGATATTGCACAATCCAAATACAACAGGAAGAATTGTGGAATGGGCCTTTGGAGCTGTCAGCTTTGGCCTCAAGTTTGAAAGTACTTGACGATTGAGCCGAGTCCTAAGCGGAGTTCATTGCAGAATGGACCATAGCGCTGACGAAGAAGTCCAAGAGACTGCTCTCCCGGCAAGGAGGCAAGTTGTGATTGGATCATGTACTTTGATGGAGCTTTCTCCTTCTGAGGCGCGGGGCTGGCGTCTTGCTTATCGCGCCACGGAGAGCACCTCAAATCGTGATCGGATGCACTTCCCGAGGAGGTGTCAACAAACAATCGGCCGAATCTGAAGGGCTGCTTGCGGTCTTAGGATCGCGGTGGACCTCGGAATCAGAAACTCATCGTCGGGGAGACTCGCAGCTTGTCGTCAAGCAAGTCAACAAGGATTACGAGCTTCGTTGATGAAGGCCTCGTCGATGAAGTGAGAAAAGCTGGAAGAAGCGTTTGACGGTATCTGAGCTGAACCGTTCCCGGCGGAGAAACGATATCGCCGATTACTGTCAAAAGCGCTGCCCTCAAAGTACTGTGGAACCGGTACCTTTGTGCTTCACTAACTCAGCCATCCGTTGATCCATCAGCGAGCGAGAATAAGAGAAGAAATCAGGGCCGAGCAAGTACTTTCTGCGAGCTCCCGGAGCCGCCCGGCAAGGATGTTGCGGGGATACAAACCCGCCACAGGCGGCTGGCTCGGCGGGCGTCTTGCCGTCGAGACAACCGCTCCTGTAGCGGAGGAAATTCCTTTAGTCCTCGCCGTCGAGCCCCAGGCTCCGGCATGGGCACAACATACCGTCCGACTCCTCCAAACAGGGGAACTTGCTGAGTAGCAGGAAGAAGCGGAAAAAAGTAGCCCATCGCTCTACCATGTACCAGTTCATCAATGGCGTCCTGTCTGAGAAAGAGGCGAGCGGTGTGAAATTGAAGTGTATCCCTCGAGAGGAAGGATTTGGAGCTGTTGGCGGAGATACGCGGAGGCATATGTGGATCCCACATTGGGTCAAGGGCCCTTGCCGCAAGGCATTCCGGCAAGGCTTCTTACGGCCCACCGCCCTCCGAGATCGATGACACTAGTCACCGGTGTGAAGCGTGTCGGTTCCATTCAAAGAAACTTCATCGGCCAGATCAAGCCCTTCAAACCATTCCTCTCTCGGCCCTTCTCGGTGCAGGGGCTCGACATCTTGGGCCCCTTCCCCGCATTGTCGGGGCTTTGAGTACTTATGCGTTGCAATCGACAAGTTCACAAAGTGGCGAAGTGGAAGCGATGAGGAAGGTCACAGCTCGATCGGCCGTCAAGTTCTTCAAGGGACTAGTGTGCCGTTTTGGCGTGCCATGAGGTTATCACCGACAGCGGCACACAGTTCTAACCGCACCTTCATGCAATATACCCAAGACCTCGGCGGCAAAGTCATTTTAGCTTCCGTTGCTCACCCGTGAAGCCATGGTCTAGTGAGAGGGCAAATCTTTAATCTTGCAAAGGCTTAGGACCAAGACCTTTGACAGGCTGCACAAGAGTGGAAGGCGCTGGATTGATGAGTTGCGGCGGTTCTTTGGTCGATCGGGGCGATGCCAAATCGAGCCACCGGCGGACACCTTTGCTTACTGGTATCAGGGGGAAGCGATTCTCCCCTGAACTCATATCTGGGTCACCTCAGTGCTCGCTTATAGCGAGCTTGAGCAAGAGCAATTGCGACAAGATGGCCTGATGCTCCTTGAGGAAGATCGTCTTGAGCGGCTGTGAGAGCAACACGCTACCGGCAAAGGCTTGCGCCGCTACCATAACCGCAAGGTTCATGCCGAAGCCTTGAGGAAGGCGACCTTGTCCTTCAGTAGCGTTCAATCGGCCAAGAATTCCAACAAGTTGGCGCCAAAGTGGGAAGGCCCTTATCGGTGTCTGATTCACGGGCCAGCGCGAGTCATACGGAGACCAAAGATGCTATTCGGTGAGTAACTCCTGGAACATTGAGCATCTTCGCATGTTTTACCCGTGGTAGCGGCTTGCAGCCCCCGACAAGCCACCTTTTGTACAAGCATTGCCGATGATGCATGTAACCCTTTGTGTAAAGCCGGTAGCAGACCTAAGCATAAATAAATGAAGCTGGCGCCCTAAGTTATAACATGCATGCTAGGTCGAGTCTAAATCCTTGGTTAGGGTTGATAGTGCTTAGCGGCGACTAACCCCTAGCTTAGAGGTCGAGTGTCGTCTCTTTGTCGTTCTTTTGTCTTCTTTGGTTCACAGGACTCACAGATATCCTTGCGGATCACTTGAGGGCGAAAAACAAAAGAGGACAGACCGACATCTAGACCCGACAAGCCGATATTGCGGGGCTGCAATCTAAAGATTCACCCACGGCAAACTAGAGTTGCGGGGACTACAACTTCAGATAAGTTCTTCATCCCTTATCATGCATTCTCTTATGGGTGAGGTATGTGAAACCTCGTGTTTTCCTAAAGCTATCGTGCTCCCTAAAACTCTAGGCCCTAGGGCTCGTTCACAGGGCCAGGTTTGGTCGTAATCGCGGCTGCAAGAGGATGAAAGCGAGAGGCTGAACCCACCTCATCCTGCCTCCGCCAAAGGCGTGAGAAAGGATTAGCGAAGTGGGAAGACGGCAAGGCCTGTTGCTGGGCGAGGAAATGTTTATCTTAAGGATATCAAGGATTTACTCCTTGTCGTGGGTTCTACCCGCAAACAAATGACCCGACAAGCATCCCTTTTTCATTAAAAACACTCCATTCAGATACAGTCCATAGGGAATGAAAAACATGAATGATGGGATTACAAGTTTTAAATTCAGCTAAGGCCTAAAGGCTTACAAAATAAAAAAGGATAAGGTGCCCGTAATCCCTTTCTTGTCCCTCTCCTCAAGAGGCAGGTCAAGGAGGCGAAAAGGGCAAAAGGGGCGCCTAGGCGAGCTACGGGTGGCAGAAGGCACCAAGAGAACATCTCGGTGGCCGTCCGAAGGCTGGGTGGTGATGGCGGCGCCGGAAGTAGAGCTCGAGGACGAGGCGGCAGGACGTCAGCACGCGTCGAAGGCGTCGGTGCCCGTGTACTCCGATTTGACGGCCTTGCCGCCCGACCTCTTCCTCTTCGCAGCCTCCCAGCGCCGGCCGCCCAAGAGCGACCGAGAAGTTCAGGAAGCGGCGACACGGATGATGGCGTCGTCGATTGCCGCATGGGCGGCGCCCGACACCTAATCGGACCCGTCATCCTGCCGCTGCTACCCTCGTCATTGCTGCCTTGTCCTCCTCGCCACTCCCGCTCGAGGAGGAGCCGCTATCGAAGAGCTCTCCACGCAGCACCTTGCCCGAGTCGAAGCACCGAAGACCTTGGCGGAGAGAGGCCGCCCTCCATCAGCTTGAAATGGAGAGTAAGCCACGCCATCAGCGGTGGATATGGTAACGTCTTCCACCCTCGACCAAGATACATCACTTGTGGGGCTGGAAAGTCGGCAGCGGACTCGCGTACCGCTGATCAACATCCCCTCATGTGCGATCGCGATGACTCCGGCGGATCAGCTCCATCTCGCTCGCGAATGGAGTCGGGAAGCGGCGTGTGAGGCGGCGGCGCAGCTGACGAAGAACTTCGCAAGGTCATCCCAATATGGCCCTCCATGGGGAGGACTCTGGCGGGGCGAGATCGGCCGCGCCGCCCGTTCTCCTCTACCTGGCGCCTCGGCCTGCGCCGCGGCCTCGCCCCTCCCCTTCCCTCATGGTGGCTCCGCCACCGCCTTCTGAGGAAGGAAGGATCGTTGTCGGCGGCGACCCTTGCCGCCACTGTTGAAGAGCAGGATTCCCTCTCTCCGCAGCGGATGGAGGGAGGAGGAGCAAGCTGAAGGAAGGAGAAGATGGAAGAGTGCGGCGCGTTCCTCCCCGCTCTTTATAAAGGCAGGGGTGGGGGCACGGCCGCCCGCTCAGCCAATCAAGGCAGCGGAAGGCGCGAGGGCGGGACCAAACCGCTGCCCGGCCCATGACGGCCCGGTTTCCCGCCTCCACCATTGCCACCCCAAGCGCATGAGAACCCCATGGCAGGCATGCAGGACCAGGCGGCGGGTGGCGACCTCTCCCCACCCGTGATCGTGGGAGTGGGCGTATGAAGACCACGCCCGGCCCGTTCGATAAATGGGTGGCGCCTCACGCCTCCATCCGTTTATGGGAAAGCGCGAACCGCCCTTTTACTGCGGCGTGGCGCATGTGTGAGCTCAGCCCCACGCATGCTGCCCACATCACGCACGCCTCCCACGCCCAGCCACGCCGGGGGCATGGGAAGCCTAGCCTTGAAAGCGACTTACATGGTAAAACCACCCTGCCTGCCCGCGCACCGTTTTTGGGCCTAGCCCAATGACGTGATTGCACTACGTGTGGCCCGGGCCGGGGCTCCTGTTGGTGTACAAAAAGAGGGGTACACTTTTTGTACCCCTATAACTATGCATGGGTAGTCTGAGCGCGGGCACCACCACCTTGAGCAAGGTAAGGAAGGTGAGCGAGGTAAGGGCCGAAGCACGAAAGAGGCGAGCAGCGCCAAGATCAAGACCAGAAATAGCAAAGGGGACCAGGCGGACTCCCCCGGCAAGATCCTTGCCGGGGGCGGTTTTAGCAAACCCGGCAAGACCCTTGCCGCGGCTGCTCGCCCAACACCTGCGAAGCGGATCATCCTTGAGTCCACCGCCCCCATGGGGCAAGGATTTGGGAGACATCCCTGTGGTGGTATGCAGATCTTTGTGAAGACATTAAGATCATATACACACGATAGAAGACAACGACCCTTGGCGGGATCCCAGCCAAGGAGGACCACAAGGCCCCCGACAAGAGCCTTGCCAGGGATGACGGCAGGCGCCATGGCAAGACCCTTGCCGGGGTACGGCAAGGCCCTTGCCAAGGGCACTCGAGTGGCCACCATCGGGCCCGCACCAATCAAACCTTCACCAATCAAGCTTACACATTATATCGGCGAACTCCTCTCCTCCTAGGCGACTACTAGGCGACTCCTAGGCGGCTCCACCGCGGTGCCCTCCGGCCCGGCGTCCACCTCCCTGGCCGTCAATGGCGCCTCCTCTCCTTGACTTTGCTAGAGGTAAGGCCTTTCAACAGCATCGCCAAAAGTTTGGTCATCCGGTGGTTTTCTCTCTGGTTTTCGCCAAAGTGAGTTCAAGATTGTGGTCTCTTTTGGTGGGCGTGCTTTCGCTGGATTGTCTGCTTGTGAGCATTGTGCTTCACTCTTGCTTTGGTGGTTACCCTCAAGGTTTTAGGGTTAAGTTTCTCGGGACCGTTCTTTTCAGTTTCGGTTGCTTCAAAATCTGTGGGTTTTGAACTCTACAATGATGGCCGTATTTACGAGAGGATTTTGAGTTGGTTTTAGCCTCTGGGTTGAAGGAGGTCCTAATTGGCGCCGAGAGGGCGTCTGTTCTACCAAGAGGAGCAAAATTCATGGTCATTAGTTGCAGGGGCCTTCACGTTCTTCCTCCCAAAGCGGCTCTGGCGATCGCGGAGGAGTTGACCCACCGTGGCTCAGTTTTGCAGCGGCTAAGCGGGGTTACGGACTCGTCTTGGTTCTGGTCACTACTATTGATGAAGGCGCATTGAGTGTACTTTTACACCTCCGTGGTTCAGGGGGAAGAGGGCGCGAATCCAGGATCTTCAAGTTCGGCCATTACTTGTTACGGCTGTGGCAATTTGGGCCACATGGCTTGGGCCTGCCCTGAACCCCGTCTGACTGGGCTTTGGCCGTTTTTTAGGGTGGCTACTTTTCCCTCCCCCCCTGCTGAGGCCTGGGCCCCTGTGGTGGTGGATGGTGGTTTCGGCGTTGGCCCAGCCCAACCGGCGTTTCGAGCTTCCTCTTTTAGACAGCTCTGTGAAGGCATGTTCCCGAACTTTCAGCCAAGATTCCCACTTGCCTCTTCGTCTCCTCCCCTGCCTTCCACTTTTCAACCTCGGGCTCGTCATTCTTCCTCCTTGCAGTCTTCAGAGCCTGCTGCCGGCGTAGAGCCAACCATGGCCAACATTCCGTTTGATCCTCAGCCTTTTGTTCCCCATGGTTTCAATATTCTCAATGTTGAAGGCCGTAATGGTGTGGCCAGGGTGGTTCTCCCCCACCACCAGAAGCGCCACGAGGACTGGGCCATCGTCATCATTGAGCCGCTTCCGGATGAGGTACTTTTTCCAAATGTGCAAGAAGTTCTTGATGAGTTCTTTGCGGATGTTCAACAAGTACAAATCAGAGAAATGCAGCGCTGTCCATTGGGGAAGCTTATATGCGCTTTGTCAATCCAAGAGCAGAGATAGGTTAGTGCTCGAGTCCTCACCAGTTTGGAGATGTTCTTATCTCTTTCCACAACCATGATAATGGCATAGCTATGCGAAGAACCCAGTTTAATAGAACAGTTTGGCTGCTCATCCTTGTGGTCCCGTTTGATTTTCGCAATTCAGAAGATATTGCCAGGGCCATCAGTCATTTTGGGTGCCTTGTTTCTTGGGAGAATGATCCTCTTCATATGGGTAGAGTTATTGCAAAAGCTAAAGTTAGAGATCTTGACTCCATCCCTAAAAGTGTCAGGTGGTCCGAAGGTGAAGTTCTAGATGAAGATGCTTGGTCCTCTTGGTGGAAATTCTTCGCAGCAGAGATGATGGGTGGGGCCCTGCGGATGAGGACCCAATTCCACGACAATGTTGATCCTCACCCTCTACCGAGCAACAACAATGCTTTCCTGGTTTCATATTAATCCTCGGCTGTTGACAAGATGACATGGATGCGAGAAGAGGTCCTTTGAGCCTGCAGCCTCCGGTTGGTATTAATGTTGAGGCTCGGGATGATTTTGACTTCCTACAAGGTGTTGACAAGAAGAAATTGCTTGGGATGATGGGGAGGAGCTCCCACCACCTTTGGAGGGCCACAGCAGCATCACAACAAGCTGACTTCTTGTGCAGAAGGTTTTCTTCTCATGCAAGTGAGGAAGTAAATCAACTTGCACCTATGCAGCAGATACAGGGCAATGGTCTTGAGCTTTTGATGCAGGACTACCAAGAGGAGGAGCAAGATGTTCCTGCAATTCCAGTTCCTCAGGCTCCTCTTGCTTTTGCAGTTCCTTAGGAAGTTTTATTTCCTGCAGTTCCTGAGGTGGTCCCTCAGATTCAGCCAATCTTGGAGGAAGTGATCCAACCTTCGAGGCAGTTATTAGTGCGAGCCTGTTGTGCCTCGGGACATCCTTTGGACCCTTGCAGAGACTCTCATGCTGATAAAGAGCCGACCAGGCCATGGCAAGGAACCCTTTCAGTTTAAAACTGTTGATTTGGATGGGGAAGCAGGAGCTAGTTTGCATTGATTAACCCTCGCTTGTGGATCCTCTTTGGGGTTGAAAATTCTAGCAAAAAAGGTAGCTGGATTGCCCAAATTGAGGATCATTTGAGTTTGCACCCTCCTTACTTGGTTTGAAATCTATTGAGTTAAAGGCTCTAGCTAATAAAGATACTATTACATAGGAAGAAGGCACGGTAATTTGGAAGGAGCATTTTGCTCAAAAGCCTTTGGAGGATGTGCTTTCTCTTCTTGTTCAAGTCGATAAGTTGGTTCAATTTTATTGTGCATCTTCTAATGACACGAGACAAGTTTAGCTGGACACTCAATATGCTTAAATCTCCTTTGTGGGAATTACTTGCTGAAGTAGAGGGCTTTGAAAATTCTTATATCTTTCACATACGATAAATGCATTGCTACTAAGGCTCACCTTGCAAGCAGCTCATGGATCAATCTCATCGGCGGGATACAAACAAGGAAAATGAAGGGATTCTTCCAACCAGCAGGACTTGGACTCCTTGGCCCTTCTTCAACCTTTTGGGGCTGAAAATTCTAAGAAAAGAAGGGAGGAAAGACACCTCTTGTAGAAGCAGAGGTAAGGAGGGTGATAGGATAAAAAAGACAATCTGGGTTTAAAGAGGTTCTTGCTCTAATAATAAGTGTACGCCTTGTAATGCTGCTCCACAGTTGTTCAGAAATCGGTGGTTAAGAATCTCACATCCTCATTTTGCAAGGTTCTTGATCGGGAGTTGGAAGGAAGCTCTCCAAGAAAGCTGGGGTGATCCCATCCAATGAGGAATGAGCGAGGACAACCCCAAAAGTGTTTAGATGACCACATTAAATGCTTTTGTTGAGAGAGAGAAGGGTTTATGTTATGAACTGTATGAGTATTCCTTTTGGTTGTAATTGCACCCTATGGGCCCTCTGGACTTCTTGTAGTAGTTCATGTTCTTACATCGATGCACTTTGCTTCTTTATCTCCATATGGGTAGTTTCATATGTTGATGTCTTTGTGGATGATGTGGTTTACATACTTGCTCAAGTTGCTTTCACTTGCTGCCTAGTTGGACTGATTTCCTTGGGTTACGGCCAAGTGATGGTGCTTGGTCCTAGTTGCTCTCATATCTTGTTTCCATGAATAGTCTGTGAAGCTGGAATATACTAAGCTGGAACATCGGAGGAATTAACTCACCTGATAAATGGCTTGCTCTAGGGCAAAAAATTGAGGAAAGTGCCTGTGCCATTATGTGTCTTCAAGAAACCAAGAGGGAGCATTTTGATGCTGCTTACATTAAAAACTTTTGTCCCAACAGGCTCAATAAATTTGCCTTCCTGCCCTCAATTGGAGCTTCTGGAGGCCTTCTAATCACATGGAATGGTTCTCTGTTTGAGGGAGAGGTCATCTTCCAGAATAGATTCTCTCTGTCAATTAGTTTCACTAGTCTTTTGTGCAATCAATCCTGGGTCCTCACCAACATTTATGGGCCATGTGTGCAAGCAGAAAAAATGAAGTTTATTAATTGGTTTTCCAACATTCATATGCCTCTGGACACTAATTGGATTCTAGTTGGAGATTTCAACTTTATTAGGGATCCTTACGATAGGAACAGGCCTGGTGGGGATGTTAATGAAATGCTTCTTTTAATGAAGCTATCGATGTCTGGGTTTAATTGAGCTCCCTCTTCATGGCAGAAAATACAGCTAGAGTAACATGCAGCGAGTCCTTTGTTGGAAAAGCTGGATTGGTTCTTCACCTCTGCCTCTTGGATGACTACTTATCTGATCTGAGTTGCTATGCCTCTTTCAGACCTATATCGGATCATCTTCCATGTGTAATCAAAATTGGGACTTCCATTCCAAAGGCCGGGGTCTTGATTTGAAAATTACTGGTTAAAGCACTCGACTTTAAAGAGGTTATTCTTGCAGCTGGAATATTCACTGTGGGTAATCTTGATGCAGCAAAAAGCCTAAATGCAAAGTTCAAAAATCTTAGAAGGGCTCTCAAACTTTGGGCCAAGAACCTATCTTGCTGAAATCCAAAATTGCTGCCATTAATGAGGTTATTTTCTTGTTTGACTTATTTGAGGAATTCAGAGATTTGGGTGATTTTGAGTGGAATTGCGGGGTGATCCTAAAAGAACAATTGCTCTTATTCTTGAAGAACCAAAAATCTATTGGAAGCAGAGAGCTAAAATCAAAGGTGTTAAGTTTGGGGATGAAAACACCAAAATTTTTCATACAAAGGCTTCTATAAATCACAGGCATAATTACATTGCTATGCTAAAAAATGAGGATCAAGTGGAAATCACAGACCATGCAGGTAAAGCTGCCCTGCTGTGGAATGCCTTCAAGAGCAGATTAGGAAGGTCAGAGCAAACCACCATGCACTTTCATTTGCCTACTCTCCTGCAACATCAAGCTAGTCCTTCAGACTTTGAACAGCTGGAAATTCCTTTCACTGAGGAAGAAATCAATGATGTTGTTAAGCACTTGCCTCGACAAGTCTCTGGTCGGATGGATTTAACAATGAGTTTTTAAGAGTTCTTTGGGATATTATAAAACCGATGTCACTAGGCGATACATGAGTTCTATCTTTGGGCAAATTTCTCTTGAGAGCATCAACTCTTCTTTCATTACTCTAGTTCCCAAGGGCCTTCTCCCGATCTTGCTAATGATTTCAGACCTATATCTTTGCTCCATTGCTGCCTCAAGCTCATTACCAAATTGCTTGCAAACAGGTTACAGAAAGTGATCCTCAAAATGGTGCATATAAATCAGTATGGTTTCCTTAAGGAAAGAGCTATTCATGACTATCTTGGTTGGGCTTATGAGTACCTACATCAATGCCACAAATCTAAGGAGGAAATTGTTGTGCTTAAGCTAGATTTTGAAAAAGCTTTCGACCTCATTGAGCATTCTACAATCATTGATATCCTCAGAGCAAAGGGTTTTGGAGAAAGATGGATTGGATGGATTCAAATGCTATTTACTTCTGCTTCATCACAAGTGCTTCTTAATGGCATTCATGGGAAAAAGTTTTATTGCCTCAGAGGAGTGAGACAAGGGGATCCACTATCTCCCCTCCTTTTTGTGTTGGCTGCAGACCTCCTTCAATCAATCATGAACAGGGCAATGAACTTGGGCCTTCTCATTTCACCTTTGCAAGTTCAGTCATGTCCAGACTTTCCCATAGTTCGATATCTGAGATGATACCTGATTCTCATGCAAGTGATGCCCCACAACTCCATTGTCTTAAAGCCCTTCTTCACACATTTGCAGATGCTCTTGGGTTAAGGTGAACTATAGCAAATCAAATATGATACCAATCAATGTGAGTGATGAAAAAATGGAAATTTTGACTGGTACTTTGAACTGTTTGAAAGGATCTTTCCCCTTCAATTATCTGGGCATGCCTTTAGGGCTTCAAAACCAACAGTGGAGCAGTGTTTGCCTTTAGTGAGAAGAATTGCAAAAAAACTAGTGGGCTTATCTTCTTTTATGTCTCTTCTTTGGAAGGCTCTTGTTGGTCAAGTCGGTGCTAAGTTCTCTTATTATTTACTTCATGGGCTGTCTTGATGTTCCTATAACTATCAAAAGCCAGGTTAACAAATATTTGAGCCTTTGTCTTTGGAGGGACCAAATTTGGAGGATCACAGACCAGCTTTGGTAGCTTGGTCCCTTGTTTGTAGGCCAAAAAATCAGGGAGGCCTTGGAGTTATGAACATCTTTGTTCAAAACCAAGCCCTGCTGCTCAAGAACCTCCACAAGTTCTACAATAGAAAACATCCTTGGGTCAATCTCATTTGGGAGGCTTATTATGACAATGGCATACTACCAGGTCACAATTGGGAAGGGTCTTTCGGTGGAAATGTAACCTCGGGCTCATTGATAGTTACAAATCCATGGCTAGATGCACAATAGGATATGGTAAATCTGCTCTGTTTTGGTCGATCTACGGCACACTTCTTATGCGAACCAATTATTCCCTCATCTTTACTCCTTTGTCGAGATCGAACCTCTGTGCAATCTGTGCTTTTGTTTGAATACTTGGAAGATTTGTTTCACCTACCTTTGACCGGGAGGCTTTTACGGAATTTGAACTCATGGAAGAAATTTGTGACACCCTCAAAGATCTGCATCAATGAGCACTTGGATACATGGAGTTATATGTGGGGAAATAACATTTTTCAGTGGCTAAAGCTTACAAAATTTTGATAGGTGTTAAAATTGTACCAGCACAGTTCAATTGGATTTGGAAATGTTACGCTTGACCAAAGCACAAGGTTTTCTTTTGGAGGCTTCTTCATGATAGGCTCAATACCGGGAATCTGCTAAGAAGGAAACCTTTTCATCTTGACAACTATAATTGTGCTACACTCAATTGCCGGCAGGAAGAAACTCTCGGCACCTCTTACGGACCTGCCCTTTTGCTTCTACTTGTTGGGATATTCTACGCCCTAACGAGACAAAGGAACCTCACCATCATGGAAGCCATTCCAGACTTAAGGAGCAACATACATCAACCTTTTTCCATGGAGATCATTATCATTGCATCTTGGGCCATTTGGATAGTCGGGAATGATAAGAATTTCAATCACATTCAACCAGCATTGATAGATGGAAGTTCATTTTCCTCACAGAACTACACTGCTCAAATTCAGAATTAAGGAGAAGTTTTGGTTTCTTTACATTCTGGTTGGACACCCTTGTCCTGTAGCTCTTGTAGTTTTAGTTTTTTAGTTTCTTTGAGTTCTTTTAGATTTTTAGGTTAGTTTTTCTTTTTGTGGGCTTTTCTCAAGCCTTGTTTGTTTGTACTCTGCTTGTTTTGATAATATAAAAATTGCAGTGGGGTTTTGCCCTACTGTGTACAGTAAAAAAAAAACCTTCACCGCCATTCGCATGCAGCTGCCAGCCCAACTAGCTGGGCAGGCACCTGCGTGGCGGCAAGCGGATCTTCGTGGAGACCCATCGCTGCGCCACCTCAGCTGCCTGCCTGCCTACATGGCACCACGGGCACCGCTGGCCAGGGCGCGTGTCAACACGAGAGGGAGCGGCGACAGACGAGGCAGGCTCTCCCCATCCCGATAAAGCAAGGACACCTAGGCAAGGCGCATTAATGGCACCTTGTCATGTAATGCGAGGATAAACTTCGTATCCTTGTGCCCTTTCCACCTCCTGTGTGCCACCGTGGCAACCCCTTTCCCTATAAAAGGAGGCCGAAGGCGACCAGGAGGAGGATTCGGCTTTTTGGAGCTCCTCACGCCCCATTGCTAATTCAAGAACACCAGATAAACAAACCACCAAAGCAGGAGTAGGGTTTTACGCATCCTCGCGGCCCGAACCTGGATAAAGAGACCGTGTGCTATCTGTTTGATCCGCTCTTCTCACGACCCCCGTGCCCCGCAACCGTAGTAGGGATTCTTGTGATCCCATAGGTGTCATTCCTACACCGACATCGGGTGGCATCATCCTCCCCGTTGAAATCCCACATGGGGTGGCCTCTATACTGAAGCGGCTGCACCCCCCGCATAATGCATGTGGCCATGACCCCGATCATGGTCAGTTCAGAATGAGCTAACAACCTTATCCGGCTCATCGGGTAAAGGATGTCCTTGTCATTCTCCTTACGAGGGCTCCGTGGGCGCTTGACTTAGGCGCTTCTTCAAAGGAGCATTATTGAACTCGGGAGGCCGATCCGAACAGAGGTCGGCGAGAGGACATCTTCTATATAAAACCATTACGAAGTCCAATCTTTGGGCGCCTTCCTTGGGGTTTCGGATAGATATCCGGTCCGGCGATCGCCATAATTGGCTCCGCCCACTTGATATATCGACCCCTCCCGAGAGCGGGGCACAAAGGCGAACAACTTCTTCCACGGTAGCGAAATGAGCCTCGATGCCCAAAACAGCTCGCAAAGACTCTGAAGCCCGCATTATGCAATATGGAGGCAGGCGTAAGGTTGTGCTGGCTGGAGGCCGTAGAACTCCGGAGCCCGGAGAAAGCGGATGAATTGGAAATCCGAGCCCTCTTATCGAGATAAGGGACAAGGCATACCGCTCTCCTTTGGAGGGGCTGGGGGCGCTCTCCGCTTGCTCTCCGCCATTATAGGTGGCAAGTCCGGCTCGAACCGGGACCATGAGCGCTGGGGAAGGAATCCCTTGGTTTGGGCGTCACTAGCTCATTGTGCGAGCGGAACATCTCTCCCAACCTCCAGCTGAGGCTGGGAGGCGAGAAGGAGGAGCTGCGTCGAGTGGCCATGATGGAATGGAACTCTGTCGGATGCGCTCTGATGAATGCTCGCGAAGGGAAGATTGTGTGATTCGGATCTAAATCCTTGTCTCCTTTATAGGCAGCTAATTTGCACAGCTAGGGGGGTAAATGAAAAAACACCCTGGCTTTTCGCATTCGTTTGACACGTGGAAGATGGCCATTATTGGGCATGGAAGCCAAGGAGAGCAATATTCATGAGAAGTCGAACACTATTCAACAGGTACACAGAATTTGGAGAAGAACCCGCCTTGCAATGCCGAAGACAATCTGCGCGCCGGACTCATCGTCATTGAAGCCTGGTTCGGGAGACTCTTGAGGAGTCCGGATTAGGGGTGTCCGGATAGCGAACTATAACCTTTGGCGGACTCACGGACTATGAAGATACAAGATTGAAGACTTCGTCCGTGTCGGATGGGACTTTCCTCGGCGTGGAAGGCAAGCTTGGCGATACGGATATGTAGATCTTATCCCATTGTAACCGACTCTATGTAACCCTAGCCCTCTCTGGTGTCTATATAAACCGGAGGGTTTTAGACCGTAGGACGAACAACAATCATACCATAGGCTAGCTTCTAGGGTTTAGCCTCTCTGATCTCATGGTAGATCTACTCTTGTAATACCCATATCATCAATATTAATCAAGCAGGAGTAGGGTTTTACCTCCATCGAGAGGGCCCGAACCTGGGTAAAAACATCGTGTCCCTTGTCTCCTATTACCATCCGCCTAGACGCACAGTTCGGGACCCCCTACCCGAGATCCGCCGGTTTTGACACCGACACCCACGGAAAGCCTGTTAACGGCCAGTTCACGTATAACCCATTTACAACCCGCTAAATCATGACCCGTTATGGCTTATCTGAATTAGGCCCAGTAGCGTCATCTAGGCCGTCCAATATGATTCCATCCCGTTGGAACTTCCGGCCCATGTATGGCCCATAACGTCTTTCGGCCCATACGAGGCCCTTTGTAAGTTTGGGCCCATTAAAGGCCCTAGGTGAAACTGGCCCATAATGAACAGTGTATCACTTTATACCCATTGATGGCCCATTATTCCGTTGGCTGTTTCCAACCCGTGTTAACTTTCGGCCTTCTAAGGGCCCATTTATTCTTGGCCTCATTTCTAGCATTAGGTTACTTATGGTCCGTTACTGGCCTGTTCAGCTTGTGGGCCAAAGTTAGCCCATGGTTACAGTTGGCCCGTTTGTGGCCCGTTAACCCGTTGGGCTATTTTCATAGCGTCATCAAGTACGGACCATTAACGACCCGTGATGCATGTTGATAAAATTAAGCCGGTTATACATTTTGGCCTATTAACGACCCGTTATGGTTGGGCCATAAACAGATGATTTCCACTCTAGCCCGTTTACGACCCGTTTTGCGAACCGTTATTGGTCCACGAATAGTACGACCCATGTTTGGTCAATCGATCATACAACCCATAGAAGGCCCATTGATTATATGATCCATAGAAGGCCCATGGATCCTACGTCTCGTAGGAGGCCCATGATCACTACAGCAGGTAGCAGGACCATGGTTACGACGGTCTGTATGTTGCCTGTGGTTATTGTGGCCTAGTTATAAAAATAGGTTATTGTGGCCAGTAGTAAAATGCGGAAAAAGAACTGCAATGACTACAAGCAAACAACTAAACAAGACAGTAAGGAAATAAATAAGCAAGCAACTAACTCTGTTACGACTATAACACATATTACATCCACTGTGCATCAAAGTTCGCCATCAGTGCAAATATAGGGAACAAAGGAGCATATTACATACACTGGCCATCTAAATTGGCCACCAGTGCAAATAAAACACGGCAGCAAAACAAGTCCATAACTGGAACAACTTTAGAAGAGCTCAAGAAACATTATCCTGGGTATCCACCATGCTGGCAATAAGCTTAGCAAGCTTATTAGCTTTCTCCTGTTTGGCGCTAAAATCCTCCAACGCTTGCCGTTGCACCAGAAAGTATGCATCTGAATTCTCCAGGGACTTATGCAGTCCTTCGGCTTCTTGTGGCAGCACATCTGATCGATGTCTTTCAGGTTTTAGTTGAGAGTTAAGAAACCGAACTGATTTGTATGGTGAGTTCGAATAGCTTGTCCCAGTGGCAAGTAACTCAAACACTACACCAAGGCAGGACTTTGGGTTGTCTTGCTATCTTCAATATAGTTTTCCTTAGCTGTTTTATCAGCTTTGTTGGAGACCAACAAGGATGTCTTACTATCCTTAACCTTATTTGCATTACTTCCTTTACCATTGCCTAATAAGGTACTCTTCCCCAATATTCTCTCAGCATTCTAAAACAAGACACAATCAGACACATAATAGGTTTAGCATGTAGTATATGAAACTCATTTCGGTGAACAAGTTCTGTAGTAAGGTGGACATGATTAAACTACCAAGTCTTCTATTGCCAAGTAGTACATAATAAAAGCATCAAACAAGCATATATCTATGTGCTATGGTCACTGCATTGTCTTGCCAAATCAAAATAGAGACACGGTTCAAATCATATCAGTTCAAGACAAAGTGACATTTAAAGAATACAAAGCATGGGAAACTACACAGCAGAACACGATTTTAGATGGGTACCACGGGTCTACATGTAGAACAACACTATTGGCTCTGTTGTGATCCTAGTAATGTGCATGATATGAGCAATCAACTGTATACACAATTGAAATTGAAATCAACAGAGCTATTTAGAAGAGCAAACCTGTTAAAGAAACATGCTTAAACATACTTGTTGTGCCATCAGAGTTACGATTGGATCCTGCAATTTTAAAATAAGTTTGTATGAGTAAATAAAGTGATACAAGAGCAAAGTAGTATGCACGATAGCAATGGAATCTTAAATGAGAAAAGTTGTTCTTCAGGTTTAAGCACATGATCTGCACGAATAGAGTACAGTAAGACGCAGACATATAGTACTTGAAAATAAAAAATGAGCTCATAGACCTTACCACATTCTTGGTTCGGGACCAGTACAGAACAAGGCATTCCCAGTCATTGTCATGTAAATGTGTCTCAGGAGAACGTAAGGGAATTTGATGAGTTTCTTCGCCAGTGAAGTATGTTTTCTTTAGATAATTTTGATACTTCCACCAAGCATTCTTGAAGATAGTAGAGGTATTAGCACAGGTTACCTCATCTTGAGTTTCCAAATCGGTCCTTCTCTATAGAGAAAAATGGGAACATTTGCTGTAATATAACCAACATGGAGGTAGAATATATGTGACAAAGCAAAGTAATTGCCATGAAAAACATTACTTACACATAACTCCTGGACGAACACCTGCAACTGGCATTGTGCTTCATCTTCAATATAATATTTCCATGATGAGAAGATACACACATAGGATTTAACAACATCGAATGCGATATATGCTAAACTACGAATGGCTGGTTGTGCTTCGTCCACAGGAATATGTGTACTAACTGGTGGAGTTGGGGTTCGCCGTGGTAGTACTGGCGCTTTAGGCACTGGAGCTGCCTTTCTAACTGCTCTTGTTTGGGAGCTCTATGGTGGAGATGGTGTTGTGTCAACTTGAACTAGGTTACTATCTGCTGGGGTTGGGGTTAGATTGGGTGAAGCTGTTCTCATCCATCCATGAGGGGTACAATCTGAGAGTGCAGGTTATGTGTGGTAGGGCTGGTTCTCGTGCATGTACAACCGGGGTGCTATCTCCACCAAGAGGTAGCACTATTTTATTTGAAGACCATGTTTTTACTCCGCTGGATACTGCCATCACCCACTCCAATTCAAATGGCTGATAAACAAGAAACGTAGTTGAATGTACATGGAATAGATAGCATGGAAAAAAGACGGCATGAAACGGTCCACATGTATATTGTTTAACTAAAAAGGATAACATGACATAATTTCACATATATGATATCTATCTAAACTGGATAGAATAGCATGACATAATTCAAAGATATGATGACTAACTAAACATGATGGCATGACATAATTATATGATGTCTTTAGTAAACAGGTTCACATGACATAATTCACATACATGTTATCTAAGTGATCATATCACATGATTTAATTCACATATGTGATTTATATACTAATCAGAGGGCATTCACATATATGATGTCTGAACTAAGAACATGGTGTTGAATATTGTGTATATGATGTCTAAACTATGCAATGTTGTGGGGACCCCGACTCATAAGTCGTGATCACCGAATGCACGTGCACAGTGATCCCAAAAATCAATGCTCACAGAACAGATAGAAGCTGAATAACAAGAGTCTTACATCCATACATGCCGTCTTACACAAATTATGACCATTATGGTCAAGTCTTACATAGATAAAGCCACAAGGGCTGAGTACCAAATAAACTTAAGCAGCGGAAATCTTCGTCGATAAGTAGAACTGTCACAGCCCTAGAGCTTGCTTGTAACTAGTGGCATTGCATCCATGCATCATGTTTAATTCTCATGAAATTTGAAATGGGGATTGCCTAAACCCTGGCATTAAAGGAATTCAAATAGGCTCAACCAAAAATATTTTTCAGTGATTTCAAATGGCTTTAGAAAATGTTCATCATTTACGGAAAAAATCTTGGAAGCTTGATAACGAGAGATGTTGCACATTTTTCCATGACATTGGATCTTTGAATTAAATCATAAGTATTTGAATTTGGACATTTAAATTCTATAAAATATTTTAAATGTCCAAATACTCCTAAACTGAAATGTTCCATGTTAGATATATTCTATACATTGGCATGCACAGTTTGGTGATTTTATAAGTGCACGGATATTTTTAATAAAGCATGAGTTTTCAGAAAAATAGAAAATATAAATAAAAGAGAGAGAGAGCAAACTCACTGAACTTACCCCTCCAGCCCTGCGCAGCCACCGACCGGCCCAAGATCTGCAGCTGGCCGGCCCAGCCCACCTACCCCCGCTCATCGTCTTCCTCTGCGCGGAAGGCGAGGCGAGGCGTGGCAGCTGGCGGCGCCGTGGCCTCCTCCCCTGCCTGTCTCACGCCCTCGAGGCCCTTCCAGCCACGGAGACAGCCACGCGCCCCCAGGCCTCTCACTCTCTCCCGAGCTCCTCTCCTCCTCTGTCTCATTCCCTCTCGCACCACGAACGCACCGCTTGCCGCCGGCGTGCACTACCCCGCCACAGCCATCCCGAGCCGTCCCGAGCCATCCTCGAGCTCCGCCACCTTGTTCCCTACCTCCTCACCGAGCCACGTGGCCGGAAGGGCCCGAGCGCCGCCCGATGCCCTTCTCCTCCTCGGCCGCCGGAGATCCGCCTCGCCGCCCGCGCTCCGGTGCTCCCGAGCTCGCCGTCCACCCCACGCGATCACCGTGAGCTTCGCCTATCCTCCCCTCTCCGTTCGCTCTGCCGCGCCTCAGAAGCGACCACACCGCACTCACCGGACGCGCCGCCGCCCGACTCGTCGCGGTGATGCTCCGTGACCATTGGTCGGGCATGCATGCGCGCTCCCGCGTCGCGTAGAGCCTCGTGGCACCTCGCCGCGCTTCGTTCGCGCATCGCAGCCCCATCCCCACTTGCACCGAACTCCGGCCACCGCCGCGAGCTTGCCTCCGCGAGCTCGGGCCACCTCAGCCCTGCCGTTTGCGCGAGATGGATGCGGCGAGTCCCAGCTCACGTAGATGCTCTCGTCCGCTCGTTTGGGCCGGAGAGCGCAAACCCGAGCCGTTCGCCGTGTCGGCCTCGCGGCGTCGAGTCGACGGCGGGTTTGACTTCGTTGACCGTTTTGACCGGTGAGGTTTGACCCTCTCTTTCAGCGACATGCGGGCCCCGGTCTGCATTATTTAGCTAAGTGTTAAAATTAACTTAAGTTAATCCCATAGTCAGCGGCGTGTGGGTCGAGGACTAATTAGCCTAGATTAACTTTTAGTTAGTACTAATTAACCCTGTTAGGTGGTGAGACAACGGCGTATGGGTCCCACAGGTTAGAGTTGACCTGGCCGACCCAGTTGACTTGCTGACGTCACACCTATGTCATCTTTGACGCCATAAATCATTTTCTGGATTTAATTTAATTCAGGAAATTTGAAAATCCCCAAACTTCTAAAATTCATAGAAATTCAACCGTAACTCCAATGGAAATAAGTTATATATGAAAAATGATCAGAAAAATATGAAGAATCTGTTTATGCCATAATCATGCATGTTTGAACAAGTTAACCTCACTGATTAGGATGAATCATGATTAGGGTAATTTATGTAATAACATTTGGAGTTGGAATTTGTTCTTGTTTGAATTCCACTTCAATTAACTTGGCTAGATATTGCATTAGGTGAATTCAGTACCTTAACATGACATGTCATTCATGTGACTATGCATTGCATTGATTGAGCTCTTTCTTGTTTGCCGGTAACTGTCCCCTCTCGATGAGCGACGTCTCAAGCGATGAATTCGATGACACCGATGAAGAACTATATTATCTTCAGAAGTGCCAGGCAAGCAAAACCCCCTTGTTCATTCCGATATAATCCCACTCTCTCGCTCCTGCTCTATTTTACTGCATTAGGATAACAACGACTCATGTGTTACTTGCTGCGGCAGTTGAACCCCTTTATCCTCTGCATGACCTGTCATTCCACAGTAATTAGATGAAACCCACTAGCATGAGTAGGAGTTGTTTGAGCCCTGTTGTGCCTACTCATTTTGCTTGTTTGTCATGCCTGCTACTACTTAGAGTTGAGTCAGGTCTGATTCATCGGGAATGAATTGGAATGGTTGTGTGAACATGTCCTACTGTGTGTGAGCTAAGTGTGTGAACACGATTTGGTAAAGGTAGCGGTGAGAGGCCATGTAGGAGTACATGGTGGGTTGTCTCATTGCAGCCGTCCTCGAGAACTGAGTTACGTGTTTGTGATCCATGATCAGATTACTACCACGCATTGGGCCGAAACCAATGGACCCTCTCGGCTTCTTGACCACCCTTGTCCTCATCCGGGAGTTGCAAGTAGTTTCGGTGTTTGTAGCATCTTTGGGGCCGACATAGCGCTGACCTTAGGGGTCGGTTGTGTTGCGGTAGGCACCGTGGTCTGATGTACCGATTCGCCTGTTTGGTGTCTCGGGAACCCTGCACACATCGTTCGGGGCTGTATGGGAAACCTCGGCGGACTCCTGCGGATGGAACCGAATAGGCGATAAACCTGGACTAGGGACTTGAGTGTTTAGGTAGGCCGTGGCCGACACCCACGTTGGGCTTCCGCTTGAAGGTTGCAGTACATGACATGTAGCGGCGGTAAGTGGTGAGGCGTGTGTGAGGAAGTACACCTGCGGGGTTTAATATGATCTATTGAATAGCCGTGTCCATGGAGAAGGACTTACGGGTTGCCTATATCAGTTCATAGACAAGTGAAAGTGGATACTCTAAAATCGCAAGATAAGCGTGAGTGCTATGGATGGCGTTCTCGTAGGGAGGCGGGGCGGGTCCATAGTGGTGTATTGATATGGTGAATTTGTGGACTCGTGTGTGCCACCTCAAAGAGTTACTTGCGATCGTAGTTCGGGATAGCCACCGAGTCAAAGCTGGCTTGCTGCAGTCAAACTCCACCACCCCTTTGTTGATAATGATGCATATGTAGATAGTTCTGATGTAAGTCTTGCTGAGTACGTTTGTACTCACGTTTTCTTATTTTATGTTTTGCAGAGAGACGGCAGTCTCGTTAGTAGTTCCACGTGGACTTCGACATTTAGCTTGTTACCTCAGCTACGATCTTGTGCCCTCGGCAGGATCTGGTAGATAGTCAGGCTTCGCAGCCTTTTCATTTTATAGTTGTCTGTACTCAGACATGATTAGCTTCCGCTTGTGTTTTGACTTGTATGCTCTGAGTGTTGGGTCATGAGACCCATGTTTGTAATATCTCGCTCCTCGGAGCCTAATGAATAAATATCCGAGTCGTAGAGTTATGTTGTGATGCCACGTCGTATTTACACATATTGAGCGTATTGTGTGTATGTTTGAAATGCTTGGTATGTGTGGGATCCGACAAACTAGTTGTTTATCCTCGGCAGCCTCTCATATGGGGAAATGTAGTCCCGTGCTTACGGCGATAGTAGTCCGCTTCTGCCGGTTCACGGAGTCCTGCTAGCCCAACACTACTGCTTGGACACTTGATGGCGGCATGTGTTTCGCCGTTCCTATGTCATCCCGGGAAATGTCACGGTGTTATTCGAGTCCTGCCTAGCCTGCTACAGCCGGGATACGGAGTCCTATTAGCCCAGTGCTACAGCCCGAATTTATCGTTGATGACCGACATGCTTGATGTGATTCATGTATGCCTGTCCCCATAGGTTAGCGCCACTTTGGGTTCACGATTAGCCATGTCGGCCGGGTTCTTTGTCATGTGGATGCTAGCGACACTATCATATAATTGAGCCAAAAGGCTAAAGCGGTCCCGGGCCATGGTAAGCGACACCGTGGGAATACCGTGCGTGAGGCCGCAAAGTGATATGAGATGTTACCGGCTAGATCGATGTGACTTGGAATCGGGGTCTGACAGCGTTGGTATCGAGCCCTGTTGCTGTGAGGATTACCAAGCCAAACTGGTGAAGTTGAGTCTAGAAATGCTTTAGTTATGTAAGGGAATTGATTGTGGAAGGAGCGTAAGGCTCTTTTACTCCTTATGCCTCATGGCCTTCGATCCGAGTCATCCTCTTCTCTTCTCGGGTTTAAGAACTAGGCTTCTCATCTATCTATCGAGGATGACGTGTTACTAATCCATAGACTTTTAAGATTGTTGATTTTAAGCCCGATTCAGTTCCTACTATTTCGTATGATAAGCTGTTGATCTCGAATCTTGTTATGATGTTGTTGAGTGGTTATGCCACCATTTTTGCAGGATGTCTCAAATCATTTTGAGCATTTACAGCCGTTATCTGTGTCGAGTCATCCAGGTCTCTAAATAGTCCGATGCATTTGCAAATCCTTTTCTTCCGTTTCCGATGTCCTTTTTGGTCAGAATAAGCACACTAACCAGTCGGTCGAGGTACTCTGTTGCCTCGACATATATTTTGGAACTATTATTATGACCCTAGCTGTTTAGGAAGTCATCTAGCAATTTAGCAATGCTTTTGTATTCCCAGTGTGATGATTCTGGCCATTATTCTTGAAAGCATCCCGTGATGTTATTAGTTAGTAGGTATTCTATTCATGGGTTCTTGAACCGAGATTCATCCTACTTACCTAATGTTGATAGTGTTGCTCGTACCTTTAGGATACTAGTAACTTTGTGATAGTCCTCGAGGTCCGTGGTATTTCCTTCTTCCAAATACTACGAACCGCTTATGGCAGAAGTTCCTTGTTGAACCAAAAGATCACAATCAGAGTACTCTTGAGGAGTTCTCCATTCATAATTGTGACTCTGCGAGTCCAACCTTCTCTGCATGGGTTATCCGGGAGAAATGTTGAGCTTGCTCGATTTACTAATCCATGCCTCCACCACTCGAAAAGCTATATGTTCCTCGAGATGTTTCTCTTTAGTTGTATCCCGACCATCATCTATCAATTGATAGTCAAGAGTATGTGTGCATTGTTTATCGATGCCTATTATCCTTGTGGTCCGTCAAGCCATTCTATTCCGGAATGACTAGGGGAAACAAACTCCAGTACCTCATCCATATCTAGGATTGGGTCAAAGTAGTTGTATTCCGCAGATCAAAATGCCAATCCAGCTTTTGATTCATTCCACCTCAAGTATTACCATCTTTATATCAAGGGCGTCATGGGAATTGCACACCATCGTAGGAACTCTTGACATAGTGATACTTCTCGCCATCATTGTTCATTCCTCGGTTCCGTGTTGTCGCAACCGGAATGCCGACTAGTGAATCGTGATGTGTGAAATCTATACCCTTGTAACTCCGTTGCTCGGTAGTTAATGGACAATATCCTCATTCTTAGCGTGTTGATTATTAAATCATCATCCTAAGATTGATCGTGCTACCTAGTCCTTATTTCTGGTGCACACTTCAATTGATGAGTTAGGATCTTGTCAAGTCCTCACTCATTTGATCATATCGTCCTGCCCTCAAAAGCAAGATTGTTCTCGAGCTTAGTAACATACCGGTGGTTCGTGACTTTCCAAATATCTTCTTGGAAGTGTTACCGGGTTGTTCCCTGACTGTTATGTTGAAGCTCGTGATCAAGTTGGTTTCCTGTGAACCACCCTTTCTCCAAGAATCTGTGTGGGATATCCCTGAGCTAGTTGGTTAAGCTAGACAACAACTTGGAGAGTTGGAAGATAAAAGCTTGCCTAACTTAGTTCGTTCCAAAGGGATATCCTTAAGTGTGTGTGTGTTGAAGGAAGATGATATCTTCATCGATTGGTCCCTATGATCAGTTGCTGGACCTATTGTCTTATCAATCCTTTGATTTGAGTGTGGGCTATCGTCAAATCAAATCGGTACCAACGATATTCGTGATGTTGTCTTACTCGTGGTTGATCCCTCGAGCATACACCATTACATCTTTGGTCTGACCAATGCTATCACCGTGTTCACATGATGGTGGAAGTCCAGTGATATGGAAATTCCGATGAGCTATTGTTGAGCCCATCAGCAGCATTTTGTCTCCCCCATGAGTCATGTTGAACATCAACCTAGTATTGGAAACTTGTGTAAGCATTTCTTCATGTTTCGTTCATGAAGCATATGTTTGGATGGAAGTAGTGACTTCCTCGAATTCATGTGCTTTAGGTGTAAGTTGCCGCCATGAATCTGAGGAAGGTTTGTTTTGTTTCCCTTGGAATCATCCCAAATCAGTCATGCATATGTGCGAAGTATTCTGTAGTCTGGAGACTTGCAACCTTCATTCTATATGTATTTCTAGCATACCAAGCCACTGATTGATTTGTTCAAGGAGAAGAAGTTCCTTCCTAAGAGCTAATCCGGACTTATGTAAGGACTTCGTTATCCCCGATGATGGTTCCCCCACCCGAACTCGGTAGTGTTTTATGATAAGACTACTACGTGGTCATGCTTGTCTTGGACAACGTGTTCACAGGTTTGCAGCAGAACCAGCTCATGTTTTGGAGCTTGCTATCGTAGTTCATTCCCGAGAATCTCGCAACATCTTCTCGTCGATTTGTGTTGCAAAATTTCATTTTTCTTCTAGACTCGATGAGTCTGGAATATCCTAACACCAATCGGATCTGAATCTCAGGCAGATATGATGGTTGGAACCTTCCCAACATTTGCATTTTGTTCCCAGCTTGCATCCCATCGTGCCAATTTCCATGGGCTGCCCTCCTCGGCAGTTGTTGTCTAGGATCATCCTCAAAAGTGGACTTACCATGGGTTCCATCCATTCCCGGTGATAAGCAAAAATCATCCATTGCGTTGTCTTCAACAAGGTAGTCCACATCATCCATTCTAGTCTGGGTATGCCACTCCTTTGCACTCCACCAAACGATCGTTTGTGATTGCCTTAGGCTGGTATAAAGAGTTTCGATGATCTTTGTATCAAAAGTAATTCTTTTTGCCACTTAAGGGAATAATTCTACGAGTCACTTTTCCTAAGGTATTCCGTTATGGAATCATGGCAATCATCTTCTTGTTACTTTGAAATCATGCACCATTTTACTTAAGCATGGAATGGTTGCCTACCAATTTGAACCTTCGACATCTATTTCTTTACCATCATTCCTAATGTGTGTTTGGTGTCTCAACTCAAGAGATGTTCTTACGTCTCACCCCATGAACTGATCTTGAGTTGCTCGATCTTCAAGAAGATTAAATCCTGTAGGGTTTCCCCCTTTTTCTGTTGTCGTGTCGAGTGAAGATCTCGGGAGCAAAGACGTCAAGACCAAGATGATGGAATGAATCAACATCTTCGAGAAGGGCAAACGGATCATGAAGTTTGTGATAGTTTTGCGACTCCCCTTTTCCTCTTACCTCACGTCTTGAATCTCGGGGCGAGATTCTTGTTTAGTGGGGGTGAGTTGTCACAGCCCTAGAGCTTGCTTGTAACTAGTGGCATTGCATCCATGCATCATGTTTAATTTTCATGAAATTTGAAATGGAGATTGCCTAAACCCTGGCATTAAAGGAATTCAAATAGGCTCAACCAAAAATATTTTTCAGTGATTTCAAATGGCTTTAGAAAATGTTCATCATTTCTGGAAAAAATCTTTGAAGCTTGATAACTGAGATGTTGCACATTTTCCATGACATTTGGATCTTTGAATTAAATCAGAGTATTTGAATTTGGACATTTAAATTCTATAAAATATTTTAAATGTCCAAATACTCCTAAACTGAAATGTTCCATGTTAGATATATTCTATCATTGGGCATGCAGTTTAGTGATTTTAATAAGTGCTGGATATTTTAATAAAGCCGCAGAGTTTTCAGAAAAATAGAAAATATAAATAAAAGAGAGAGAGAGCAAACTCACTTGAACTTACCCCTCCAGCCCACCTGCGCAGCCACCCGACCAGCCCAGCACTGCAGCTGGCCGGCCCAGCCCAACTACCCCACCGCTCATCGTCTTCCTCTGCGGAAAGGCGAGGCGAGGCGTGGCGGCGCCGGGCGACGCCGTGGCCTCCTCCCTGCCTGTCTCACGCCTCGAGGCCCTTCCAAGACCACGGAGACAGCCACGCCCCCAGGCCTCTCACTCTCTCCCGAGCTCCTCTCCCTCCTCTGTCTCGTTCCTCTCGCACCACCGAACGCACCGCCCGCCCGACGCACTACCCCGCCACAGCCATCCCGAGCCGTCCCGAGCCATCCTCGAGCTCCGCCACCTCGTTCCCTACCTCCTCACCGAGCCACGTGACGGAAGGGCCCAAGCGCCGCCCGATGCCCTTCTCCTCCTCGGCCGCGGAGATCCGCCTCGCGCCCCAAGACGCTCAGTGCTCCCGGCTCGCCGTCCACCCCACGACGATCACCGTGAGCTTCGCCTATCCTCCCCTCTCCGTTCGCTCTGCCGCGCACCGTAGCGACCACACCGACTCACCGGACGCGCGCCGCCAAGACTTTTCGCCGGTGATGCTCGGTGACCATTTGTCCGGGCATCGCCCACGCACTCTCGCGTCGCGTAGAGCCTCCGTGGCACCTCGCCGCGCTCGTTCGCGCATCGCAGCCCCATCCCCACTTGCACCCGAACTCCGGCCACCGCCGCGAGCTTGCCTCCGGCGAGCTCGGGCCACCTCAGCCCCTGCCGTTTGCGCAGATGGATGCGGGCGAGTCCCAGCTCCACGTAGATGCTCTCGTCCGCTCGTTTGGCCGCCGGAGACGCAAACCCGAGCCGTTCCGCCGTGTCTGGCCTCGCCGGCGTCGAGTCGCCGGCGGGTTTGACTCGTTTGACCATTTTGACCGGTGAGGTTTGACCCCTCTCTTTCACTGACATGCGGGCCCCGGTCTCTGTTATTTAGCTAAGTGTTAAAATTAACTTAAGTTAATCCCATAGTCACTGACGTGTGGGTCCAGGGACTAATTAGCCTAGATTAACTTTTAGTTAGTACTAATTAACCCTGTTAGCTGACTGAGACACTGACGTATGGGTCCCACAGGTCAGGGTTGACCTGGCCGACCCAGTTGACTTGCTGACGTCACACCTATGTCATGCTGACGCCATAAATCATTTTCTGGATTTAATTTAATTCAGGAAATTTCAGAAAATCCCCCAAACTTCTAAAATTCATAGAAATTCAACCGTAACTCCAATGGAAATAAGTTATATATGAAAAATGATCAGAAAAATATGAAGAATCTGTTTATGCCATAATCATGCATGTTTGAACAAGTTAACCTCACTGATTAGGATGAATCATGATTAGGGTAATTTATGTAATAACATTTGGAGTTGGAATTTGTTCTTGTTTGAATTCCACTTCAATTAACTTGGCTAGATATTGCATTAGGTGAATTCAGTACCTTAACATGACATGTCATTCATGTGACTATGCATTGCATTGATTGAGCTCTTTCTTGTTTGCGTGCTTGTCCCCTCTCGCTAGGCGACGCATCAAGCGATGAATTCGATGACACCGATGAAGAACTATATTATCTTGAAGTGCCGAGGCAAGCAAAACCCCTTGTTCATTCCGATATAATCCCACTCTCTCGCTCCTGCTCTATTTCACTGCATTAGGACAACAACGACTCATGTGTTACTTGCTCATGTAGTTGAACCCCTTTATCCTCTGCATGACTGTCATTCCACAAGAATTAGATGAAACCCACTAGCATGAGTAGGAGTTGTTTGAGCCTGTTGTGCCTACTCATTTTGCTTGTTTGTCATGCCTGCTCTTGCTTAGAGTTGAGTCAGGTCCGATTCATCGGGAATGAATTGGAATGGTTGTGTGAACATGTCCTCTTGTGTGTGAGCTAAGTGTGTGAACACGATTTGGTAAAGGTAGCGGTGAGAGGCCATGTAGGAGTACATGGTGGGTTGTCTCATTGCAGCCGTCCTCGGGAACTGAGTTCGTGTTTGTGATCCATGATACAGATTACTACCACGCATTGGGCCGAAACCAATGGACCCTCTCGGCTTCTTGACCACCCTTGTCCTCGGTCCGGAGTTGCAAGTAGTTTCGTGTTTGTAGCATGTTTGGGGCACGCAACGCTGACCTTAGGGGTGGGTTGTGTTGCGGTAGGCACCGTGGCCCGGTGTACCGATTCGCCCGTTTGGTGCGAACCCTGCACACATCGTTCGGGGCTGTATGGGAAACCTCGGCCGGACTCCCTGCGGATGGAACCCGAATAGGCGATAAACCTGGACTAGGGACTTGAGTGTTTAGGTAGGCCGTGGCCGACACCCACGTTGGGCTTCCGCTGAAGGTTGCCGAGTACATGACGTGTAAACGACGGTAAGTGGTGAGAGCGTGTGAAGAAGTACACCCTGCAGGGTTTAATATGATCTATTCAAATAGCCGTGTCCACGGAGAAGGACTTCAGGTTGCCTATATCAGTTCATAGACAAGTGAAAGTGGATACTCTAAAATACGCAAGATAAGCGTGAGTGCTATGGATGGCGTTCTCGTAGGGAGGCGGAGCGGGTCCATAGTGGTGTATTTGATATGGTGAATTTGTGGACTCGTGTGCGCCACCTCAAAAGAGTTACTTGCGAATGTAGTTCGGGATAGCCACCGAAGTCAAAGCTGGCTTGCTGCAGTCAAACTCCACCACCCCTTTGTTGATAATGATGCATATGTAGATAGTTCTGATGTAAGTCTTGCTGAGTACGTTTGTACTCACGTTTGCTTATTTTATGTTTTGCAGAGAGACGTCAGTCTCGTTAGTAGTTCCACGTGGACTTCGACGTTTAGCTTGTTACCTCAGCTATGATCTTGTGCCCTCGGCAGGATCTGGTAGATAGTCAGGCTTCACAGCCTTTTCATTTTATAGTTGTCTGTACTCAGACATGATTAGCTTCCGCTTGTGTTTTGACTTGTATGCTCTGAGTGTTGGGTCATGAGACCCATGTTTGTAATATCTCGCTCCTCGGAGCCTAATGAATAAATATCTGAGTCATAGAGTTATGTTGTGATGCCACGTCGTATTTACACATATTGAGCATATTGTGTGTATGTTTGAAATGCTTGGTATGTGTGGGATCCGACAAACTAGTTGTTTATCCTCGGCAGCCTCTCATATGGGGAAATGTAGTCCGTGCTTCGGCGATAGTAGTCCGCTACAGCCCGGTTCACCGAGTCCTGCTAGCCCAAGACTACTGCTTGGACACTTGACTGGCGGCATGTGTTTCACTTCGTTCCTATATCCGTCCCTTTGGGAAATGTCACGCGGTGTTATTCGAGTCCTCGCCTAGCCTGCTACAGCCGGGATACGAGTCCTGTTAGCCAGTGCTACAGCCCGAATTTATACGTTGATGACCGACATGCTCGATGTGATTCATGTATGCCTGTCCCCATAGGTTAGCGCCGCTTTGGGTTCACGACTAGCCATGTCGGCCTGGGTTCTTTGTCATGTGGATGCTAGCGACACTATCATATCGTGAGCCAAAAGGCAAACCGTCCGGCCATGGTAAGGCGACACCCGTGGGAATACCGTGCGTGAGGCCGCAAAGTGATATGAGATGTTACCGGCTAGATCGATGTGACTTGGAATCGGGGTCCTGACAAGAACCCATGCCATCTGCCTTAACCCTACAGGCATTCTGACTGGGAAATGTCCTAGTTCGCATGTTCATCTCCAAAGAACTCTTCTTCGAACTCCTGTTCTTCCATGCCTGGCCAATTAAATAACCAGTGGCAAGCCAATGAGTACTTTGAATGTACTCGCAAGCAACCCATGTTTTGGTTCAAGATACAACAATGTATGATATAGGTAAATTTTTGCAGAAAGCTAGTTTTTGTTATGCTATGACATGTTCAACAATTGGTAAATCATGCATCATACAATTTCAAGTAACCATAGGGTCTGGTTACAAATATCAACATAAATGGAGTGGGCATCAACCCAACTCAATCATGTCAAGTCCTTTGACTTGACCCAAGTAGTTCTTCCCACTTATCCCAACACGCACACTGGTTTGTAAACAAGTGGACGTAGCCCAAGAGCAGTTACCCAACTGTCCTTGACCGTGGACACGGCTATTCGAATAGTTTTACACTCTGCAGAGGTTGCACACTTTACCCACAAGATCCGGGGAACTTTCGTGTCATCCACGACCCGCGGTAGCTCGAGTACCCAGGGTAAGCACCCGATCACTATCTTTCCCTAGACGATACTAACATAGAGTCCACTCGATTTTTAGTAACCCCCCGTGCCCAACATTTCACATCTTAAAATTGTGGAGCCTCGCTCCCATATTCATCACATACCACAAGCACGGGGTACCAACGGTGTGTCCGGTGCCCTGTAAAAACAGTCATGGCCGCCCTACCTGGCACGACCCCGTCCCGAGAGAGCGCAACAACAACTCTCCCGTCACTAGTAATGCGGGCTCCAAGCTAGTATCGGCCTAGGTAATCAATAATGCCCTTTCCCATATAAGGGTAGAGTGGTTGCGCATGTAAGGTTGGAATAACGGTCGCAACTTAAACCAATCCATTTTGAAAACAACACACACTTGCCTCAGTACACCACTTCGTCATCAAGTGGTTACCCAACTCATTATCTCCTTCGGGCATAAGTGGCACCCGACAGGGTTTTCGAAAAGTCTTTTGAAAACAATCTTGCTCCCATCACCATGCATATACCCAACCCATTTGCGTAGCAACTACTTTAGCATCCTACCTACTCCCACCGGCATAACCCTCATAAGAAGGTAGGGTCATGCATAATGCAAGTATCAACTAGGAAGTAACGAAGGCAAACCATCAAAGTGGTTCCACCTCATCATGATTCTGTTGCAACAACAACATGGTGCTATATGTCATGCTCAAAAAGGGTTTCATAGACATGGTCAAAGGGCTGCTCGCCTGGCTCAGCAAAGTCTTCAGGGTATTCAAAGTCTTCTGGTCCAACTCTTTCGTCAGCAACGCAATCTATCGTCGCAAAATAATAACGAGAAAAATAAGGCAATAGTAAAACAGAAAAACCAAAGTGCTCAGAAAAATGTCAATTCATTTTTGTTAAATACTAGGGTTAAAATTTAGAAGGGGAAAATTCTTATTTTTGGATTTGGAGCTATAGGGACAGAGCAATGGATTTTTAAACAAGGATTTAATTGCTCAGATTTGAATTTGAATTTGAACAGTACAGAAAAGTTGGTTGGGCATGTATGAAAACTACACCATTAAATAGGTGGGATTTTTACTAGATTTTAGGAACTGGAATTATTGCATTTGGATGAATACTTAATCCTGTGGAAGTTCTGCAAGTCTAACAAAAAAGAAAAAGGAAAAGGAGCACTGTGCAACTGGGCGAGAACGGCCACAACACAGCAGGCCCAGTCCGAGAGGTGGCCCAGTGCACTGGTGCATGCGCGCGTGCCAGGTTTAAACCTGACGGGCGGGGCCCAGGCGTCAGCGAGAGAGAGAGAGGCAATGGAGGGGAGAGGCCGACAGGGGGGCCCGCCTGTCATCCCTAACCCCGAGTCCAGACGGCCGGTGAGCTCACCGGCGACGATGCAGGGCACGGCGAGGTCGGGCGAGGGCACGGCTGGGCTCAGTGTTGTGTCGCCGTTCGGGTGGAGGTGGAGTTGGTCACCGGAGTAGCCTGGTTCGCCGGCGACGAGGTCACGCGGCGGAGGTGCTTCGGGCGTCGGTGGTTCTGGCCGTTCCCAGCTGCAAAAGAGTGGGGGAAGAGAGGGGAAGGGTCAGTGGTGCCGCGCGGTTCCAGATCGAGAGAGAACGGGGGCGGAGGAGGCCTGTACCGCGCGATCGCCGACGAGCCGAGGCGGCGGAGCTTGAGCTCAATCTCGAGCTCGAGCGACTTTGGAGACAAATGGGTGGTGCGGGAGGTGGATTAGGAGTGTGGGGGGAGCGATAGGGAGTGACAGAGAGGTTCGGGGTCGCCTTATATAGGCTGGCCGAGGTCCACCGTAGGCGCGGTCTACGGGTGCCCGCGGGATCGGCTCGGGTGGCCGTTAGAGAGGGAATGGAGGGCTCGGGGGTGTTCGTGGGAGTGGTCTAGGGTGGGGGAGAGAGGAGGAGGGACGAGCTATGGGCGGGCCACTGTGAGCGGGCGCGAGCATTGGCCGAGCGGGCAGCTGCTTCTGGCGCGAGCTGCAGGAGAGAGAGAGGAGGGCGGGAGCAAGTGGGCGGCCTCTTTGGAATGGAGCGGACATTGAGGGGCATCGAGTGGCGCGCGTGGGAGGCTCCAGGTGGCCGAGAGACGCGGCGTCAACGGTCGGGTGCCCTGCCAGGCGCTCCAGAGCGCGACTTTGGCCGGGATCAGTGGCTTTCCCGCGTCCGCGCGCGTCCACTTGCGTCTGGCTGCTGAAGGGGGCTTGGGCAAAAGCTGGGGAGAGCCTTGGATGCTCTGGAAGGCTGAGAGGAGAAAAGGAGGCTGAGAGAGAGGGAGGAATCCACTGTCCATAGAAGAAAAATGGGGTTCTCCCCCCTTCATCATTGCTTCCTCGGGCAGCAAAGCACATAGGTGCTAGAGGGGAACTAGGAGGGGTCGTGGCAGAAAGTTGAGCCTACAGAGATTAGTGGAAGAGGTCAAAAATGACATTTTGGAAAAGTGTCAGAAGGTGTTTGATAATGCTTTGGGCAAGTAGATGATTTCCATTTGCCATGAGACTCCACAGGGTGAAATGACACATATAATTAGGGCCTTCCACCATTTTGGAGCTTATTTGGGCAACGTTGCCAATGCAACTTTTGTAAACCCTAGAAATTAGCAGAAATGAACTTGTGTAGATCTAGTTGAGCAAATCACTTCCCCTTGATGAACCACTTGGTGTAGTGGCCTCATTTGGTCATGTGAACATGCTCACAACAGTTGGGGTTAAGGAGAGAAAGTTGGCAGTACAAAGTTGTTCAAATTTGATTCTGGTCAGAGAGGGTTTTGGGGCATTTTGGTGAACCAAAATGACCTTTATTGATATGAGGCTTTGCAAGGTGATCACAATATGCATTTGTGACTTGCTGGATTTTGGATTTTTATGAAAATAATTCCTGTAGAAATATTTCAAATCCTTGAAATGGGCAGAAATGGTTTTGGGAGGTTTTGTGCAATATTTTGAGCATGACCATGTGTTGAAACTCTTATATATGGAAAATATATGTCCACTGAGTTTTCCTGATTTTTGTCAAATATTTTTGAAACATTAAAATAATTTTTCCCTATTAAAGACCATTTCTGGCCTTAAGAAAAACCTTTTAAATAAAATGGGAAAATAACTTTTAAAATTATATTCTTGTGGTTTATGGGAATCCTATATCTAATAGGTTTCAGATATACTCTTTGAAATATTTTTCATTCCCCAAATCAAGTACTTGTAGTGCAAACTTCAATTCAGGGGGTTTTGGAAAACTAATTTTTGAAAATACTATTTGGCCAAATTTATTTTTGCAAGAAAATACTATATTGCACTATACAAATGGCATGATCATTGGGCAGAAGTTTGGGGCAAGGAGATGAAGTACAGAAGGTGGAGTAGTTGACTTTAAAGAGCACTTGAAAAAACCACACAGAGAAAACCAACTCCAAAATAAAAGCCAAATAATGCAAAAGTTTTTGTTGGTCCAAATTTTCATGCTTTATTAATCCAAAAGACATGTTACAAAATGCAGGGTGTGACAAATGCAAGACACCATATGCATTATATGAGCAGCATAATCGTGCCAAGTTAGAGCATACACCTCGGTGGGGGAATAAGACTGATAATTTATCTCTGAATCCATCTCTAAGGAGCTATCGGGGCCCAACAAGAGATCTGCTTTTACGGGTAGCACTATCTGATCTAAAGACCTTGTTTTCACTCCAGATTTTTCAATTACCCACTCAAATGACTGATTCATAGGAAGAGTAGTTGAATGTACAAACATTGTCGACAAATGGAAATGTAATGAAGAAAAGGATTGACAAGATATCATTGAAATATATGATGCCTGGTTAAACATGATGGTATTGCATATTTCACATATATTACGGCTTGTATTGCATAATTCACATATATGATATAGAAACTAAATAGGTGCAATTATAGAACATATCTAAACTGCTTAGTTGGCATATATGATGTCGAAAGTAGGCACTACAAGGCAACATATGCATGATATGACCAACATCATCATGCCAAGTTGGAGCAAACACCTCACGGGGTAAATAGGAGTGGTCAGTTGCGTCTGAATCCGCCTCAAAACAGATATCTTCCTATGGATTACAGTCTGGAGGGGGGAGGGTTTGCCATTGAATCCACCATGGTGTGATGTCTGCATAACATTGTATTTTCGCGCAAAACTCTTCTCTTTTTATCTACATGTTCAGTATGACTGTGTACAATGTCTGACATGCATACGAAAAAAATATAGTGAGATTATGTAAGGAGAACATGCAGAAATCTAGAGTGATGGTAACAACCAGTGGATGGATCCTAAAATAATGATAGAAGGCTGATGATAACTTTAATTTAATAAAAATGCAGATGATTATTGCTTTACTATTTGTTTCTCACCCAATATGAACAACATAGGCATACCCTAGGTGAACCAGATAATAGAAAGAGATAGTACTCATTGCTGCCTCTATATGTGCCCCACAAGTAATTTTAAAACTCAAGTTTGAACATTAATTTGGACCGGACTTGGAGTCTAAGAGGTGAACATGACGATAAAGTAGCAGGTAATATTAAGTGGTGCATAACATAAGCAGAAACAAAGGAGTGCGGCCTCTCTTGTGGACCCATGTACTCCTCGGGTTCATCTGCTGAGTCGATGATGGTGATGTTATTGCGGTGGGTGCCAGTGGGAAGGAAGGAGATCTGAGGCGGCGAAAGACAGTCAGGAGTCATAATGTCTGGTATGGTGGATGCTTCTGTCGATGGGGAAGCTCAGGTGTGGTGGACGACGTCGCGGTAGGAGCAGGACAAACCAAACAAAGTTTTCTTCGACACCTATCTGTAATTGAAGTAATTCTATAAGGGGTCCTTTGGCTTGCAGGATTCTAAAAATGCAGGGATAGGAAAAACATCGAAATAGGATAGGAATGCACGTCGGAAATAGAGAATTTGTGAACACATGATTTCTGTCAACTTGGTTGTTTGGTTCACAGGAATTGGAAGAGCAGAGGAATGCAAAGAAACATGGCCAAAATAAAGTGAAACCATATGAAAGTGTGTACAATTAGAATGTTATTCTGCCACCAATGCACTTAGTCTTGTTTTCATGTACAAGATTTTGAAAAGTAGGTCCAGGTGGATGTTTTGCTCCATTCCTTTCAACGGAATGCATGAATAATTGAATAGTAGAGTGCCGTAGGAAAATTTCATATTGCTAGATTTTTCCTTCACTTGAGCTTGCGTTGGTTTTCCCCAAAGAGGAGAGGATGATGCAGCAGAGTAGCGTAACTATTTCCCTCAGTTTTTGAGAACCAAGGTATCAATCCAGTAGGAGGCCACACGCAAGTCCCTCGTACCAACACAAAGCAAATAGCTCCTCGCAACCAACGCGAATAGGGGTTGTCAATCCCTTCATGGTCACTTACGAGAGTTAGATCTAATAGAGATGATAATATTTTTGGTATTTTTGGTATAAAGATGCAAAGTAAAATAAAAGGCAAAGTAAAGAGCAAAGCAATAATAAAGCGTAGGAAGATTAATATGATGAAAATAGACCCCGGGGCCATAGATTTCATTAGTGGCTTCTCTCAAGAGCATAAGTATTTTACGGCGGGTGAACGAATTACTGTTGAGCAATTGACTGAATTGAGCATAGTTATGAGAATATCTAGGTATGCTCATATATATAGGCATCACGTCCGAGACAAGTAGACCGACTCCTGCCTGCATCTACTACTATTACTCCACTCATCGACCGCTATCCAGCATGCATCTAGAGTATTAAGTTAATAAAAATAGAGTAACGCCTTAAGCAAGATGACATGATGTAGAGGAATAAATTCATGCAATATGATAAATACCCCATCTTGTTATCCTCGATGGCAACAATACAATACGTGCCTTGCAACCCTTTACATCCTTTGGGTAAGGACACCGCAAGATTGAACCCAAAGCTAAGCACTTCTCCCATTGCAAGAACTACCAATCTAGTTGGCCAAACCAAACGGATAATTCGAAGAGACTTGCAAAGATAACTCAATCATACATAAAAGAATTCAGAGAAGATTCAAATATTGCTCATAGATAATCTTGATCATAAACCCACAATTCATCGGTCTCAACAAACACACCGCAAAAAGAAGATTACATCGAATAGATCTCCACGAGAGAGGGGGAGAACATTGTATTGAGATCCAAAAAGAGAGAAGAAGCCATCTAGCTACTAACTATGGACCCGAAGGTCTGAAGTAAACTACTCACACTTCATCGGAGAGGCTATGATGATGAAGTAGAAGCCCTCCATGGTGAAATCCCTTCCCATGAACTCCTAACATGCCCCAAGATGGGATCTCTTGGATACAGAAAGTTGCGGCGGTGGAATTAGGTTTTTGGCTCCGTCTCTGATCTGTTGGGGGTACATAGGTATATATAGGAGGAAGGAGTACGTCGGTGGAGCTTTGGGGGGCCCAGGAGGCAGGGGCGCGCCCTGGGGGGGCGCCCTCCACCCTCGTGGCCGCCTCCCTCCTTTCTTGACCGAGGGTCCAAGTCTCCTGGATCTTATCTGATGAGAAAATCACGTTCCCAAAGATTTCATTCCGTTTGGACTCCGTTTGATATTCCGTTTCTTCAAAACACTGAAATAGGCAAAAACATCAATTCTGGGCTGGGCCTCCGGTTAATAGGTTAGTCCCAAAAGTAATATAAAAGTGGAAAATAAAGCCCAATATATTCCAAAACAATAGATAATATAGCATGGAGCAATCAAAAATTATAGATACGTTGGAGACGTATTAGCCATCCCCAAGCTTAATTCATGCTCGTGCTCGAGTAGGTAAATGATAAAATGAGAATTTTTTATGCGGAGTGCTACTTGGCATAATTTTGATGTAACTCTTCTTAATTGTGGTATGAATATTCAGATCCGAAAGATTCAAGACAAAAGTTCACATTGATATAAAAAAAATAATACTTCAAGCATACTAACTAAGCAATTATGTCTTCTCAAAATAACATGGCCAAAGAAAGTTCATCCCTACAAAATCTTATAGTTTAGTCATGCTCCATTTTCGTCACACAAGAATGCTCTCATCATGCACAACCCCGATGACAAGCCAAGCAATTGTTTCATACTTTAGTAATCTCAAACCTATAAACTTTCACGCAATATATGAGCGCAAGCCATGGACATAGCACTATGGGTGGAATAGACTATAATGATGGGGGTTATGTGGAGAAGACAAAAAAGGAGAAGGTCTTACATCAACGAGGCTAATCAACGGGCTATGGAGATGCCCATCAATTGATGTTAATGCAAGGAGTAGGGATTGCCATGCAACGGATACACTAGAGCTATAAATGTATGAAAGCTCAACAAAAGAAACTAAGTGGGTGTGCATCCAACTTGCTTGCTCACGAAGACCTATGGCATTTGAGGAAGCCCATCGTTGGAATATACAAGCCAAGTTCTATAATAAAAAATTCCCACTAGTATATGAAAGTGACAACATATGAAACTCTCTATATGAAAAACATGGTGCTACTTTGAAGCACAATATATGAGACTCGTTGTATGAAGAACATGGTGCTACTTTGAAGCACAAGTGTGGAAAAAGAGATAATAACATTGCCCCCTTTTTTTGGGCATTTTTTCTTTTGGCCTTTCTCTTTTTTTGGGGACAGTGCTCTAGAAAATGATGATCATCACACTTCTATTTATTTACAACTTAATGATTACAACTCGATACTAGAACAAAGTATGACTCTATATGAATGCCTCCGTGTGTAATCGGATATGCAATGAATCAAGAGTGACATGTATGAAAGAATTATGAACGGTGGCTTTGCCACAAATACTATGTCAACTACATGATCATGCTAAGAAATATGACAATGCTGAATGTGTCATGAAGAACGATATGGTGGAAAGTTGCATGGCAATATATCTCGGAATGGCTATGGAAATGCCATAATAGGTAGGTATGGTGGCTGTTTTGAGGAAGATATAAGGAGGTTTATGTGTGAAAGAGCGTATCATAACACGGGTTTGATGCACCATGGAGTTTGCACCAACTCTCAATGTGAGAAAGGGCAATGCACGGCATCAAGAGGCTAGCAATGATGGAAGGGTGAGAGTGCGTATAATCCATGGACTCAACATTAGTCATAAAGAACTCACATACTTATTACAAAAATCTACAAGCCATCAAAAACCAAAGCACTATGCGTATGCTCCTAGGGGGATAGATTGGTAGGAAAAGACCATCGCTCGTCCCCGACCGCCACTCATAAGGAGGACAATCAAATAACACCTCATGTTTCAAATTTTGTTACATAACATTTACCATACGTGCATGCTACGGGACTTGCAAACTTCAACACAAGCATTTCTAAATTTCACAACTACTCAACTAGCACGACTTTGATATTATCACCTCCATATCTCAAAACAATTATCAAGCATCAAACTTTTCTTAGTATTCAACGCACTCAAAAGAAAGTTTTACAAATCTTGAATACCAAGCATATTATTATTAAGAAAATTACCATGCTATTTAAGACTCTCAAAATAATCTAAGTGAAGCATGAGAGATCAATAGTTTCTTTAAAACAAATCCACTACCGTGCTCTAAAAGATATAAGTGAAGTACTAGAGCAAAACTATAAAGCTCAAAAGATATAAGTGAAGCACATAGAGCAAAACTATAAAGCTCAAAAGATATAAGTGAAGCACATAGAGTATTCTAACAAATTCCAATTCATGTATGGCTCTCTCAAAAGGTGTGTACAGCAAGGATGATTGTGGTAAACTAACAAGTAAAGACGCAAATAATACAAGACGCTCCAAGCAAAACACATATCATGTGGTGAATAAAAATATATCTCCAAGTAAAGTTACCGATGGAAGTGGACGAAAGAGGGGATGCCTTCCGGGGCATCCCCAAGCTTTGACTTTTTGGTGCCCTTGGATTATCTTGGGGGTGCCATGGGCATCCCCAAGCTTAGGCTCTTGCCACTCCTTGTACCATAATCCATCAAAAAAATTCACCCAAAACTTGAAAACTTCACAACACAAAACTCAACAGAAATCTCGTGTGCTCCGTTAGCGAAAGAAAACAAAAGACTACTTCAAGGTTGTAATGAACTCATTTTTTTTATATTGGTGTTAAACCTACTGTATTCCAACTTCTCTATGGATCATAAACTATTTTATTAGCCATAGATTCATCAAAATAAGCAAACAACACACGAAAAACAGAATCTGTCAAAAACAGAACAGTCTGTAGTACTATGTAACTAACGCAAACTTCTGGAACTCCAAAAATTCAGCCAAAATAGGAAGACCTAGGAAATTTGTTTATTGATCATCAGTAATTGGAATCACTATTTTATCACGTTCTGGTGATTTTTAACAAATTTTTTCGTGAACCGAATGTTTCTGGAAATTACAGCAAGATCAAATAACTATTATCCAAGAAGATCCTATAGGTTTAACTAGGCATAAACACTAATTAAAACATAAAACCACATCTAAACAGAAAGTAGATGGATTATTTATTCCTAAACAGAAACAAAAGCAAAAAAAGCTAAAATAAAATTGGGTTGGCTCCCAACAAGCGCTTTTCTTTAAAGCCTTTTTAGCCAGGCATTGAGATTTCAATGATGCTCACAAGAAAGACAAGAATTGAGGCACAAAGAGGGCATCACAAAACATGTGACAAACACACTTAAGTCTAACATACTTCCTATGCGTAGGCATATTATAGGCAAACAAATTATCGTAGCAAGTAAAAACTAGCATATGCAAGGAAGCGGAAAGGAACAATAGCAATCTCAACATAACGAGAGGTAATTTAGTAACATGAAAATTTATATAACCATATTTTCCTCTCTCATAATATACATGTAGGATCATAAGAAAATTTCAAAATATAGCTATCATATAAAATATTTTCAACACGATCCACATGCATGCAAAGTTGACACTCTTCCGAAATAGTGGGATTAACATTAACTAAAGTCGTGACCTCTCCAAACCCACTTTTATAAAAAATTTCATAAGATTGAATATTCTCCAAATATGTGGGATCTAAAGTTGACACTCTTTCAAACCTACTTTCAATATGATGATGATGTACAAGCCCTCCGTGGTGGAATCCCCTTCCGGCGGAGCTCCGGAACAGGCCCCAAGATGGGATCTCGTGGATACAGAAAGTTACGGCGGTGGAATTAGGTTTTTGGCCCCGTCTCTAATCTGTTGGGGGTACGTAGGTATATGTAGGAGGAAGGAGTACGTTAGTGGAGCTTCAGGGGGCCCACGAGGCAGGGGGCACGCCCTAGGGGGGGCGCCCTCCACCCTCGTGGCCGCCTCCCTCCTTTCTTGACCGAGGGTCCAAGTCTCCTGGATCTTATCTAATGTGAACATCACGTTCCTGAAGATTTCATTCCGTTTGGACTCCGTTGATATTCCGTTTCTTCGAAACACTGAAATAGGCAAAAACAACAATTCTGGGCTGGGCCTCCGGTTAATAGGTTAGTCCCAAAAGTAATATAAAAGTGGAAAATAAAGCCCAATATAGTCCAAAACAATAGATAATATAGCATGGAGCAATAAAAATTATAGATACGTTGGAGACGTATCAAGGGGCGAGGCCACACTCCGAGGTAGACATCCAAAGCATCCCAGCAAGGCCTGCCGGGACTCACAGAGACGAGACCATCCCACCAACCATGACCCACATCATCAATAAGTGTGGTGTCAAGCCGCAGAGTTACTAAGTGGAAGCCATTCACCACATGGCAGCCTCTCCCTACAGGAAAAACCCATAGATGACACCTGTCCCGCGACATGTCAAGCGAGCAGGCGTGGAGCTGGCAAGATAGCCTGGCAAGCCTTGCTGGGCAACCAACGATGTGACATTGAGTGGTGCATTTAATGCGCCCTATCAGCCCGTAGAGTTAGGTATGATAGCACTGTTTGCTATCTTATCAGTATGTAATGACTACTTTGCCCTTGTGGTAACCCCTTGACCTTTAAAAGGAGGCCCATGGCAACCGTAGAAAGAGTTAGAAGGTTGGATAACTCACAACCCCATACGCGCGTAGTCACTGCTGCCTTGAGGCAACCCCTGCCAGGCAAGTATATTACGCTCTACCACCACCTTTCCACGATCAATCCACCAAAGAAGGAGTAGGGTTTTACACCTCATGGTGGCCCGAACCTGGGTAAAATTGCCTGTGTGATCTATGTTGTGCTGCCCCACGCTCGTCTGCTCTTTGCGCAACGTGACGCCCCCCTGCCGAACTAGCAAGGGGCCTCCTGGTCCCATAGGTGTCCGTGGTTTCCCATGAAATATTTGGCGCGCCAGGTAGAGGGCTCTCTTGCACGAACCTCAAGGCATGTGTCAAAACCGGCGGATCTCGAGTAGGGGGTCCTGAGCTATGCATGTGAGGTCGATGGTGACAGGAGACGGGGGACACGATGTTTACCCAGGTTCGGGCCCTCTTGATGGAGGTAATACCCTACTTCCTTCTTGATTGATCTTGATAAATATGAGTATTACAAGAGTTGATCTACCTCGAGATCATAATGGCTAAACCCTAGATGTCTAGCCTATATGATTGTGATTGCCTCTACAGACTAAACCCTCCGGTTTATATAGACACGGAGGGGCCTAGGGTTGTACAGAGTCAGGTTACAGAGGAAGGAATCTTCATATCTGAACGCCAAGCTTGTCTTCCACGCAAAGGAGAGTCCCATCCGGACACGGGAGGAAGTCTCCTGTCTTGTATCTTCATGGCCCATTAGTCTGGGCCACGTCACATAGGCTGGACGCCCGAGGACCCCTTAATCCGCGACTCCCTCAGTAGCCCCTGAACCAGGCTTTAATGACGATGTGTTCGGCGTGTAGATTGTCTTCCGCATTGCAAGGCGGGTTCCTCCTCTGAATACTCCAAAGTAATCTTCGAACATAGAGAATGTGTCCGGCTCTGCAAAGCAAGCTCCGCAAGTTTTAAGGCGAGTGGGAGGCGCTTGATATTCGCTGCCTTTATAAAGGGATAAGGATTCACCCTTTCACCCACGCCTTCTTTCTCTCTGCCCACCCATTCTCAAGCTCCAGCGCCCAAGCTTCCATCCTTTCCGCCTCAAAAAAGCACTCCAGCCATGTCCGGATCGGGAGCGCAGGGCAAGTGGATGGTCTCCTCCGTCAAGGAGAAGGACATCACGAAGCTCTGAGAGGCTGGGTACTTAGCCCAGGAAATCGCCCACCGGCTTCCAGCAAAGGGGCAGATCATCCCCACCCCGGAGCCCCATGAGAGGGTGGTATTCATCCCCCACTTCGTCCGCGGGTTGGGATTTCCTCTCCACCCATTCGTCCGCGGACTCATGTTCTACTATAGGCTAGATTTCCATGATCTGGCCCCAAACTCCTTCCTCAACATCTCGACATTCATTGTCGTGTGCGAGGCCTTCCTCCGCATCCCACCCCACTTTGGTTTGTGGTTAAAGATCTTCAATGTGAAGCCAAAGGTGGTAGGTGGTCAGCATGCAGAGTGCGGAGGTGCTACGGTGAGCAAGATGCCCAACGTCTCATGGCCCAAAGGTACCTTCATTGAGACCGTCAAAGGGTGGCAGCAGCAGTGGTTCTACGTCATAGAGCCCCGCGACACCACCTGGGCCGCGGCTCCCGAATTCAAATCCGGGGCCCCGATGCGGCTCACCTCCTGGCAAGAGAAGGGCTTGGACTGGGAGTCGTCGGATGAGGTGTCCTGGATGAAGGGGTCCTCGGGCGTCTAGCCTATGTGACGTGGGCCGGACTAATGGGCCATGAAGACACAAGACAGAAGACTTCCTCCCGTGTCTGGATGGGACTCTCCTTTGCATGGAACGCAAGCTTGGCGTTTGGATATGAAGATTCCTTCCTCTGTAAACCGACTCTGTACAACCCTAGGCCCCTCTAGTGTCTATATAAACCGGAGGGTTTAGTCCGTAGAGGCAATCACAATCATACAGGCTAGACATCTAGGGTTGAGCCATTACAATCTCGTGGTAGATCAACTCTTGTAATCCTCATATTTATCAAGATCAATCAAGCGGGAAGTAGGGTATTACCTCCATCAAGAGGGCCCGAACCTGGGTAAACATCGTGTCCCCCGTCTCCTGTTACCATCGACCTCAGACGCACAGCTCGGGACCCCCTACCCGAGATTCGCCGGTTTTGACACCAACATTGGTGCTTTCATTGAGAGTTCCTTTGTGTTGTCACCTGAAGGTTCGATGGCTCCATCAGTCATCTACAACAATACCGCCTTGGGAGAGGTTTTTCTCCCCGGCCATATCTTCGTATTCAGCGGCTTCGCATTGCGGGCCAACTCGCTTGGCCATCTAGAGCAGATCGACAGCTATGCCCCAGGTCACTAGATTAGTTTTGGGAATCTGGACTATGTCGCTGATATCCGAGGAGACCTTATCTTCCAAGGGTTCACGACCACAGCCTCTGCTCCGGCTTTAGATCCCGAACGCATCGCTAGGTCCGAAGACGGTATTATTGAGCCTGCCGGACTATCTGCGGCCGCTGAGCCCAGTACGGGGGAGCCGGAGGAAGTAGTGTCACTAGCAATCATCATGATGCCGGACTCTTCTCCGGACACTGGCTCCGAATCCTCGGAGTCAGCACCATGTGATCTCGGCCAAGGAGTTTCCTTCCCATCGTACTCCACGGATTCTCTTCTCCCTGGCCAAATCTCGCCTTTAAGCGAGGCTCTGGACTTGATGAGATCCCTCGTCATTACAGAGGAGCAATGTCCGAACTATGCCCAGCTCGGACTCGGGGCTGAGAGTGGGGAATTTTACGTCCCACCCACCACCCACTTCATAGCCACCGTCGAGGACTTAACTGACATGCTCGACTAAGGCTCCAAAGACATCGACGGTATGGACGACGATGCTAGAGAGGGGCAGGCCGAAAACCCGCCGTTTACCGGATGCTGGACGGCCACCGCTTCGTATGACGTGTACATGGTGGATACACCCAAAGAGGGTAACGGTGATAACGAGAAGAATCCAGCCGAGGATAAACCTCCTGAGATACAAGCAAAGCACCGACGTCAGCGGCACCGCTCTAAATCATGCTGTGTAAAAGATAGCAATACCGGAACGAGAGACAACAATACTCCGGACGATGCCGAAGACAAAGAAGAACCCACCGAGCCAACCTCCGAACAGGACGATCTGGAAGATGGGCAAGTTAGCCCTGATGAACAAGTCGAAAATGAAGACTCGGAGGACATCAATTATCTTCCACTCTCCAAGGATGAGGTGAGCCTTGACAACGAAGATTTTATCGTGCCTGAGGAACCTCTCGAGCAGGAGCGCTTTAAGCGCCAGCTAATAGCCACTACAAGGAGCCTAGAAAAGAAGCAGCAACAGCTTCAAGCAGATCAAGATCTACTCAACGACAGGTGGACAAATGTCCTGGCAGCCGAGGAATACGGCCTCGAGTGCCCAACCAAAAGTTACCCGAAGCGTAAAATTCTACCTCAATTCGATGATGAGGCACTGGACCCCGTACCATCAGCGCGTAACGCGGCTGACCGACCACAATGTGGCCAGGACAAAACGGCAACTCAAGCCGAACACCAACCTATACCACCTCGCCGTAAAGGTAGAGACACAACCGCTCGGGGATATACATATGACCTGCGGTAGGACTTGGAAAATAGAGCAGGTCAGACCAGGTCGATCTGCGGATCGCGGGGGCGTGCCCCGACGCGCGACGACGACTATCTAGCCGGACGTGACAAGTATAACCACGTCCAGGCCGGAAACCGTAGACGGACTCCATCCAAGCTCCGTCGTGACTTGGCCCGGTATAGAGGCGCCGCACACCCCCTCTGCTTCACTGATGAAGTAATGCAGCGCGAATTCCCAGAAGGGTTTAAACCTGTGAAAAACGAATCATCTGATGGAACAACAGATCCCGCGGTATGGATTGAGGACTTCCTTCTCCATATTCATATGGCCCGCGGAGATGATGTTCATGCCATCAAATACCTCCCGCTAAAACTCAAGGGACCAGCTCGGCACTGGTTAAACAGCCTTCCAGAAAACTCTATTTGCCGCTGAGAGGACTTGGAAGATGCCTTCCGTGACAACTTCCAAGGTACATACGTCTGACATTCGGATGCCGATGACTTAAGTCACATAGTTCAGCAGCCCGGAGAGTTAGCCAGGAAATTATGGACTAGGTTCCTAACTAAAAAGAACCAGATCGTCGACTATCCGGATGCCGAAGCCCTAGCGGCCTTTAAGCATAGCATCCGCGACGAATGGCTCGCCCGACACCTCGGCCAAGAAAAGCCGAAGTCCATGGCAGCCGTCACATCACTTATGACCCGCTTTTGCGTGGGCGAAGATAGCTGGCTAGCCCATAGCAATAATAATGCAAGCAAGCCTGGCACCTCTGAAGCCAGAAATAGCAACGGCAAGCCCCGACGCAACAGGCACAAGCGTCGAAGCAACGATGACAATACCGATGAGACAGCGGTCAACACCGGATTCAATGGCTCCAAGTCCGGCCGGCGGAAGAGCCATTTAAAAGGAACAATCCGGGCTCATCCAGCTTGGACTGCATACTCGATCGTCCATGTCAGATCCACGACACCCTCGATAAACCAACCAATCATACCAACAGAAGTTGTTGGATTTTTAAACAGGCTGGCAAGTTAAATACGGAGAAAAGGGAGAAGGGGTCACAAAGTGAGGACGACGACGAGGAGCCCCGTCCGCTGAACACAGGGGGACAGAAGAAGTTTCCCCCCAGGTTAAAACGGTGAACATGATATATGTTACCCATATCCCCAAGAGGGAGCGCAAATGCGCGCTCAGGGACGTCTACGCGATAGAGCCAGTCGCCCCAAAATTCAACCGATGGTTGTCCTACTTGATCACTTTCAATCACAGATACCATCCGACCAGTATCCGTCATGGCGGTTCAGCTGCACTGGTCCTTGATCCAGTCATTGATGGATTCCACCTCACGCGAGTCCTCATGGACGGTGGCAGCAGCCTCAACCTGCTTTATCAGGATACAGTCCGCAAGATGGGCATCGATCCATCAAGGATCAAGCACAGAAAATCTACCTTTAAAGGAGTAATACCAGGTGTAGAAGCCTGCTGCACGGGCTCAATCACATTGGAAGTTGTCTTCGGATCTCCGGACAACTTCTGAAGCGAAGACTTGATCTTTGATATCGTCCCCTTCCGCAGCGGTTATCACGCACTGCTCGGACGAACTGCATTTGCTCGATTCAATGCGGTGCCACAGTATGCTTACCTCAAACTCAAGATGCCCGGACCACACGGTTTCATAACAGTCAATGGAAACACGGAGCGCTCCCTCCGTACCGAAGAGCACACCGCGGCCCTGGCAGCAGAAGTACAGGGCGGCCTTATCAAACAGAACTTTAATTCGGCGGCCAAGATCCCGGACACTTTCAAACGAGTCTGGACTACTCTGCAGCAGGACAATCCAGCTCGTCAGGAGCTCGACTAGTAATTTGGCCTCCATCTCAGTCCCGACCAAATGGCGGCGTACGTACCGCACGTACATAACTACGCACTCAAAATACCATGTGCATAGATGGAGGCGTAACTGGATTGTGGTCCATCATACGACTCGACCTTCCCTAGACACACATACCTTTTCTTTTCTTTTTACCCTTTTTGGTTTCTTTTCCACAAGCCCTCACGTCGGCCTGATCATCGATCCTTTCGAAGGATGGATATACCAAGGCGGCAAGCAACACAGACGTACGAGGGAATCTATAGGTGGTCTTCTTGACGACCACTCTACCTGTTTTCAGGACCCGCACGCAGCTCCCCCTTGATCTCCGCATGTTAAATAGCCCTGTTGCTTCTCACACTATTTGTACAAATATGCTTTGACGTATTAATCAAATTATAACAGAAATAGTCTGCGGCCGAACTTATGTGGCACTGGCTTATTACTTCATTTTATTTCGTTATTCTTATTGATTGCACCCGTACACTTTGGTATGCTTTAAATTGGCCAGGGGCTTCATTGCGCTTCATACTATGGCAACAAAGTCCGAACACTTTTACAGTACAGTTCGGCACCCCGAATTTAGCATTGTATGCATCGGCTCCGAATCATGTCTTTGGTCAATAGTTGGGTTGCCCTGCTCCTGTGCTTGCTACCTTATGTTCCGTCCTATCGGCTAGGGTAGTAAAGGGAGAACTACTGCGATTGTGTTTCTGGTTTATCCGGGTAAACACTTCAGTAGTGAAAGCCGAAAATTGATTGTCATGATGCGGAGAGAGCTGGTCAGCTATCCAGAGGTTAAAATCTCTTGCTATTTTTTCCGCATTATGCGATGGATCGGCCTCCACCCGATCAGGTGTCTACAGCACCCTAGTGCGGATTAACAAATACTAACTAGGGGCTGCACCCACATTTCTATTGTCAAAATCCTATGGCTAGGTGAGGGTGATAAAGCCACATAGTCTGATTGCCTGGTTGGCTGCGCTAAACACCTCCTTCAAGGACCAAACTTTTGGATCAAGAGTGTTTAGGTTTCAACCTGAACACCCCCGTGCTACCTACGTGGGGGCTGAAGCTGACGACTGGCCGACTCTCGGATTTAATAAAACGTCCACACAGGAGGCAAAATTTTAAATAATAAACAAACATTATATTACATATCGGCTTTGTTTCATGACACATGACGGGACTGTCGGCGTTCTGGGAACGGGGGTCCCCAGACTTGCCTGCCTGCGGCCTGCGGAGTGGCTCAAGTGGGGGCCCAGCGCGGCCCAGCTTCATGAGCTCAAGCCCAAGACCCTCGCGAGGGGCCAAGCCTCGCGAGGCGGACGACAGTAACCTTCCTCAGGAGCAGCCTCGTCAGGCAGGCTCACGAGGAGGCGGAGAGATCAAGGCAGGGTACCTCATGAGGGTGCCCCATGATGAAGCCATGACGATCGAGATCAGGCAGGCGCCAGGCGGGCGCCAGCCTGCGCAGTGTCCTCGTTTCCCCTTTGGTGCAAAGGAGGCAAGCACAGCCAAGGCATCGTGCAAAGGTTACCGCCTGTTGCAACAAGACCAAGACCAGCAGAGCGGGCAGGACAGAGGTCATCGTGGAGCCCAGACGGGCGTCACCGTGAGCCTTTGGCATTTAAGACCAACTTTAGTCAGGATAAGTGTACTAGATGTTCCCCTTCAAAATGGCCAATTGTTGGCACCCTTCCGCTCATTATTTGGGAAGAGGCCCAGGGCCTCCCTCTATAAATAGGACTAGCCACCACAGAGAGGGGACGGATCGAACCTACGAGAGAGAGAGAAGCAAGCTGGACTCACCCAAGCAGTCCATTGCACTAGCTCAAGAACAGCCCTCGTGAGGCTGTTCTTCCTTTATCTTGCTCTTTATCAGCCCAGAGGCAATCCACCACACACACACTTTGGGTAGGGTATTACACCACAGCGGTGGCCCGAACCAAGATAAATCTTGTGTCTCTTGTGCTGTTCATCGTTCCTAGTTTAGATCCCTTGCAAACCATTAACGCGTGAGCTGGTAGGGAAAGATCTCCGCGGCGCACCCCCAGTTCGAACCTCAAGGGTGCCGAACCTGAATCCGACATTTGGCGCGCCAGGGGTGCGCCGAATCTTTCTTCTGCTGGTCGCGTGTGATCTTCCGTCGTGTCCATGGTGGACGCCGCCGAGCCCGCGAGCACAGTGGCTGCTCGCAGACGGCTCGAAGTCGCCAGACGGCTCTCTCGCCGCGGACACCCCGTCGTTTCTATGCGCCGCCGCCGCGGCCCGGCGGGAACGAGCAGCAGGCCTCGCCCCTCGATCTATCGGTGAGGCGAAGGCCGCAATGCTAATCTTCGCTTGCCCCTGCTGGTTCTTTCGCCCCACGCGCATCAAGGCCCCATGGAGGCTCGAGCCGCGCACATCGTGGCAATGAGCTCTGCGCTATCATACATCAACACGCGTCACGAGGAGTGGCTCGACCGCCGCCGAGCTTGTCCGCGCCGCAGGAGCTCCCCCGTGCCGTCCGTTTCGTTGCCTTGCCCATCACCCCGCGCGGGAGGCAGGGAGCCGGAGGTGCCCCCGCCACCTCCTCCCCAAGAAGGCGCCCTTGCTCCAAGGCGCGTGGCCCCGGGCCGAGACCCTCCGCGTCCGGCGCCCGCGCAACAAGAAAGGAGGTGCCAGGAGATCCCTCGTCCCCAACAAGGTGCTCGCGTGCTCCCAGCACCGGAGTGCTGCGATTGCGCTCCAGCGCCATCGCGTCAAGACCCCGCGCTGCTCCAGGCAGCGGTGCACGGGAGTCCACAAGAGCAAGCTCTGCATCAGCAGAGAGACCCGGTGGCCACTGCAAGCTGTCGTGCCTTCACCGCCGAGATACGTAGCGTCGCATGGCCCGGCAAGTTCAAGCCAGACCTGCCTCCTCACTACGACGGCGCTTCCGACCCCGTGGAGTTCCTACAGCTCTACAAGTTGGGCATCGAAGCCGCCAACGGGGATGGAAAGATCATGGTGAATTGGTTCCCCATGGCGCTCAAGGACGGAGCCCGAACTCGCTCTGAACACGCTCCCCGACGATCTTCTTCTGGGACGAGATGCGCACCCGCTTCATCGCCAACTTCCAAGGCACTCGTGATCGGCCTCCGGCCGTGAGCGACATGCGCCGCATCAAGCAGCAGCCAGGAGAGACCCTGCAGAAGTACATCCAGCGCTTCAACAATGGCATGCATGACGTCAAGATGAAGGAGGAGCTAGAAATGCATGAAGACCTGTGCACATCCCTGGAGCTGTTTAACTTGGCGACCAAATGCGCCAGGGCTGAGGAAGGGCGCCTCTCCCTCCTTGAGCTTTCGCCTGCCGATCCAGAAGAGAAGAAGCCCAAGGTCAAGGACTTGAAGCGCAAGGGGGCTGCCATGCTCGCGGCAGAACCAGACACCAAGCAAGGTAGGGATCAACCCGAGTCATCCAAAGGCAGCCGGTACTGCGTATACCACGACCTCCACACCCACAACACCAACGAATGCCAGGAGCTCAGGGCCGTGCGAGAAGGGCGTATCGGCCGATGCCCCGAGCGCAATGATCGGGGCTATGGCCGAGGAGGAGGAAGAGGTGCAGGATGCTAGGAAGACCATGGCCCTCGCCAAGGATGGCGTGACAGACCTCGCGAGGACCGCTGGTAGGACAAGCCTCGCGAGGGAGGTTGGAGGGACCAGCCTCGTGAGGACCGCCCTCAAGGCAACGCAGGGCTCCCACCTCTGCCGCAGCCGCCAAGGAGGTACGAAGACCATCATCAGGACGAGGGGGCTGGGGGCTTCCAGGAGCCGCGCGCGATCACTTGCATCCTGTGTGGGGCTCAGGCCCCAGCCTCTCAGCGCATCTTCAAGCAGTTTTCTCACGAGGTGAATGCAGTCCTCCCCAAGCCTGAGGCCACACGCCCTCTCAGGTGGTCGTCATGCGCTATCACTATCAGCTCAGTGGATCAGCGAAAGTGCGCAACAACGACCAGTCCTCCCCATGCTTTGCTCACCAGTCATCAGCAACGTGCAAGTCACCAGGACCCTCGTCGACGGCGTAGCAGGACTCAACGTCCTATCTGTCGAGACATTCAACGATCTCCAAGTGCCATACGATCAGCTTCAGCCCACCAAGCCTTTCTCAGGAGTCACCGATGGCTCCACCGTCCCGATAGGGCAAGTTCGCCTTCCCGTCACCTTCGGACAGCGCAACAACTACCGCACCGAGCTCATCGACTTTGACGTCGCCCACATTCGCCTGCCATACAATGCCATCCTCGAGTACCCAGCTTTGGCCAAGTTCATGGCAGTGACTCACCATGGCTACAATGTCCTCAAGATGCCAGGGAGCAGAGGAGTCATCACAGTGCCTTGTGAGGAAAGGGATGCAGTGTGCTGTCTTGAGCGTGCCTTCCAAGCCGCAGCAATCGAAGACCCAGATCACATGAGCGGGAGACTTCCCGAGGCGATCCCTAAGAAGAAGAAGGCTTCGCCTTGTCCAAGCCCTCATGGGGTAGGCACCTCCGGAGGCATGGCAACAGGACACGCACCCGTTCAAGGGGCGCCACCCTCTGTCGCATAGGAAGGCGTGCCCGGCGCCCTCCTCAGGCGGGGTTCGGGGGCTCTTTCATGGCGAGCCACCGACCTAGCCGGGGTCACGAGGGAGGAGCTCGGGCACCACTTGGAGGCGTGCTTCAAGGCATGTTTCCCTCAGGAAGGTATGAGGCAAGGAGGGCCAAACCCTCAGGAGTTCATCACGAGGAACATCCAGGAGCTACAGGAGTCAAGAGTCATGCGCGGCTGTCGCCGCTTTCCCACCGTGGCCCCACATCCAGGCGAAGATGGTGGGCTGCGAGTCTGCATCGACATACTGTGGCTCAACTGGTCGCGCCAGAGCGCCTGGCCCTCACGCTGGGGGCGCTATGTAGGGTCCAACTCACAACTATGTTCGCATGCCTTTCGGCCTGCCGAACGCGGTCGCCGCCCATTAGCGCCTGCTGAGGTGCGCTCTGGAGGTTCAGGAGGTCAAGCAGCGCGCGGTCCTGGCAGAGATGGAGATGGCTCGTGAGGGTCGGCTTCCTCATCACGCGTCATCCACTACCGCAACATCCGCCTCAGGACTCTTGAGGTAGGGGACCTCGTGCTCAGGCGGCTCCTCTCCAGGGAAGGGTTGCATAAGCTTTCTCCCATGTGGGAGGGCCCGTTCAAGGTTGTTCATGTTTCCAGGCTCGGCTCCGCACGCTTGGAGACTCAGGAGGGGGTGCCCATCCCGAACGCGTGGAACATCCAGCATCTCCGAAAGTTCTACCCTTGAAGAAAGGCTCAGAGCCTGTGAAGAAGGCCAACGCCTGTGAAGCTCATTTCCCCGAGAAAGGCCCAGAGCCTATGAAGAAGGCAAAAGCCTGTGAAGCTCATTTCCCCGAGAAAGGCCCGGAGCCTGTGAAGAAGCCCAACGCTTGTGAAGCTCATTTCCCCGAGAAAGGCCCGGAGCCTGTGAAGAAGGACAACGCCTGTGAAGCTCATTTCCCCGAGAAAGGCCCGGAGCCTGTGAAGAAGGCCAATGCCTCTGAAGCTCGCCGCCCGTGACCCTCTCACGTAATAATGAGTTGGGGCTGTACACGCCCCGAAGACTCCGGAGAGCCGCCCTCGGGCCTCGGGGGCTCCCGCTCATGCCCAGTGGCAGCACTTAGCTCCGCGCCGGTGAGAAGACGTCGAAGACTAGATTAGGTGACGGACGCGGCTTTTTCATTTGCTTTCTGCAGTTGGCTTGTTCGTTCCTATTTGAAGTTTTATTGAAGTTGTTGCCGTCCTTAGCTTGTGACTCCTTGTCTTTGTCACTCACTTGCCTCGTTTTCTCTCATGCAAGTCTCGCGAGGGAGCAACGCGGGCACCCTCGCGAGTGTTTTCTACCCCTGTCGTTTGAAGCTTTCCTATCCAGGTCGACTACAGGAGCACCCCTCCCAGTCTGTGCCCCACGGGCATCACGACGCGAACAAAGGACCTGGGTCGGTCGCCTCCACAACCAAGGCCGGAAGCTACCCCTCCTGACTAATCCTTGCAGGACATGAAGCGCGTGACGAGGCGTCGGCCTCGGGAAACGAAGACCGCGACAGGTCCGTTGAGCTAAGTAATTCCTGCACGCGGGCATGCGGCACAAAATCACAACACAGAAATAGAGGAAACAACATGATAATTAACAGCAACAGTTCAGACGCTTCACGGGCCCTACACTACTTTCTCTTTGCGCAGGAAGGAGAAAACAGAATAGGCACGACTTGCTCGCCACCAACTCGCGGCGAAGGCTCGTACTGCCTCCGGAGCTCAGTCAGACTCCTCCTCGTGCTTCACCGAGGCCCGACGGCGGGCTGACCCGCTACCTCCCTCCAGGAGGGTGCAACGGCACGGGGGCTGGTCGCGGCCACCGCTGGAGGAGCTGTTGTACGAAGGAGAGCCGCCGAAGCTCGATGAGCCCCGAGCGCCGCCGACCACGCGCCTGCTGTCATCTTCATCCCGATCATCGTCGGGGCTGGGTACACGGCCACGGTCATCGTCTTCGGGGCAGCACCCGGCAGGACGACCGTCTTCTCCGAACACTCGCACGTAGAGGGTGGCGTCGCCGTCGAACTTGAAGTGCAGGGTGCACCGCCGGCTCAGGCCACGCGCGCGGGCAAACGTTTGCCAGCCGCGAGTCAGGGCCGTATTCCTGGCGATGGAGACCTCCAGCGAAGCCCAGGAGGCCCTGCTGCAACAACCGTCTGCCTAAAGCCAGAGGCCAGCCGGAGCGCTGGCCGGAAGTTCACCTACGAAGAAGCGGGGAAGCTGGAGCCAGGTGCTGGTCGGCTCCACCAACCACACGACGAACTCCGGCAGCACCTCCGCCAAGTGGAAGCGCGGCCTAGGGGGCCGCGCAGTCATGACATGCCCCCACCGACAACCTGGCGCCCATCACCATTGTGGGATCGCCTCCACGACCAAGGAAGCCGCTCACGGAGCCACAGGATGCTTGCAGGACGGCCTCGACCGCTTGGCGGGGAGAGTCAGGCCCTACTCGGGGGTTTCCCTTCTCCGCGGCCGAGAACCTCTTCGACGGAGCCATGGAGAGAAAGGAGTAGCAAGAGGGGATGGATTGGAAGGGCTTGCACCGTTCCGTACTTATAGCTGGAGGAGGCCAACCGTCAGCCTCCACAATCACAGGTAATCATGACCCATTTCTGCATGCACGGACTTGTCAAGTCATGCGGTTGTCGAGGGATCGTGGGGAAGCGGAGACGCCCAAGTTCAATCAATCCCCATGCGGCGCCTGAGGCCACATGCTGTTGGGGCTCGCGGCTCGCGACTTGCCCCTCGGCTTCTCTGCTAAGCCAAGTCAGGCGCGCTTTGGGCCCGGGCTACTGTCGGCATTCCGGGCACGGGGTCCCAGGACTTGCTCTGCCTGCTGCCTCGGGCGTGGCTCAAGTGGGGGCCAGGCGTGGCCCAGCCATCAGCTCAAGCCCAAACCCTCGCGAGGGGCCAAGCCTCAGGCGGATTTAAAGGAACCTTCCTCGGGAGCAGCCTCGTCAGGCAGGCTCACGAGGAGGCGGAGAGATCAAGGCAGGTACCTCACGAGGGTGCCCGTGACGCAAGCCATGACAATCGAGATCGTGGGCGCCAAGGGCGCCGACTCAGTGATCTCTTTCCCCTTTGGTGCAAAGGAGGCAAGCAGGCCAAGGCATCGAGCAAAGGTTCGGCCGGTGCAACAAGACCAAGACCAGCGA
>CM038681.1:270715724-270905281 GCA_021605205.1 Aegilops longissima
CAAGGAGAATTTTCCTAAAGGGAGAAGTCTCCGCAAGGGACAGTTCTCCGGCAAGGGACAGCACCAGCGACCCCCCGGTGGCGGAGACCATGACTGTAGATCCTAGTACAGGTAATCCTCTTGCTTGAAAACTTCCCTTGGGTTCTTCTTCTTCTGATTTTCTTTTTGAATATTTGCTTGACTTTTCTTCCTTTTCCGGTCGTCAGGTCCATCTGCCACGGAGCCGATGGAAACCGAGGTCGCCGGCGAGGAGAACGCTCGCGGCAATACCGACGACGCCGCTGTCATCGAAGAAGAAGCCGGCGCTGATGATCCCGCCGGCGGAGAGGCCGCCAAAGCTGCCGCCGCAGAAGCTGGCGAGGGGTCCGGCGATCGCACTGACGGCCCCGAGGCCGCAGGAGCGCCAGGCGCTACGCCGACCGCCGATCCCTCGGCCGCCGCTGCAGCGTCAGGCTCCGAAGAGCCCCAGCCCGGCGCCTATTTGAAGGCCGGCGATGGCGTCTTCATCAAGCTCCACGGGCGCCGAGCCCTGTGGCGCCGATCAAGGAGAAACCTTTGATGAAGAGTTGCTCGCCTCCGGCTGACGCTGGTCGACGCGCCGACAGCAGCAGAGCGAGCCTGTGGAGGAGCAGCTGCTGCGAAGCCGTTGTCGCTCTACCGCGCCCGACAGGCCAAGCTGGTATCCCGAGAAGCGCTTGTCGCAAGGCGGAGTGGACATCGAGAAGCGCTGGAGGAGCTCCGGGGCCTCAACCAGAAGCTCTCCGGTCCCCGGTAGAGGAGCGGAGCAACTCGCCGAGGAGCGTAAAGCCTTCCTCCTCGAGAGGGCTGAAGTTGAAGAGCAACAATGCTTGCTGCCGAGAAGCTGTCTGCAAGCAGAAGGGAGTTGGCGCAGCGGAAGGTTAACCTTGACAGCCACGAGGAGGAGCTTGCCGCGCGTGAGCAAACATTCGGCAGGGCTCTCAAGGTAGGAGAGGATGCTGCCGCAGCTGCCGAGGCCGCCAAGAAGGAGCTGGAGACGAAGGTGGCGCAGCTGGAGGCCGATCTCAAGGTGAGCGGCGAGGAGCTTGCTGCGCTCAAGCGTGAGCGCGAGAAGGACGCCTACACCCTTGGCGAGCTGCAGGGTCGTCTCGCCGAGAGGAGCAAGGAGCTTAGCGCCGCCAAGGACTCCAATGCAGATCTTGAGTTGAAGCTGACTACTTTGACCGAGACGCTGGACGGCGCCAGGGAGCAGGAGGTGGCCTTGAAGGAGAAGATCAAGGCCGACGAGGCGCTGGGCGAAGTCCGCCGCCTGTAACACTTTTAGGGAGAATGTGGAGCACCGGACCGAGGGTCTCGTGGATGTTGCCGCAGCCATCGACAGGGAGTCTGGCGCAGCTGGGATGGAGGATCTCGGTATTCCTCCGATGAGCACCTCCAACCCAGTGCCAAGCTCAGCTTGTTCTTCAAAGGCGTGGCGACGGCCCTCCAAATGACTCGGGAGAAGATCCCAAAGCAGCTGGCCGACGAGTCGCGCCAGATCTGCGCGGGAGCTCTTCAAAAGGTGCTGGTGAAGGTGGCCTTCCGCAACCCAGGCCTCAACCTCACCAACGTCCTCAGGACCTTGCCGCCGAATGCTGATCTGGAAGCGCTCAAGACCCTTGTTGCACCCATTGTGGACAAGGTGAGCGGGATCAAGAGGGTTGAGGGCGATCGCGTAGATTAGGCCGCCTGTTTTCTCTTTTTCTTGTCGCTGCTGGTCATGTTATGAGAACAATCTGTTAGAGCTGCGACAAGCTATCTTGTAATATGACTCTATTTCGGGTAGCGATTGCTATGTTATTTCCTTTACTTGATTCCTTCCTTTGTATGTTTTTGCCCTACACTTTTAGGGAACTTGTCGGTGCAGGCACCTTAGTCATGAAGCGCTGAGTGCGGACGTCAAGAGCTCTTTGGCGGTGCCGCTACCGACAAGAAACCTTGTCGCAACTAGTCGCAGCTCACTTAAGTTGTTGAGCGGACTCAAACAAAGTAAGGCGCAACTAGCTACGAGTTGGTTCCTCCGCCGCAGGTGTTTTCCATACAACGCACGGTCGTTCGAGGAAGATAACTTAAAAATTTTAAAACTGATTGCTCAAACTTTAGCAACTTAGCTTTTCTGTCATTTGCTTCCCGGTAAGGCGAAACTTCCTCGAACGACGCTTGGTCCACACCATTATCTTCTCCTTTCCCCCCGGCAAACTTGTGGGCAAGGGAACCTTCCTTTCTTTGAGAAAGAGAAAGAAGAGAAAATAAAGATATGGAGCCTTATGGCTCGTTATTGCTTACCGGGGGTAGGCGCTGCACAAAGTGTCAGATAACGCATGCAAAAAAAAGTAGAAAGCATGAAATTGACAACATGTGCGGAGCACATGAGCTTTACTTATGCACGGGTCTGCGCCTGCTTCGCATAAAGGATTACATGCAACATCGGCAAGACTTGTACAAAAGGTGGTTGCCGGAACAGGTTCCGGCAACCGCGCCCTACGGGTAAAACTTACGAAGATGCTCAATGTTCCAGGAGTTGCTCACCAGAATTCCATCTTCGGTCTAAGGTGGACAGCGCCAGGCCTAGTGACTCGTTTCACCCGGTAAGGGCCTTCCCACTTTGGCGTCAACTTGTTGGAATTCTTGGCGGACTGAACGCGCCGAAGAACAAGGTCGCCTTCCTCAAGAATTCTGGCATTAACTTTGCGGCTATGGTAGCGGCGCAAAGCTTGCTGGTATCGAGCAGCTCGTACAGCGGCCTGAAGACGGTCCTCCTCAAGGAGCAGCGCGTCATCTTGTCGCAACTGCTCTTGCTCAAGCTCATCATAAGCGAGCACTCGAGGTGACCCGTATACGAAGTTCCGTGGGGAGAACTGCCTCGCCCATAGACTAGAGCGAAGGTGTCTGGCCGGGGCTCGATTTGGCGCCATCCTGATCGACCAAAGAACCACCGAAGCTCCTCAATCCAGTTCTTTCCGCACTTGTGCAGCCTGTCAAAAGTCCTGGTCTTGAGCCCGCGCGAGCACTTCAGCATTCGCCTCTCCGCTGACCGCTACTTCTGGATGAGCAATGAAGCGAAGCAGACCTTGGCGCCAAGATCTTGGACGATCGCATGAAGGTGCGGCTCGTGAATTGCGTGCCATTGTCGGTGATGATCCCGTTAGGGATCCCGGCGGCAAACAATCGACCAAGAACTTGATCGCCGACCGTGCTGTCACCTTCCTCATCGCTTCCACTTCGCCACTTTGTGAACTTGTCATTGCAACGCATAAGTACTCAAAGCCCCGACAGCTCGGGAAAGGGGCCGAGGATGTCGAGCCCCGCACCAAAATGGCCAGGATAAAGGGATCGTCTGGAGAGCTTGAGCTGGCTGGTGTATCTGCTGGAATGGAACTGCACGCTTCACACTTGGTTACTTGTGCGCTTGCATCCGGAGGGCTGTCGGCCAAAAGAAACCTTGCCGGAACTCTTTGCCGGCAAGTGTTTTTCGCCAATGTGGTGACCACATATGCCTCCATGTATCTCTCGCCAACAGCTTTTGTCCGCCTTTCTCGGTGAATACACTTCAATTTCACACCGTTGAGTCTTTTTCTCGCATACAGTGTGTTGTCGATAAACTGGTACATACTTGACTGCCGGGCTACTCTTTCCGCTTCTTCTTGCTCTTCGGAAGTTCTCCCGTCAAGGAAACGGACAATCTGTCTGTGCCCATGCCGGAGCTTGCGGCTCGACAACAAGGACTAAAGGCACATCCGCTGCTGCGGAAACATCCGCTTTACGGCGAGAACTCGCGGCTCACCGAGCTTGACGCTCCCGCAAGCTTGCCGGAGCAAAACTTGTCGGGAGCGCTCGCTTCAACGGAACAAACCCTAGGGCTTGCCGGAGCAGACTTCTCCTCAAGACCCTTGGTGTTGATCTTGAGGACCTTCTTGGCGGCGGCTTCGGGGAGCTCTGCCAGAAAATAGTCACCAGAAATCAACTTCCTCTTCTTGTTCTGTCCAGTTGATGGCGTTACAGACGGTTGGGTCAGCTTGAGCACAAAGATCCTTGGTTCCACAGGTAACTTAAGTGCGGCGCACTTTGACAGGCCATCAGCAATGTCGTTCGAGCTCTTGGAACATGTTCCATCTCAGAGGTCAAAGTGCTCTTCTAGCTTTCTCACTTCATCAACGTAAGCTTCCATCAACGGACTCGATAATTTTTGTTCACTTGGCGGACGACAAGTCGTGAGTCACCCCGATAATGAGCTTCTTGATCCCAAGGTCTGCTACGATCTCGAGACCGCAAGCAAACCTTCATACTCTGCGGTATTGTTCGTTGCTTGCTCCTTGGGAAAGTGCATCCGACTACGTGCTTGAGGTGCTCTCCGTGGGTGCAACAAGTAGCACGCCCTTTTGGCGCCTTTGCAGCAAGAAGGCACCATCAAAGTACATCAGCCACTCTTTGCTTGCTTCCTTGACGGGATGCTTGTTTCTGGAATTTCTTCATCTTGTGTTGGCGTCCATTCTGCTATGAACTCCGCCAATGATCTGCTTTGGATAGTTGAAGTGCTCTCAAACTTGAGGCCAAAGCTTGACAGTTCCAGTGCCCACTCGACAATCCTGCCTGTTGCTTCTGGATTTTGCAGTATCCTCTTCAGCGGAAAACGAGTGACGACCGTGATCTCATGTGCTTGGAAGTAATGGCGCAGCTTTCTCGAGGCCATGAGAAGGCCGAAAAGCAATTTCTGCACACCAGAGTACCTTGACCTAGCCCCCTGCAGAAGGGAACTGACAAAGTAAACTGGGCGCTGCACCATTCTTTTCTGCATCTTCTCACGCGCCTGCGCAGATCCATCTTTGTCGGGACCAGAGCTTGCCGGTGAAGTCCCCTGCTTGTCGCTGGATGCATCTGCCATGGTTGCTGGCTCATCATCCGCCTCCCTCTCCGCTACTAACGCAGCACTAACCACTTGATTGGTTGCCGCTATATATAGCAGCAACTTCTCTTGTGGCTTAGGTGCGACAAGTGTTGGAGTGGAGGACAGGTATCTCTTTAAGTCCTGCAGTGCAGCCTCCGCTCGAGTCCATTTCATTGACCTGCCCTTTTCAATATTTTGAAAATGGCAGGCACGCCAGCAGACCTAGAGATAAACCTGCTGAGAGCAGCTACGCAACCGGCAAGTCTTCGTACATCCTTGACGCGCTTTGGTGCTTCAATCTGCTCAATGGCCTTGATTTTGTCGGGATTGGCTTCAATTCCCCGCTGAGACACGAAGAACCCGAGAAGCTAGCCGGAGGGGACTCCAAACACACACTTCTCGGGTTGCTTGAGGTGGATCTTGCGCAGATTTGCAAAGGTTTCGCCTAAATCTTGAATCAGAGTCGCTTTGTCCTTGCTTTGACCACTATGTCATCCATGTAGGCTTCCACATTTCGTATCTGTGGCTCAAAAGCGCCATGGACTACCCTTGCAAATGTTGAACCAGCATTCTTTAAACCGAAAGGCATCCGTGCGAAACAGTATGTGCCACATGGGGTGATGAATGCGTCTTCTCCTCATCCTCTTCGCCATGAAGATCTGATGGTATCTCGAGTATGCATCAAGAAATGAAAGCAAGTCACATCCGCCGTGGAGTCAATAATCTGGTCGATGCGCCGCAAGGAAATGGGTCTTTGGGAAAAGCTTTATTAACATCGGTAAAGTCGATACAAAGCCTCCATTTCCGCTTGCCTTTGCGCACGACTACAGTGGTTGGCCAACCACGAGGATGGAGCACTTCTCGACAAGGCCTGCTGCTTCCAATTTCTTGATTTCTTCGCGATGAATTCTTGGCGCCCACCGCTCGCTTCGACGACTTTCGCTTGACGGTCGCGTGAGGACAGACAGCAAGATGGTGCTCGATTACTTTCCTGGGAACACCGGGGATGTCAGACGGTTGCCACGCAAATACGTCGACGTTCGCCCGCAGGAAAGCAACGAGCGCGCTTTCCTATTTAGGGTCGAGAGTGGCACTGATGGTGAAGGTACCACCAGTGCCATCTTCCTTGGCGGACACCTTCTTGGTCTCTGGTGGAGCTGCCATTGTCTTCTTACACTTGCCGGTGGAGCTCGATGGTGCGTCCTCGATGGTAGCGCAGCACTCCGAAAAGGTGTGTTTGCCGGAGTGGGCATCACAACTCTTGCCGGAGTTGGTCTTCTTCTTCGCCCCGGGAGCTTCAACAGCAAGTGACTTGCGATCTGTTGCGGCTGCTGCTTCCCGGTAGATCTTGTCGGCACAGATAAGAGCATCCTTCTTGTCGCCAGGACAGAGATGACACTTATCGGGCTGGCATCTTCAAAGATGTTGTATGCATAGTGAGAGGCTGCCATGAATTTGGCGAGTGCTGGACGGCCGAGTATCCCATTGTAAGGCAATGGAAAGTCAGCAACGTCAAAAGTGACCCTCTCAGTCCTGAAGTTCAACTCGCTGCCAAATGTCACCGGCAACGTGATCTTTCCTTCGCTTACTCCTTCCCGGATTGATTCCTTGAATGTGCCGCCTCTTCAAGCTCGCCATCGTGATCCGGAGTTTCGGATTACCGCGAGGAGATCAGGTTCAAGCCGCCACGCCGTCAACTAGCATCTTAGTGACCTTGAGGTTGCGGATAGTTGGTGAAACCAACATCGGCAAGCACCGACCGCAGATTATGCGATCGGGTGGTCCTCAATATCCAAGATGATAGGCGTCTGGACCATTTCGAGGCTTGCGTGACTCGACGGGTGGTTCTGCCGCATTGACTTCCCGCACCCACCGCTTGAGCTGGCGGTGTGAAGTATGCGAGAAGCACCGCCGTCAACGCACGTGACCTCTGTGGCTTTCTCGAACTCCTGCTCATCGGTCTCGCCATCATCCATATCTTCATCATCGCCGCCATCTTCATCCTTGTCGCGCCGTGGGAGGTCTGCATCCTTGCCGCTGCTTGGCCTTGCCGCGGCCCTCCTCGGCGGGCGCTTCTTGCCGCTCCTCCAAAGACCTTCCGGGCCTTCTCCTTGTCGCGTAGCTCGATTCAGCCTTTGTTGCTCGACAAGCTGCTCGACCTTCTTGCAGCTCGAGGTCATGGCCCTTGGTGCGGTGGATCTTGCAAGATCGTTTGTTGGTGCCGTCCTGCTTGTCGGCGACCGCAACAGCCTGGTAGTTGGTGCCTGCGGCAATCTCCTCGCCGGAGCTGCCAGCTTTGGCTTTCTTGGCGCCACCTCCGCTGCCGGACTGATCAATGACTAGCACGTCTTTGCTTTTCATCTTCCTGTTGTTCCGCCGCCGGTTTTTCTTTGCCGGGGCAGCCTCCTCACTATCAGATCCTCCTGCTCCTGTATTCTCTCCGAGGAGTTTCCTCCCTTCCTCAGCACGTGCACACTTGTCGGCCAGGGCATATTGTTCACTGACGTCTCTGATCTTGCACATCGCCATCTCCTCCCGCATCCTGCGGTTTCGCACGTTCTAATGGAATGCGCTGATTACCGCGGCAGGGTGGACATCTGGGATGTTGTGCTGTACGCGGCTGAATCTCTGAATGAACTTGCGCAGGGGCTCTCCTTCCTTCTGGGCGAGCAGATGAAGGTCGCTCTCTTGGCCATGAGGCTTGTGGCCGCCTGTAAAGGCGCCGACAAACTGATGGCATAGGTCTGCCTAGGAGGATATGGAGTTGTCCGGCAAGTGCATGAGCCAGGATCTGACATTGGGCTTGAGCACCAGCGGGAAGTAGTTGGCCAGGATCTTGTCGTCCCACCCCCCCGGCAGCTTGCATCGCGATGGTGTAGATGCTGAGGAACTCCGACGGATGCGACTTGCCATCGTGCTTTCTCTCGCACGCCCGCTTGAAATTCTTCGTGCCGGGCCATCGGACTTGCCGCAGCTCACGAGTGAACGCAGGGCAACCTACCGCGCACGGCAAGTCGCCTGGTTCCCCGGTGCATGCATGTCGACAGAGGGCCCAGCGCTGGTCCGATTGACATCGCTTTCTCTTTGGCGCTCGCGCGAGTTCGAAGCGTCTTCTTGCTGTCGCTCGTGAAGAACTTGGCGCCGATAGCGGCGAGCTCGTGGATCTGATGATGCGGTGGAGTCGCTGTCGAGGTGGATCCGCGAAGTCGGCGATCTTGGCCTTCGGGTGGAGAGTGCATGGTGGTTGCACCCCACCGGTTTCGCCGCCATCGCTCGCGTTTAGCAGTCCTGCCGCGGCAGCGATGTACTCGGCTGCCATGAGTGTCGCCGCTGGCAAAGCCGATGAGACTCAATGGTGGCCTCCATTCATCGATCTTGTCTGCCGCTGGAGGGTAATCCAGGAGCAGTTGAGCTCGCGCCAAAGCTTCTGCTGGAGTGGCGGGCGGTAGTGGCGAACGGCGCGAGGAGCGGGATATGCTCAGACTTCTAACTATGTTGGAAGGAGCTGTATCCCGTCCAGGTGACCGTGCCTCGCTCATGCCTGCATGTTGGCGTGCATGCTGGTCTTGAGCACCCCGAAATCCACCAGCTCGATCTTGGTCCAACGAACGTATGGCACTGTGAATACCATGACGCTGTCGGTCCCGCGCATCCTGAGATGGGCGCGGTGCATGTACGGACGCCGAGGTCTGTGCAGCCTCGTCCTTGGACCTGGCAGCACCGTGGCTCCTCGTCGATGTTCGTTTCTTCCGCTGGCGTTTACCCCACCACCCGCTTGCTCGGTGGTGGTGGGTTCGACTTGACGGAACAGCTGCCGCCAAGCCTTCTTCTTCGTGGCATGTCGATGAAGAAGATGAAGATCTAGCTCGTGTGAACGCCGGATCAGGTTCACACAACCTCGACGCCTCTACCGGGCGCGCCAAAGATGTCGGGAAACTGATCCACGAACACCTATGGGACCGGCGGACCGAGCCCCTTCGGTTCGGCGGGGGCGAGATCGCACGAAGAGCGGATCGAGGCGGCACACGAGCAGTTTACCCAGCTTCGAGCTCTCCGGAGAGATAACACTCCTACCGCTGCATGTCCGAGTGTATTGAGTTCTTGCTCGGGAGTGCTGAGTGCTACAAGACACACTAGCTGCTAACGAGACCGAGCGTGAGTGTTTTTCTGCCTCGAACCCCCTCTACGCTATGCATGGGCCTCCTTTTATATGCTAAAGGGTCTCCGACAGGTGGCAACGAGACAAGGGTAAAATGGAAAAGGAATTGCGGTTGGTACAACTACCGCACAGGTATCATACCTAACCCGGACGGCAGGGGACAAAGGCATTAAATGCCCGCTCACGCCGCCCAAATAGTGCAAAAAGGGACCGTCGTGGACGCCACCGCTGCCACGATGGCAATCTTGTCAAGATCGCTTGCCACCACAAGACCGCTGGCAAGACAGCCTTTCTTGCCACGCTGCTACCGAAAGGTCCTGTGGCGACACGCTGGTGGATGTCTTTGGAGCGCGGTCTACAGAGTAGATTGCCGCGGCAAGCGCCTTGCCGCGGTCGTTGTCTTGTAGCGTCCGGAAGCTTGTCACTCACCGGGCCTCGCCGGGACGCGTGGCGCGTCGCGGCAAGTTCCTTGAGTTTCCATGGTTGGCCTTCCCGGCAAGCTCCTCTTGCCGGGGCCTTGTCTCCTTGGCTTGAATACTTTGTTCTTGAATGGCTCCAAAGGAAACATGGAGGACCTTGGCGGTCACCCGGCAAGCCTTGCTGCGGGGTGCTGCAACTGCTCGTGCACAAGTTCGGGCTACTAGGGTACCCCTACTCTAGTCTACCGACACATCCACCCCTTGTGAATGGTTTATTCTTGTTGAATATCGATTGTAGTGATACAAATGTTCGTAATATTGATGCCAGAAGATGCAAAGCTAATGATGATAGTTCCACATACTTGTGGCACTGCCTCTTAGGTCATATTGTTGTAAAACGCATGAAGAAACTCCATGCTGATGGACTTTTGGAATGACTTGATTATGAATAATTTTAAACATGTGAACCATGCCTCATGGGAAAAATGACTAAAACTCCATTTTCTAGTACGATGGAGTGGGCAAGTGACTTGTTAGAAATAATACATACCGATGTATCCTGTCCGATGAGTATTGAAGAGCGTGGTGGATATCGTTATTTTCTTACCTTCATGGATGATTTAAGTAGATATGGGTATATTTACTTAATGAAACACAAGTTTGAAATGTTTGAAAAGTTCAAGGTATTTCAGAATGAAGTGGAGAATCGTCATAACAAGAAAATAAAGTTTCTGCGACATGATTGTGTAGGTGAATATTTGAGTTACGAGTTTGGCACACATTTAGACAATGTGAAATTGTTTCACAACTCACGCCACCTGGAACACCACAGCGTAATGGTGTGCTTGAACAATGTATCGCACTTTATTGGACATGGTGTGTTCTGTGATGTCTCTTATCAATTTGCCACTATCGTTTTGGGGTTATGCATTAAAGACAGTGTTCATTTTAAATAGGGCACCGTCTAAATCCGTTGAGATGACACCGTATGAATTATGGTTTGGCAAGAAACCTAAGTTGTCTTTTTTCTTAAAGTTGGGGATGCAACGCTTATGTCAAGAGGCTTCAGCCTGATAAGATCGAACCCAAAGTGGAAAAGTGTGTTTTCATAGGATACCCTAGAGAGACCATTGGGTATACCATCTATCACAGATCCGAGGGCAATACCTTAGTTACCATCTATAAAGAGTTTCTCTCGAAAGAAGTGAGTGGGAGGAAAGTGGATGTCGGTGTTCTGGAACCGGGGGTGCCTAGATTTTCCTACCTGCGGCCCAGTGCGTGACTCCACCAACGGCCTAGTACGGCCCAGCTTCAGTAGCGACAACCCAAGACCCTCACGAGGGGTGATACTTCTCCAACGTATCTATATTTTTTGATTGCTCCATGCTATATTATCTATTGTTTTGGACCATATTGGGCTTTATTTTCCACTTTTATATTACTTTTGGGACTAACCTATTAACCGGAGCCCAGCCCAGAATTTCTGTTTTTTTTTTGCCTATTTCAGTGTTTCCAAGAAACGGAATATCAAACGGAGTCCAAACGGAATGAAACCTTCGGGAACGTGATTTTCTCATCAGATATGATCCAGGAGACTTGGACCCTCGGTCAAGAAAGGAGGGAGGCGGCCACGAGAGTGGAGGGCGCCCCCCCTAGGGCGTGCCCCCTGCCTCGTGGGCCCCCCGAAGCTCCACCGACGCACTCCTTCCTCCTATATATACCTACGTACCCCCAACAGATCAGATATGGAGCCAAAAACCTAATTCCACCGCCGCAACTTTCTGTATCCACGAGATCCCATCTTGGGGCCTGTTCTGGAGCTCCGCCGAAAGGGGAATCCACCATGGAGGGCTTCTACATCATCATCATAGCCTCTCCGATGAAGTGTGAGTAGTTTACTTCAGACCTTCGGGTCCATAGTTAGTAGCTAGATGTCTTCTTCTCTCTTTTTGGATCTTAATACAATGTTCTCCCCCTCTCTCGTGGAGATCTATTCGATGTAATCTTGTTTTTGCGGTGTCTTTGTTGAGACCGATGAATTGTCAGTTTATGATCAAGATTATCTATGAGCAATATTTGAATCTTCTCTGAATTCTTTTATTTATGATTGGTTATCTTTGCAAGTCTCTGTCAGGACCCCGATCCTAAGTCACACCGATCCAGCATGTAACACATCATATCACTTTGCGGCCTCACGCACGGTATTCCCATGGGTGTCGCCTTACCATGGCCCGGGACCGTTTGCGTCTTTTGGCTCACGTATATGATAGTGTCGCTAGCATCCATATGACAAAGAACCCGGGCCGACATGGCTAGTCGTGAACCCAAAGCGGCGCTTAACCTATGGGGACAGCATACATGAATCACATCGAGCATGTCGGTCATCAACGATGTATTCGGCTGTAGCACTGGCTAACAGACTCCGTATCCCGGCTGTAGCAGGCTAGGCAGGACTCAATACCACCGCGTGACATTTCCCGGGACAGTATATAGGAACGAAGTGAAACACATGCCGCCAGTCAAGTGTCCAAGCAGTAGTCTTGGGCTAGCAGGACTCGGTGAACCGGGCAGAAGCGGACTACTATCGCCGGAGGCACGAGACTACATTTCCCATATGAGAGGCTGCCAAGGATAAACAACTAGTTTGTCGGATCCCACACATACCAAGCATTTCAAACATACACACAATATGCTCAATATGTGTAAATACGACGTGGCATCACAACATAACTCTATGACTCAGATATTATTCATTAGGCTCCGAGGAGCGAGATATTACAAACATGGGTCTCATGACCCAACACTCAGAGCATACAAGTCAAAGCACAAGCGGAAGCTAATCATGTCTGAGTACAGACAACTATAAATGAAAAAGACTGAGAAGCCTGACTATCTACCAGATCCTGCCAAGGGCACAAGATCGTAGCTGAGGTAACAAGCTAAACGTCGAAGTCCACGTGGAACTACTAGCGAGACTGACGTCTCTCTGCAAAAAACATAGAATAGGCAAACATGAGTACAATTGTACTCAGCAAGACTTACATCAGAACTAACTACATATGCATCATTATCAAAAGGGGGTGGTGGAGTTTGACTGCAGCAAGCCAGCTTTGACTCGGTGGCTATCCTGAACTACGACTGCAAGTAACTCTCTTGAGGTGGCGCACACGAGTCCACATATTCACCATATCAATACACCACTATGGACCCGCTCCCGTCTTCCTACGAGAACGCCATCCATAGCACTCACGCTTATCTTGCGCATTTTAGAGTATCCACTTTCACTTGTCTATGAACTGATATAGGCAACCCAGAAGTCCTTCTCCGTGGACACGGCTATTCGAATAGATCATATTAAACCCTGCAGGGGTGTACTTCTTCACACACGCTCACCACTTACCGCCGTTTACGACATGTACTCGGCAACCTTCAAGCGAAGCCCAACGTGGGTGTCGGCCACGGCCTACCTAAACACTCAAGTCCCTAGTCCAGGTTTATCGCCTATTCGGGTTCCATCCGCAGGGAGTCCGGCCGAGGTTTCCCATACAGCCCCGAACGATGTGTGCAGGGTTCCCGAGATACCAAACGGGCACTCGGTACACCGGCCACGGTGCCTACCGCAACACAACCCACCCCTAAGGTCAGCGTTGCGTGCGGCCCCCAGCATGCTACAAACACCAGAAACTACTTGCAACTCCCGGACTGAGGACAAGGGTGGTCAAGAAGCCGAGAGGGTCCATTGGTTTCGGGCCCAATGCGTGGTAGTAATCAGATCATGGATCACAAACACAGAACTCAGTTCACGAGGACGGCTGCAATGAGACAACCCACCATGTACTCCTACATGGCCTCTCACCGCTACCTTTACCAAATCGTGTTCACACACTTAGCTCACACACAAGAGGACATGTTCATAACAATTCCAATTCATTCCCGATGAATCGACCCGACTCAACTCTAAGCAGTAGCAGGCATGACAAACAAACATAAATGAGTAGGCACAACATGGCTCAAACAATTCCTACTCATGCTAGTGGGTTTCATCTAATTATTGTGGAATGACAGTCATGCAAAGGATCAAGGGGTTCAGCTACCGCAGCAAGTAACACATGAGTCGTTGTTGTCCTAATGCAGTAAAATAGAGCAGGAGCGAGAGAGTGGGATTATATCGGAATGAACAAGGGGTTTTGCTTGCACGGCACTTCAAGATAATATAGTTCTTCATCGGTGTCATCGAACTCATCGTCGGTACATCGCTCACCGGGAGGGACAATTACCGGCACACAAGAGAGAACACAATCAATGCAATGCACATTCACATGAATGACATGTCATATTAAGGTACTGAATTTACCTAGTGCAATAATAATCCAAGTTAGTTGAAGTGGAATTCAAACAAGGTTGAACTCCAACCCCAAATGCTATTTCATAAATTACCCTAATCATGATTCATCCTATTCAGTGAGGTTAACTTGTTCAAACATGCATGAAAGTGCCATAAACAGATTCTTCATATTTTTCTGATCATTTTTCATATATAAATTATTTCCATCCGAGTTACGGTTGAATTTCTATGATTTATTGAAGTTTAGAGCATTTTCTGGAATTTCCTAAATTATATTAAATCTAGAAACTAGTTATTGCGTCAGCCTGACGCCGATGTGACGTCAGCGGGTCAACTGGGTCGCTGTCCAGGTCAACTCTGACGCTGGGACCCACTGGTCAGTAGTTAGTGTAACTAACTAGTTTCGGTTAGTGTTAACCCGGTTAGTTAGTGGCCGGGCCCACTCATCAGTGACCCAGGGGGGTCAATCCCTGGTCAACCCGGGGCTAATCCACCGGCGTCGAGTCGCCGGCGAGGCCAGGCGCGGCGGAGCAAGGTGCTTTTGCGCCCGCCACCAAATGGGGCGCGAAAGCATCTAGGAGGAGCTGGGAGGAGCCGAGGCTCTTGGTGGGGTTAGCCGGGGTTGGGGTGGCCGGATTGACGGCGAGCTCCAAAGCGGCGGCCGGAGTTCGGGTTTGGTCGGTTTGATGCCACGGTGCACGGGAGGAGAAACTGATGGGCTAGGCGGCATCCGCGGGCCACCAGAACCACGCTGGTGCCACGGGTTCGAGCAGAGGGGCTCGGGAGCGTCGAGCTTGTCGGCAATGGCGGCCGGTGAATTCGGGTGCTCATGGGCGGCGGCTGTGGTGCGCGAGGAGGAGAGAGATGAGGGGAAACGACGGCGAGCTCACAGGAGGTCGAAGGCAAGCTCACCGGCTCGGGAGGCCGGATGACGCCGACCTGTCCGATGGAGTCCGGCGGCCGTGCTCGGGAAGACGACTGGGCGGCGATGTAGGGCCTCTCCGGTCGCGTGACGCCGGGAGATTCAGTGGTGGCGAGGCGGGCTCGGGGCATGTCGGGAGGCTCGGGACGGCCAGGCTGCTGGGCAGCGAGGGGCGGCGACGGCGGCGCCGGTCCGGCGAGAGAGAGGGAGCAGAGGAGGGAACGAGGAGGAGGGAGAGAGCGAGGGGTCCAGGGGTCGGGCGGCGCCGAGGAGATGACGCGAGGCGTCATGGTGGCCAGCGACGCAGTCAGGCAGCTGGTGGCGTGGCGCCAGCACGCTGCGCGCCTCTCTGCTGGCTGGCGAGAGGAAGCAGTGGTCGGCACGGGCCAGCCAAGGCTTGGGCCGGCCAGGGGGCTGCTAGGTGGGCTGGCTGGGCTGCCAGTGAGTTACTCTCCTCTCTCCTATTTCTAGTTAACTCTGTTTTCTATTTTCAGAGTTTGTTTTGATTTAGTTTTAGACACTAAATCATTTTATAAAATCTGAAGATAATTATGTGGCTGGAACTAAAGTGTACTGCACCACATAAAATGTCCCAGAATTATTGGACATATATTAAGTATATATAAAATATATTTCCAATGCAAATAGTTATTGAATTAATTCAAAGGCCCAAAATAAAATGTTTCAGTCACTCCAAAATTATTGGTTTGAATTTTATTCTTGCCAATAATTTTTAAAGCTGAAAAGGAACATTTCCTTGGAAACATTTGAAGCAATTTTTAATGTTGATCATTTATTTTAAATGATTCCTGAGGCTCTCCAATTCCCCAATTCAAATTTAAAGGAAATTTAGACATGATGCATGGATGCAAGAAAATCAAGCTAGGGCTGATCTGGGGCTGTGACAGCTCACCCCCACTAAACAAGAATCTCGCCCCGAGATTCAAGACGTGAGGTAAGAGGGAAAAGGGGAGTCACGAACTATCACAATCTTCATGATCCAATTGCCTTTCTCGAAGAGGTTGACTCACTCCATCATCGTGGTCTTGACGTCTTTGCTTTCGAGACCTTTACCCGACACGACAACAGAAAGAAGGGGGAAACCCTACATGATTCGATCTTCACGAAGATCAAGTAAACATGATCGACTCACGGACTGAGACGGTGACACATCTCGCGTTGAGACACAAAATACATCGAGAGGGATGGAGGAACAAACGATGGGTTTTGATTGGTGGCAACAATTCCACGCTTAGAAAGATGGTGGATGGTGTCAAGGTGGTGAGAAAATATTTGCCATGATTCAATAGCGGGGCACCTCAGGGGAGGTGACGCGAGGAACTATTCCCTTAAGTGGCAAAAAGAATTACTTTTGATCCATAGATCATTGGAACTCTTTATACCATCCTGAGGCAATCACAAGTGATTATTTGGTGGAATGCAAAGAATGGTACACCCGGACTAGAATGGATGATGTGGACTACCTTGTTGAAGACAACGCAATGGATGATTTTTGCTTATCATCGGAGGTGGAGGGGACCCATGGTAAGTCCACTTTTGAAGACAGACCTGGACAAGAATTGCTAGGAAGACAGTCTATAGCGAGATAGCACAAGGACGGTGCAAGCTGGGAACGAAATGCCACTGTTGGAATGTTCCAACCATCATATCTGCCTGAGATTCAGATCTGGTTGGTGTTAGGATATTTCAGACTCATCATGTCTGAAAGGATGGGTTGCAACACAATTCGACGAGATGGCGTTGCGAGATTCTCGGGATATGAACTACGATAGCAAGCTCCAAAACATGAGCTGGTTTAGCTACAAACAGGTGAACACATTGTCCCAGACAAGCATGACCACATGGTAGTCTTATAATAAAACACTACCGAGTTCAGGTTGGGAACCATCATCGAGGATAACGAAGTCCTATCATAAGTCATGACTAGTTGTTATGAAGGAACTCCTTCTCCCTAAACAATTCAATCAGTGGCTTGGTGTGCTATGGAATCCATACGGAATGAAGATGATCAGTCTATCAGACCATAGAATACTTCGCACATGCATGACTGACTTGGGATGATTCCAAAGGAACAAAAACAAACCTTTCTCAAGTTCATGGCGGCAACTTACACCAGATGCACATGAACTAGAGGAAGTCACTACTTTCATCCAAACATATGCTTCATGAACGAAACACGAAGAAATGCTTACACAAGTTTCCAACACTAGGTTGATGTTCAACATGACTCATGGGGGAGACAAAATGCTACTGATGGGCTCAGCAGCAACTCATCGGAATTTCCATATCACTGGACTTCCACCATCATGTGAACACGTGATAGCATTGGTCAGACCAAAAGGTATAATGGTGTATGCTCGAGGGATCAACCACGAGTAAGACAACATTACGAATATCGTTGGTTCTGATTTGACTTGACAATTTCCCACACTCAAGCCAAAGGGTTGATATGACAATAGATCCAGCAACTGATCACAGGGACCAATCGATGAAGATATCATCTTTCTTCAACACACACTACACAAGAATATCCCTTTGGATCGAACTAAGTTGGACAAGCTTTTATCTTCCAACTCTCCAAGTTGTTGTCTAGCTTAACCGACTAGCTCAGGGGTATCCGACACAGATTCTTGGAGAAGGGTGGTTCACAAGAAACCAACTTGATCACGAGCCCAACATAACAGTCAGGAAACAACCCGGTAACACTTCCAAGAAGATATTTGGAAAGTCACGAACCACCGGTATGTTACTAAGCTCGAGAGCAATCTTGCTTTTCAGGGCAAGACGAAATGATCAAATGAGTGAGGACTTGACACAATCCTAACTCATCAATCGAAGTGTGCACCAGAAGTAAGGACTAGGTAGCACGATCAATCTTAGGATGATGGTTTAATAACCAACACGCTAAGATTGAGAATATTGTCCATTCACTACCAAGCAACAAGTTGCTCGGAGTATTGATTTCACACATCACAATTCACTTGCCGGCATTCCGGTTACGACAACACGGAACCGAGGATTGAATGATGATGGTGAGAAGTATCACTGTATCAGGAATTCCTAGGAAGGTGTGCAATTCCCATGACATTCTTGACATAAGATGGCAATACTTCAGGGTAGAACAGAATCAAAAGCTGAATTGGCATCTTGATCTGCGGGATACAACTACTTTGACCCAATCCTAGAAATGGATGAGGTACTGGAGTTTGTTTCTCCTAGTCATTCCGGAATAGAATGGCTTGACGGACCACAAGGATAAAATGCATCGATGAACACAAATGCACACATACCCTTGGCTATCAATTGATAGATGAAGGTCAGAAGGCATCTAAGAGAACAACTCAAGGAACATATAATTTTCTGAGTTGTGGATGCACAGATTAGTATGTCGAGCAAGCTCAACATTTCTTCCGGATAATCCATGCGAGAAGGTAGAATTGGCAGATTCACAATTATGAATGGAGAACTCCTCAAGAGCACTCTTATTGTGATCTTTTGGCTCAAAAGAACTTCTGCCATAAGCGGTTCGTAGTATTTGGAAGAAGGAAATACCACGGACCTTGAGGACTGTCGCAAGGTTACTAATATCCTAAAGGCACTAGCAAATACTAACAACATGAAGTAGGATGAATCTCGGTTCAAGAACCCGTAGTAGAATACCTACTACTAAATGGCATCATGGGATGCTTTCGAAAATGATGGCCAGAATCATCACACTGGGGATACAAAAGCATTGCTAAATTGCTAGGTGACTTCCTAAACATCTAGGGTCATAATAATAGTTCCAACATATATGTCAAGGCAATAAATTACCCCAACGCACCGGTTAGTGTGCTTATTCTGACCAAAAAGGACATCGGGAACAGGAAGAAAGGATTTGCAATTGCATCAGACTATTTAGAGACCTGGGATGACTCGGACAGCATAACGGCTGTAATTGCTCAAAATGATTTGAGACATCATGCAAAAATGGTGGCATAACCACTCAACAACATCATAACAAGATTCTGAGATCAACAGTTATCATACAGGAATAGTAGGAACTGAACTGAGGCTTAAATCCAACAATCTTAAAGGTCTATGGATTGGTAACACGTCATCCTAATAGATAGATGAGAAGCCTAGTTCTTAAACCCCGTAGAAGAGAAGAGGATGACTCAGATCAGAAGGCCATGAGGTATAAGGAGTAAAAAGAGCCTTACGTTCCCTTCCACAATCAATTCCCTTACATAACTAAAGCATTTCTAGACACAACTTCGACCAGTTTGGCTTGGTAAACCTACAGGCAGTCAGGCTCTGATACCAACGCTGTCAGGACCCCGATCCTAAGTCACACCGATCCAGCATGTAACACATCATATCACTTTGCGGCCTCACGCACGGTATTCCCACGGGTGTCGCCTTACCATGGCCCGGGACCGCTTATGTCTTTTGGCTCACGATATGATAGTGTCGCTAGCATCCATATGACAAAGAACCGGGCCGACATGGCTAGTCGTGAACCCAAAGCGGCGCTAACCTATGGGGACAGGCATACATGAATCACATCGAGCATGTCGGTCATCAACGTATGTATTCGGGCTGTAGCACTGGCTAACAGGACTCCGTATCCCGGCTGTAGCAGGCTAGGCAGGACTCAATACCACCGCGTGACATTTCCCGAAGGATGTACATAGGAACGGCGTGAAACACATGCCGCAAGTCAAGTGTCCAAGCAGTAGTGCTGGGCTAGCAGGACTCCGGTGAACCGGGCTGTAGCGGACTACTATCGCTCGGAGGCACGAGACTACATTTCCCCATATGAGAGGCTGCCAAGGATAAACAACTAGTTTGTCGGATCCCACACATACCAAGCATTTCAAACATACACACAATATGCTCAATATGTGTAAATACGACGTGGCATCACAACATAACCCTACGACTCAGATATTATTCATTAGGCTCCGAGGAGCGAGATATTACAAACATGGGTCTCATGACCCAACACTCAGAGCATACAAGTCAAAGCACAAGCGAAGCTAATCATGTCCGAGTACGCATAACTATAAATGAAAAAGACCGAGAAGCCCGACTATCTACCGATCCTGCCAAGGGCACAAGATCGTAGCTGAGGTAACAAGCTAAACGTCGAAGTCCACGTGGAACTACTAGCGAGACTGACGTCTCTCTGCAAAAAACATAGAATAGGCAAACGTGAGTACAATTGTACTCAGCAAGACTTACATCGTAACTAACTACATATGCATCATTATCAAAAGGGGTGGTGGAGTTTGACCGCAGCAAGCCAGCTTTGACTCGGTGGCTATCCTGAACTACGATCGCAAGTAACTCTCTTGAGGTGGCGCACGAGTCCACATATTCACCATATCAATACACCACTATGGACCCGCTCCGCCTTCCCACGAGAACGCCATCCATAGCACTCACGCTTATCTTGCGCATTTTAGAGTATCCACTTTCACTTGTCTATGAACTGATATAGGCAACCCAGAAGTCCTTCTCCGTGGACACGGCTATTCAATAGATCATATTAAACCCTGCAGGGTGTACTTCTTCACACACGCTCACCACTTACCGCCGTTTACACGACATGTACTCGGCAACCTTCAAGCGGAAGCCCAACGTGGGTGTCGGCCACGGCCTACCTAAACACTCAAGTCCCTAGTCCAGGTTTATCGCCTATTCGGGTTCCATCCGCAGGGAGTCCGGCCGAGGTTTCCCATACAGCCCCGAACGATGTGTGCAGGGTTCCCGAGATACCAAACGGGCACTTTCGGTACACCGACCCACGGTGCCTACCGCAACACAACCCACCCCTAAGGTCAGTGTTGCGTGCGGCCCCCAGCATGCTACAAACACCAGAAACTACTTGCAACTCCCGGACTGAGGACAAGGGTGGTCAAGAAGCCGAGAGGGTCCATTGGTTTCGGGCCCAATGCGTGGTAGTAATCTGTATCATGGATCACAAACACGAACTCAGTTCGAGGACGGCTGCAATGAGACAACCCACCATGTACTCCTACATGGCCTCTCACCGCTACCATTACCAAATCGTGTTCACACACTTAGCTCACACACGAGGGACATGTTCATAACAATTCCAATTCATTCCCGATGAATCAGACCCGACTCAACTCTAAGCAGTAGCAGGCATGACAAACAAACATAAATGAGTAGGCACAACATGGCTCAAACAATTCCTACTCATGCTAGTGGGTTTCATCTAATTATTGTGGAATGACAGGTCATGCAAAGGATCAAGGGGTTCAGCTACCGCAGCAAGTAACACATGAGTCGTTGTTGTCCTAATGCAGTAAAATAGAGCAGGAGCGAGAGAGTGGGATTATATCGGAATGAACAAGGGGGTTTTGCTTGCACGCACTTCAAGATAATATAGTTCTTCATCGGTGTCATCGAACTCATCGTCGGTACATCGCTCACCGGGAGGGGACAATTACCGGCACACAAGAGAGAACACAATCAATGCAATGCACATTCACATGAATGACATGTCATATTAAGGTACTGAATTTACCTAGTGCAATAATAATCCAAGTTAGTTGAAGTGGAATTCAAACAAGGTTGAACTCCAACCCCAAATACTATTTCATAAATTACCCTAATCATGATTCATCCTATTCAGTGAGGTTAACTTGTTCAAACATGCATGAAAGTGCCATAAACAGATTCTTCATATTTTTCTGATCATTTTTCATATATAAATTATTTCCATCCGAGTTACGGTTGAATTTCTATGATTTATTAAAGTTTAGAGCATTTTCTGAAATTTCCTAAATTATATTAAATCTAGAAACTAGTTATTGCGTCAGCCTGACGCCGATGTGACGTCAGCGGGTCAACTGGGTCGCTGTCCAGGTCAACTCTGACGCTGGGACCCACTGGTCAGTAGTTAGTGTAACTAACTAGTTTCGGTTAGTGTTAACCCGGTTAGTTAGTGGCCGGGCCCACTCATCGCTGACCTGGGGGGTCAATCCTCGTCAACCCGGGCTAATCCACGGCGCCGAGTCGCCGGGCGAGGCCAGCGCGCGGAGCAAGGTGCTTTTACGCCCGCCACCAAATGGGGCGCGAAAGCATCTAGGAGGAGCTGGGAGGAGCCGAGGCTCTTGGTGGGGTTAGCCGGGGTTGGGGTGGCCGGATTGACGGGCGGCGAGCTCAAGGCGGCGGCCGGAGTTCGGGTTTGGTCGGGTTTGATGCCACGGTGCACGGAGGAGAAACCGATGGGCTAGGCGGCATCCGCGGCCCACCGTAACCACGCTGGTGCCACGGGTTCGAGCAGAGGGCTCGAGCGCCGAGCTCGTCGGCAATGGCGGCCGGCGACCTGGTGCTCATGGGCGGCGGCTGCTGGGCGCGAGAGAGAGAGAGATGAGGGAAACGACGGCGAGCTCACAGGAGGTCGAAGGCAAGCTCACCGGCTCGGGGAGGCTGGATGACGCCGAATTGCCGATGGAGTCCGCGGCCGTGCTCGGGAAGACGACTGGGCGGCGATGTAGGGCCTCTCCGGTCGCGTGTGGACGGGGGGAGATTCAGGGTGGCGAGGCGGGCTCGGGGCATGTCGGGAGGCTCGGGACGGCTGTGGCCTGGGGCAGCGAGGGGCGGTGACGGCGGCGCCGGTCCGGCGCGAGAGAGGGAGCAGAGGAGGGAACGAGGAGGAGGGAGAGAGCGAGGGGTCCAGGGGTCGGGCGGCGCCGAGGAGATGACGCGAGGCGCGGTGGGCTGGCGACGCAGGCAGCAGCCTGGTGGCGTGGCGCCAGCAGACGCCTGGTCGCGCCTCTCTCTGCCCGCGGCGAGAGGAAGCAGGTGGTCGGCACGGCCAGCACAAGGCCTGGGCCGGCCAGTGGGCTGCTAGGTGGGCTGGCTGGGCTGCCGTGAGTTACTCTCCTCTCTCCTATTTCTAGTTAACTCTGTTTTCTATTTTCAGAGTTTGTTTTGATTTAGTTTTAGACACTAAATCATTTTATAAAATCTGAAGATAATTATGTGGCTGGAACTAAAGTGTACTGCACCACATAAATGTCCCAATTATTGGACATATATTAAGTATATATAAAATATATTTCCAATGCAAATAGTTATTGAATTAATTCAAAGGCACAAAATAAAATGTTTCATCACTCCAAAATTATTGGTTTGAATTTTATTCTTGCCAATAATTTTAAAGCTGAAAAGGAACATTTCCTTGGAAACATTTGAAGCAATTTTAATGTTGATCATTTATTTTAAATGATTCCCGAGGCTCTCAATTCCCCAATTCAAATTTAAAGGAAATTTAGACATGATGCATGGATGCAAGAAAATCAAGCTAGGGCTGATCTGGGGCTGTGACAGTCTCTTCGAATTATCCGTTTGGTTTGGCCAACTAGATTGGTAGTTCTTGCAATGGGAGAAGTGCTTAGCTTTGGGTTCAATCTTGCGGTGTCCTTTCCCAGTGACAGTGTCACGCCCAAGATGCGACCCTATCCTAAAGGAACTCGAAGGTCCCACCAAAGATAGAAGCGCATCTTGAAGACGCTTTTGCAAGGTGGATATCATTACATCAACATTACATAATAGATGGGGATACATAAATAAGGCATACAATGTCACACTAATACAACATCACATCATACATAAGATAAACATCCGACTACGGATGAAACATAAACAGAAACTCAAACAATATCCACCCTGCTAGCCCAGGCTGCCGACACGAACCTATCCCTAATCAAGAAGAAGCGTAAGGAGAACTCCAAAACAAGCAAACATCGCTCTCGCGTCATGATCATCGCATAACCTGTACCTGCAATGTTGTAGTAAATCGTGAGCCACGAGGACTCAGCAATCCCATTACCATGGGTATCAAGACTAGCAAAGCTTAATGGGAAAGGAAGGGGTAAAGTGGTGAGGTTGCAGCAGCGCTAAGCATATATGGTGGCTAACATACGCAAATGAGAGCGAGAAGAGAAACAAAGGAACGGTCGTCAACTACTAATGATCAAGAAGTGATCCTGAACTCCTACTTACATCGACATAACCCGAAACCGTGTTCTCCTCTCGATCAACCCCAAAAAGACACTCACGATTACGCACACGGTTGGTGTATTTTAGAAGAGTTTACTTCAAGTTTACTACAACCGACATTAACAAATTCCCATCTGCCACATAACCGCGGGCACGGCTCTCGAAAGTTTAAACCTCGCAGGTTGTCCCAACTTAGCCCATGATAAGCTCTCGCGATCAACGAAGGATATTCCTTCTCCCGGAAGACCCGATCAGTCTCGAATCCGGCTACAAGACATTTCGACAAAGAATAAAACAAGACCAGCAAGACCTCCCGCGTGTCGACATCCCGATAGTAGCCGCACAGATCTCGCCTCGTGCCACGACCGGATGAGCAGACGCATAACTAGAACCAGCCCTCAAGTTTCCCGAGGTGGCGCTGCAAGTGGTTTCTAGTTTGGACCAACACTTAGACAAGCATTGGCCTGGGGGGCTAAAATAAAGATGACCCTCGGGATGCGCGACTCCCATGGGAAAAAGGTAATAGGTGAGGCAAATGGTAAAACCAATGTTGGGCCTTGCTGGAAGAGTCTTATTCAAAGCGAACTGTCAAGGGGGTCCCATAAATCACCCAACCGCGTTAGGGACGCAAAATCCGGGAACATAATACCGATATGACGGAAACTAGGGCGGAAAGAGTGGAACAAAACACCAGGCATAAGGCCGAGCCCTCCACCCTTTACCAAGTATATAGATGCATTAATAATATATATATAAGAGATATTGTGATATCCCAACATAAACATAATCCAACATGGAGCAATCTTCATCTTCACCTGCAACTAGCAACGCTATAAGAGGGGCTGAGCAAAGCGGTAACATAGCCAAACAACGGTTTGCTAGGAAGGGTAACAAAGGTTAGGGGCTGTCATGCAATTTGGGAGGCTTGAGCAGCAAGTGGTAGGTAACGCAGCATAGCAGTAGAACGAAGCAACTAGCATAGCAATGATAGTAATGAGATCCAAGGTGACGGTCATCTTGCCTGAAATCCTGCAAGGAAGAAGAACGAGTCCATGAAGAAGATGAACGGGAGTAGTCGAACGAATTCTCACAATCGCAACATTACCGGAACTAGGAAGCAACACCAGAAAGAAACAAACAACATGGTAAATGCATAAGCATAAACATGGCATGATGCACAATCAAGTATGATGCATGTCCGGTTTAAATGAGGCATGACATGGCAAAGTGCAACAAACAACACTATAAATTAAGTGGAGCTCAATATGCAACGAGTTGCATATAAACGAAACACCACATGCAATTATTTAGTTTGATCTCGTTATAAGCTACTCAACAATATTAAATGTTGTTAAACATGACAAGAGGTGAGGCATAAGTAAACTAACTATTTAGGCAAGTTTAAATGAGGCCGGAAATAAGAAACAACAATTCCGGAAAATCCTCAAGTGCATATTTTGATTTGGTACTGTTTTGCTCTAAATCATATTTTAATGTTGTTAAACAGGAAAATAAACTGCACCATGTTAAACTAGGCATTTTTCCACCCCGTTTACATATAAAGAACATTTAATTCCGAGTTACGGTTATTTAGTTATGAAATAAAGCATTTTAACATGGCATTTATGCAAATTAAAGCAAACAGCAAGTTAAACATTTTAAACATGGATGAAAGTGGCATATTATGAAACTAGATAAAATTCTAAGCATTTTACATATATAAATCATTTTAATCCGATGCATGGTTTGTGAGATATTAAATGCATGAACAACAAGGGGCAATCTGTAAACATGCAGTTTTCTGGATAAAACACAAAATCGCAGATGGTAAAAAAAAACATAACATGGCCGAATCTACTGCATGTTGGGCCTGCAGAAGAAAAACAAAAGAGGCGCTGCAGGGGGGCCTCACCATGGGCTTTGGCCCGGTCGGTGGAGGAGGAGGCTGGTAGGCTGACGCAGGGGAGCTGCCGGGCCGAAGCAGAGGAGCGGCTGGGCCACGCGGTGTTCACAGGCTGGCTCGGATCGAGGCCGCGGTCAACGCGATTGATGTAGGGGAAGCAGGGCGCTGTCCTCTGCTCGACAGGGAGCAGAAGCAGAGCAGCGGTGTCGGCAATCTCCGGCGAGGCGCGAAGGACGGAGGACGTGGAACCGGGCGCGAAGGAGGGACCGATCTGACCGGCGGTGAGGTTCTGCGGGCGTGGGGCGGAGGCAAACCGGCGGCCACAGACTTGGAGATCCCTGGCGGGGCTCCTGTAGAGAAAGACATGAGGGGAGAGATGAGCAGCGGGAGAGAGGGAACAACATGGGAGGAGAGGCGCGGGAGGAGATGAGGTGGCGCTGGTCACCTACGGGTCACCGATGAGTTTTGGTCGAGGGGGATACAGCGGGGCTCAGGACTACTGCTGCTGCTTGGGTGGCCGACGGCCATCGGCGCGAGAATGACGAGGAACGCCGGCGAGCTTGCTTCGGACGACGCATATCAGCAATAGGAGGCGGGCCCGGCGAACAGGCGGCTTGGCAGGGCGCGATGCGGCGGGGCCTTGGCGCGGGATGCGGCCCAGGCGCGTGCAGTCAAGGGGCATGGTCAACGCAGGCAGGGGATCGGTCGACGCGGTCGTGCATGGCTGTTGGAGCTCCTCGAGCAGAGAAGAAGCCGTCGGTGGCTTGGTCGTCGGGGAGGGCGGAGCTTGGCGTGGATCCAGGCGACGTGACGCGGGGTTCTTAGGACGGAGCAGGGTTGCAATGGGGCGAGGACTCGGACGGGGACAGCGAAGAAGCTTGTTCCTGATGGCGGCGGGGCTCGACAGATTGCACGGGCTCAGGGCGACGAGGATCCATTCCAGGACGAAGCAGCGGCGGGCGTCCATGGCGACAGAGTATCTGGGAGAGAGAGGGATTAGATAGAGAGGAAGCCGAAGAAGAAGACGGGAGGAGGAGGCAACAGTGACCTGCTGGTGGTGCACGACGGCGGAGGGAGCGAGGTCGCTCGGGGCCTGGAGCAGCTCGAGCGTAGAGGAGATCCACGCGGCTGCGGGCTGGATGTAGCGCCTCGATCCATTCGGGAACGAGCGCTCGGGCTGGTAGTGGTTGCTCGCTCGAGAGATCGAGGGAGAGTGGGTGGCGGCTGGATGGATTGGAAGGATCGATCGGGCAGGATCCCGAGGAAAGAGGAGACCAGGTGGATGGCATCGGTTGGGCAAGGAAGAAATCGAGGAGGAGTACACTGGCGGCGGCGGCGGAAGGATTTGGAGGATGGGACAAGGTCCCTAGGTTTTAGGGTAGGGGTTGGTCTATATATAGGAACAATATGATTAGGTTTGGACCCTCCGATTAAAATCGGACGGTCTCGGATAAATAGGTTAGGGAGTCCAAAAGAGAAAACGGAGATGTTTTATAGACGTTTGGGGATGATCCAGATTCATCGGTAACAACAGACCGGTTCGGGTTCGGGTAAGTTTCGGACACGCACGCGAGGGGTCTGAGAGAGGTCAACGAGGACAAGGTCCTGACAAAGTGACAACGGAGGCAAAGAGAGAAAGGGCAACTACAAACGGCTACGAGTTTTATGACAACATGCAGACGCAATGCACATGATGCGATGAAATGAGATGCAAGACATGAACAAAATGCAGAACAAAAGATAAAAACCCAACCACAGAGGAAATAATAATATCGCATCTCCGGAAAAGGCAAGAGTTGGAGTTACGAATATGGAAAGTTGCATCCGGGGCGTTACAACACTCCACCACTACGAGAGGATCTCGTCCCGAGATCTAGGATGGCACCGGAGGAAAAAGAAAGAGGAAGATAAGAGGTAAAACTAAGTTGCTTCTTCGACAAACGAGTGAAACCATGAACCTTGAGAGGTTGACCAAATTGAAAGAAACAAAACAACGGAGATGACCAAGATTGCAAACAATTCGTTGGACAAGAGGAACAAGGAATATGATGAGAACCAAGAGGTTTAGTGATAAGATAGATATTGAAACCACTCCGGTTAAAACTAGATAGAGAAGGAATGAGATTGATATAATTTGGGCAGCACTCCAACTGAAAGAAGAAGGAAAACTAGAAAAGATGATAAGAACTTGAAGAGATGACACAACACTCCGGTTAAATTTATAAGCAAGAAAAAAACACGGTCCTCACAATTCGAGATGATGAGTGAAGAGAGCAACATCACCATGCCTCCGGAAGAAAGAATAGAAGATAGATCATTGGAATAACAGAATGGAGTAGAGAATGCCAACGTCTGCCACAAATGAGCATGGAAAGCACCCTTCCAAGAAGGTTATAACGGAGTTGTTGGAAAACCAACAATGAAAATAATAAGCTTGTAGTGGGCTTATGGAAACATCTCAACACTTGAGGTGAAATTATGCCACTAACGAAAAACAATTGCTTGTTTGAGATCAAAGATGAAAACTTCTTTCCCCGAGAGGATAGGAGAAAACTCGGATCATTGATAAGCACCACAAATAGAAACATTCCTTAGGGAAGGCTTTAGGTGAAATCTATACCAAGATAACTCCAATGAAGAGATTGATGTATTTAAATACCTCATTCTTGACAACATGTGAATCATGAAGCACGAGGAGAAATTGCCAAGGATGACATAACACCATCTCAAAAGATAAGGTAGAAAGAATTGCACTTTGGAATGCAAGATGAAGAATGCTTGAGCTCCTCAAAACAAAACATGTGTTGAGCACCATGTTTATTTTAGAGTATAGCTTGGCGGATCATAGCTTCGAGAAAAAGTTGAAGAACAATTGAAGAATGAAAAGAATCCTTGACAAACCATCATGTAGAGCCTCCATGAAGAACTCCGGTAATAAAAGGATAAAAAGAAAGAGAAGTTGAAGACACAAGGTGAAACCTTGCAATGATTTAGATGGAGCTTCGCGATTATATAACCGAGAGGACTTGGAACTCCGGAAAAGAAAAGATGAAAACACTTAACTAGAATTACCTCATCATGAACAATCTCCGGAAGCAAAGAATTAATCAACTCGAATAAGAATAAGATTTATTGTATGCTTATCCTTCATCAAATTAAATTGATGACAAGCAATGGATTTGGCATACTACTTATTCCCGTAGAAAGGATTAAGAGAGATATAGCGCAAACTTGAGAAGGTATTGATGGAACCACCCGTGGAATTTGGAAACAACGAATGAATTAATATGATACGAAGGAACTGAAATCTTGAATGAACCACCATAAGAATTGAAAATGAATGTACCAAGGCACAATTCACCGGGAAGAATTGGAAAACGAATGAAGATGCTTGAGAGAATTTAGATACAAGAGAACGAAGAGATCATGAACTGATTAGAGGATATTTGAACGATTCACCGGTAAGATTTGGAGAATGATAGCTACACGCTGAGAATGAAGAATTATGACATGATGGCCTTCGGAGGAAAGAAATGGAAATAACTCATGAAATGCTCCGGGTGGGTGAAAAGAATTCCCACAATCGAAAACAATTATGAGAGAATGGCATCAAGCTAGAACCATGAATCTTGAAGAGAATGGAGCAAGATTTAAGAGAAACTCTTCTTCGGTTTCAAATGTTGAGAATGACGATGAGAAACATGACCATGAATTGTTGAGGCACTCCGGAATGAAAATTAGAAAGGTTGAACCAACGATGAAAAGAATTTGGAAGATCTTGGAGAAAGACATTTGACTGATGATAACTCATTCTTACGTCAAACTTTGAAAAGAATTTTAGAAGCTCCGGGAAAATTAGAAGAGTCAGGTAAGATCCTAGGAAAAGACCTGTGGGTTAGGGCCCACTCAAAAGAAAACACCGTTGAACAATTTTAAAGAGAGGTTGCACCGGTTGAATTAAATGGCTTGAATGAGATGGCATCCTCAACAGAACTTGAGTGAATTGAGAATGGAAACTTGAATCTTCTGAGATATCTTCATCACTCCGGAACAATTGAATAGCGAGAAGTGGATGATTAAGAGGTGCACCGGTACGAGAAAGCATTTGCAACAAGGAAAGGAATATGATGAATATCGAAAGCTTGAATTGGATCCACCGGAGAAGAAACAACAATGAAGGATGATGAACTTGAAACTGTTGAGCATCTTCATGGGAAATCACCGGATAAGAACATTGAAAGAAAAGAATGAAGAGACTTCCCACAAATAAAAGGATACATGATTAAGAAATCCGAGTCCTTGAAGAAAAAGGGGTGGGAGGGCGGGAAAACAAAGACAACTTGGGATGGATGAAACAAACACCGGTGAGAAAACTTAGAGTTGATCTCGCAGATGTTGAAAATGATCGGATCCACTTGAAGAGAAGCACGCCGATTGGGAAAAAAAATTTAACATGACGACCTCGATGATCAAGAAGGATTAGTATTCACATAGCAATATGAGAACACCGTTTAGGGAAGGTATGGATTCAACATCTGACTTCGAAGCAACTCGAATATCACAAATAAAACAAAACAAAGGATTTGGCTTGCAGAATAAGCCGGAACAAATACATATGATAGAGATTTACCGAATCTCATATCATGCATCTGTCGAAAAGATATTCTAGGAGCTACTTGAATTCCCACCTATAAACTCCCGAAACTTTCTGGTTATGCAATCTGGTGTTGGGGATCTGGGGACACAAAATATATCACCCAAACTAACAATACCTAGATCCAAATGTATCCATCCGTCAACACATAACCAAGAAACCTTCGGAAATCGTGTACCTCAACCTTCGAAAAGCATCCGTCATACGAGTTATGGCAATACTCCCGAACTCCCCAGTACTGGGTGGCGTCGAGGTTATCTCACCAACAACTGCATAAAAGAGATTTTCGATGTCGGCAAAACTCAGGTATTCCAGAACTGCAACGATAAAATTGTGACGGCAACACCTCGGAGCTCAACTCCCCGGGACACTGCCACAACCCCTAAATGTCAGTAGGCACCAAGAACAATGTTCTCGTCACAAGACTATCAGAACAATCCCAAGATACCCGCGTGATCCTAAAAAAAATTCGTGAAATTTGAGGAGAGGAAAGACAAAACATCTATGTCGAGGCCTCACCAGAGCGACGAAAGGACCGAGGAGTAAAAGAATCCTACTCTCGATATATATAAACCTAAGACTCAAAATAGTTTTCTTCTAGACTCAACAATGGCCAACAATCAAGGGGGCTCCTATGGTCGGTCGAGGCTCTGATACCAACTTGTCACGCCCAAGATGCGACCCTATCCTAAAGGAACTCGAAGGTCCCACCAAGGATAGAAGCGCATCTTGAAGACGCTTTTGCAAGGTGGATATCATTACATCAACATTACATAATAGATGGGGATACATACATAAGGCATACAATGTCACACTAATACAACATCACATCATACATAAGATAAACATCCGACTACGGATGAAACATAAACTGAAACTCAAACAATATCCACCCTGCTAGCCCAGGCTGCCGACACGAACCTATCCCCGATCGAAGAAGAAGCGTAAGAGAACTCCAAAACAAGCAAACATCGCTCTCGCGTCATGATCATCGCATAACCTGTTCCTGCAACTGTTGTAGTAAACTGTGATCCACGAGGACTCAGCAATCCCATTACCATGGGTATCAAGACTAGCAAAGCTTAATGGGAAAGGAAGGGGTAAAGTGGTGAGGTTGCAGTAGCGGCTAAGCATATATGGTGGCTAACATACGCAAATGAGAGCGAGAAGAGAAACAAAGGAACGGTCGTCAACTACTAATGATCAAGAAGTGATCCTGAACTCCTACTTACGTCAGACATAACCCAGAAACCGTGTTCTCCTCTCGATCAACCCCGAAAAGAGACACTCACGGTTACGCACACGGTTGGTGTATTTTAGAAGAGTTTACTTCAAGTTTACTACAACCGGACATTAACAAATTCCCATCTGCCACATAACCGCGGGCACGGCTCTCGAAAGTTTAAACCCTGCAGGGTTGTCCCAACTTAGCCCATGATAAGCTCTCGCGATCAACGAAGGATATTCCTTCTCCCCGGGAAGACCCGATCAGTCTCGGAATCCCGGCTACAAGACATTTCGACAGCAATAAAACAAGACCAGCAAGACCTCCCGGCGTGCCGACATCCTGATAGTAGCCGCAGCATCTCGTCTCGAGCCACGACCGGATGAGCGAGACGCACAACTAGAACCAGCCCTCAAGTTTCCCGAGGTGGCGCTGCAAGTGGCTCTAGTTTGGACCAACACTTAGACAAGCATTGGCCTGGGGAGCTAAAATAAAGATGACCCTCGGGATGCGCGACTCCCAAGGGAAAAAGGTAATAGGGGAGGCAAATGGTAAAACCAATGTTGGGCCTTCTTTGGAAGAGTCTTATTCAAAGCGAACTGTCAAGGGGGTCCCATAAATCACCCAACCGCGTTAGGGACGCAAAATCCGGGAACATAATACCGATATGACGGAAACTAGGGCGGAAAGAGTGGAACAAAACACCAGGCATAAGGCCGAGCCTTCCACCCTTTACCAAGTATATAGATGCATTAATAATATATATAAGAGATATTGTGATATCCCAACATAAACATAATCCAACATGGAGCAATCTTCATCTTCACCTGCAACTAGCAACGCTATAAGAGGGGCTGAGCAAAGCGGTAACATAGCCAAACAACGGTTTGCTAGGAAGGGTAACAAAGGTTAGGGGTTGTCATGCAATTTGGGAGGCTTGAGCAGCAAGTGGTAGGTAACGCAGCATAGCAGTAGAACGAAGCAACTAGCATAGCAATGATAGTAATGAGATCCAAGGTGACGGTCATCTTGCCTGAAATCCCGCAAGGAAGAAGAACGAGTCCATGAAGAAGATGAACGGGAGTAGTCGAACGAATCCTCACAATCGACATTACCGGAACTAGGAAGCAACACCAGAAAGAAACAAACAACATGGTAAATGCACAAGCATAAACATGGCATGATGCATAATCAAGTATGATGCATGTCCGGTTTAAATGAGGCATGACATGGCAAAGTGCAACAAACAACACTACAAATTAAGTGGAGCTCAATATGCAACGAGTTGCATATAAACGAAACACCACATGCAATTATTTAGTTTGATCTCGTTATAAGCTACTCAACAATATTAAATGTTGTTAAACATGACAAGAGGTGAGGCATAAATAAACTAACTATTTAGGCAAGTTTAAATGAGGCCGGAAATAAGAAACAACAATTCCGGAAAATCCTCAAGTGCATATTTTGATTTGGTACTGTTTTGCTCTAAATCATATTTTTAATGTTGTTAAACAGGAAAATAAACTGCACCATGTTAAACTAGGCATTTTTCCATCCCGTTTACATATAAAGAACATTTAATTCCGAGTTACGGTTATTTAGTTATGAAATAAAGCATTTTAACCTGGCATTTATGCAAATTAAAGCAAACAGCAAGTTAAACATTTTAAACATGGATGAAAGTGGCATATTATGAAACTAGATAAAATTCTAAGCATTTTACATATATAAATCATTTTAATCCGATGCATGGTTTGTGAGATATTAAATGCATGAACAACAAGGGGCAATCTGTAAACATGCAGTTTTCTGGATAAAACACAAAATCGCAGATGGTAAAAAAAACATAACATGGCCGAATCTACTGCATGTTGGGCCAGCAGAAGAAAAACAAAAGAGGCGCTGCAGGGGGGCCTCACCATGAGCTTTGGCCCGGTCGGTGGAGGAGGAGGCTGGTAGGCTGACGCAGGGGAGCTGACGGGCCGAAGCAGAGGAGCGGCTGGGCCACGCGGTGTTCACAGGCTGGCTCGGATCGAGGCCGCGGTCAACGCGATCAATGTAGGGGAAGCAGGGCGCTGTCCTCTGCTCGATAGGGAGCAGAAGCAGAGCAGCGGCGCCGGCGATCTCCAGCGAGGCGCGAAGGACGGAGGACGTGGAACCGGGCGCGAAGGAGGGACCGATCTGACTGGCGGTGAGGTTCTGCGGGCGTGGGGCGGAGGCAAACCGGCGGCCACGGACTTGGAGATCCCTGGCGGGGCTCCTGTAGAGAAAGACATGAGGGGAGAGATGAGCAGCGGGAGAGAGGGAACAACATGGGAGGAGAGGCGCGGGAGGAGATGAGGTGGCGCCGGTCACCTACGGGTCACCGATGAGTTTTGGTCGAGGGGGATACAGCGGGGCTCAGGACTACTGCTGCTGCTTGGGTGGCCGACGGCCATTGGCGCGAGGATGACGAGGAACGCCGGCGAGCTTGCTTCAGACGACGCATATCAGCAAGAGGAGACGGGCCCGCGAACAGGCGGCTTAGCGGGCGCGATCTGGCTGGGCCTTGGCGCGGGATGCGCCCAGCGCGTCTGATCAAGGGGCGTGGTCAACGCAGCAAGGATCGGTCGACGCGGTCGTGCGTGGCTCTTTGGAGCTCCTCGGCGAGAAGAAAGCGGCGGTGGCTTGGTCGTCGGGGAGGGCGGAGCTTGGCGCGGATCCAGGCGACGTGACGCGGGGTTCTTCGGACGGAGCAGGTTTGCAATGGGGCGAGGACTCGGAAGGGGACAGCGAAGAAGCCTGTTCCTGATGGCGGCGGGGCTCGACAGATTGCACGGGCTCAGGGCGATGAGGATCCGTTCCAGGACCAAGCAGCGGCGAGCGTCCATGGCGACAGAGTATCTGGGAGAGACAGGGATTAGAGAGAGAGGAAGCCGAAGAAGAAGATGGGAGGAGGAGGCAATGGTGACCTGCTGGTGGTGCACGACAGCGGAGGGAGCGAGGTCGCTCGGGGCCTGGAGCAGCTCGAGCGTAGAGGAGATCCACGCGGCTGCGGGCTGGATGTAGCGCCTCGATCCATTCGGGAACGAGCGCTCGGGCTGGTAGTGGTTGCTCGCTCGAGAGATCGAGGGAGAATGGGTGGCGGCTGGATGGATTGGAAGGATCGATCGGGCAGGATCCCGAGGAAAGAGGAGACCAGGTGGATGGCATCGGTTGGGCAAGGAAGAAATCGAGGAGGAGTAAACTGGCGGCGGCGGCGGAAGGATTTGGAGGATGGGACAAGGTCCCTAGGTTTTAGGGTAGGGGTTGGTCTATATATAGGAACAATATGATTAGGTTTGGACCCTCCGATTAAAATCGGACGGTCTCGGATAAATAGGTTAGGGAGTCCAAAAGAGAAAACGGAGATGTTTTATAGACGTTTGGGGATGATCCGGATTCATCGGTAACGACAGACAGGTTCAGGTTCGGGTAAGTTTCGGACACGCACGCGAGGGGTCTGAGAGAGGTCAACGAGGACAAGGGCCTGACAATGTGACAACGGAGGCAAAGAGAGAAAGGGCAACTACAAACGGCTACGAGTTTTATGACAACATGCAGATGCAATGCACATGATGCGATGAAATGAGATGCAAGACATGAACAAAATCCAGAACAAAAGATAAAAACCCAACCACGGAGGAAATAATAATATCGCATCTCCGGAAAAGGCAAGAGTTGGAGTAACGAATATGGAAAGTTGCATCCGGGGCGTTACAACACTCCACCACTACGAGAGGATCTCGTCCCGAGATCTAGGATGGCACCGGAGGAAAAAGAAAGAGGAAGATAAGAGGTAAAACTAAGTTGCTTCTTCGACAAACGAGTGAAACCATGAACCTTGAGAGGTTGACCAAATTGAAAGAAACAAAACAACGGAGATGACCAAGATTGCAAACAATTCGTTGGACAAGAGGAACAAGGAATATGATGAGAACCAAGAGGTTTAGTGATAAGATAGATATTGAAACCACTCCGGTTAAAACTAGATAGAGAAGGAATGAGATTGATATAATTTGGGCAGCACTCCGACTGAAAGAAGAAGGAAAACTAGAAAAGATGATAAGAACTTGAAGAGATGACACAACACTCCGGTTAAATGGATAAGCAAGAAAAAAACACGGTCCTCACAATTCGAGATGATGAGTGAAGAGAGCAACATCACCATGCCTCCGGAAGAAAGAATAGAAGATAGATCATTGGAATAACAGAATGGAGTAGAGAATGCCAACTTCTGCCACAAATGAGCTTGGAAAGCACCCTTCCAAGAAGGTTATAACGGAGTTGTTGGAAAACCAACAATGAAAATAATAAGCTTGTAGTGGGCTTATGGAAACATCTCAATACTTGAGGTGAAATTATGCCACTAACGAAAAACAATTGCTTGTTTGAGATCAAAGATGAAAACTTCTTTCCCCGAGAGGATAGGAGAAAACTCGGATCATTGATAAGCACCACAAATAGAAGCATTCCTTAGGGAAGGCTTTAGGTGAAATCTATACCAAGATAACTCCAATGAAGAGATTGATGTATTTAAATACCTCATTCTTGACAACATGTGAATCATGAAGCACGAGGAGAAATTGCCAAGGATGACATAACACCATCTCAAAAGATAAGGTAGAAAGAATTGCACTTTGGAATGCAAGATGAAGAATGCTTGAGCTCCTCAAAACAAAACATGTGTTGAGCACCATGTTTATTTTAGAGTATAGCTTGGCGGATCATAGCTTCGAGAAAAAGTTGAAGAACAATTGAAGAATGAAAAGAATCCTTGACAAACCATCATGTAGAGCCTCCATGAAGAACTCCGGTAATAAAAGGATGATAAAAAGAAAGAGAAGTTGAAGACACAAGGTGAAACCTTGCAATGATTTAGATGGAGCTTCATGATTATATAACCGAGAGGACTTGGAACTCCGAAAAGAAAAGATGAAAACACTTAACTAGAATTACCTCATCATGAACAATCTCCGGAAGCAAAGAATTAATCAACTCGAATAAGAATAAGATTTATTGTATGCTTATCCTTCATCAAATTAAATTGATGACAAGCAATGGATTTGGCATACTACTTATTCCCGTAGAAAGGATTAAGAGAGATATAGCGCAAACTTGAGAAGGTATTGATGGAACCACCCGTGGAATTTGGAAACAACGAATGAATTAATATGATACGAAGGAACTGAAATCTTGAACGAACCACCATAAGAATTGAAAATGAACGTACCAAGGCACAATTCACCGGGAAGAATTGGAAAACGAATGAAGATGCTTGAGAGAATTTAGATACAAGAGAACGAAGAGATCATGAACTGATTAGAGGATATTTGAGCGATTCACGGTAAGATTTGGAGAATGATAGCTACACGCTGAGAATGAAGAATTATGACATGATGGCCTTCGGAGGAAAGAAATGGAAATAACTCATGAAATGCTCCGGATGGGTGAAAAGAATTCCCACAATCGAAAACAATTATGAGAGAATGGCATCAAGCTAGAACCATGAATCTTGAAGAGAATGGAGCAAGATTTAAGAGAAACTCTTCTTCGGTTTCAAATGTTGAGAATGACGATGAGAAACATGACCATGAATTGTTGAGGCACTCCGAATGAAAATTAGAAAGGTTGAACCAACGATGAAAAGAATTTGGAAGATCTTGGAGAAAGACATTTGACTGATGATAACTCATTCTTACGTCAAACTTTGAAAAGAATTTTAGAAGCTCGGAAAATTAGAAGAGTCGTAAGACCCTAGGAAAAGACCTGTGGGTTAGGGCCCACTCAAAAGAAAACACCGTTGAACAATTTTAAAGAGAGGTTGCACCGGTTGAATTAAATGGCTTGAATGAGATGGCATCCTCAACAGAACTTGAGTGAATTGAGAATGGAAACTTGAATCTTCTGAGATATCTTCATCACTCCAGAACAATTGAATAGCGAGAAGTGGATGATTAAGAGGTGCACCGGTACGAGAAAGCATTTGCAACAAGGAAAGGAATATGATGAATATCGAAAGCTTGAATTGGATCCACCGGAGAAGAAACAACAATGAAGGATGATGAACTTGAAACTGTTGAGCATCTTCATGGGAAATCACCGGATAAGAACATTGAAAGAAAAGAATGAAGAGACTTCCCACAAATAAAAGGGTACATGATTAAGAAATCCGAGTCCTTGAAGAAAAAGGGGTGGGAGGGCGGGAAAACAAAGACAACTTGGGATGGATGAAACAAACACCGGTGAGAAAACTTAGAGTTGATCTCGCAGATGTTGAAAATGATCGGATCCACTTGAAGAGAAGCACGCCGGTTGGGAAAAAAAATTTAACATGACGACCTCGATGATCAAGAGGGATTAGTATTCACATAGCAATATGAGAACACCGTTTAGGGAAGGTATGGATTCAACATCTGACTTCGAAGCAACTCGAATACCACAAATAAAACAAAACAAAGGATTTGGCTTGCAGAATAAGCCGGAACAAATACATATGATAGAGATTTACCCAATCTCATATCATGCATCTGTCGAAAAGATATTCTAGGAGCTACTTGAATTCCCACCTATAAACTCCCGAAACTTTCTGGTTATGCAATATGGTGTTGGGGATACAGGGGACACAAAATATATCACCCAAACTAACAATACCTAGATCCAGCTGTATCCATCCGTCAACACATAACCAAGAAACCTTCGGAAATCGTGTACCTCAACCTTCGAAAAGCATCTGTTATACGAGTTATGGCAATACTCCCGAACTCCCCAGTACTGGGTGGCGTCGAGGTTATCTCACCAACAACTGCATAAAAGAGATTTTCGATGTCGGCAAAACTCAGGTATTCTAGAACTGCAACGATAAAATTGAGACGGCAACACCTCGGAGCTCAACTCCCCGGGACAGTGCCACAACCCCTAAATGTCAGTAGGCACCAAGAACAATGTTCTCGTCACAAGACTATCAGAACAATCCCAAGATACCCGCGTGATCCTAAAAAAAATTCGTGAAATTTGAGGAGAGGAAAGACAAAACATCTATGTCAGGAGGCCTCACCAGAGCGACGAAGGGACTGAGGAGTAAAAAGAATCCTACTCTCCGATATATATAAACCTAAGACTCAAAATAGTTTTCTTCTAGACTCAACAACGGCCAACAATCAAGGGGGCTCCTATGGTCGGTCGAGGCTCTGATACCAACTTGTCACGCCCAAGATGCGACCCTATCCTAAAGGAACTCGAAGGTCCCACCAAGGATAGAAGCGCATCTTGAAAGCAAGGTGGATATCATTACATCAACATTACATAATAGATGGGGATACATACATAAGGCATACAATGTCACACTAATACAACATCACATCATACATAAGATAAACATCCGACTACGGATGAAACATAAACAGAAACTCAAACAATATCCACCACTAGCCCAGTGCTGCCGACACGAACCTATCCCCTGATCGAAGAAGAAGCAGAAGGAGAACTCCAAAACAAGCAAACATCGCTCTCGCGTCATGATCATCGCATAACCTGTACCTGCAACTGTTGTAGTAAACTGTGAGCCACGAGGACTCAGCAATCCCATTACCATGGGTATCAAGACTAGCAAAGCTTAATGGGAAAGGAAGGGGTAAAGTGGTGAGGTTGCAGCAGCGGCTAAGCATATATGGTGGCTAACATACGCAAATGAGAGCGAGAAGAGAAACAAAGGAACGGTCGTCAACTACTAATGATCAAGAAGTGATCCTGAACTCCTACTTACGTCAGACATACCCCAGAAACCATGTTCTCCTCTCGATCAACCCCGAAAAGAGACACTCACGGTTACGCACACGGTTGGTGTATTTTAGAAGAGTTTACTTCAAGTTTACTACAACCGGACATTAACAAATTCCCATCTGCCACATAACCGCGGGCACGGCTCTCGAAAGTTTAAACCCTGCAGGGTTGTCCCAACTTAGCCCATGATAAGCTCTCGCGATCAACGAAGGATATTCCTTCTCCCCGGGAAGACCCGATCAGTCTCGGAATCCCGGCTACAAGACATTTCGACAGCAATAAAACAAGACCAGCAAGACCTCCCGGCGTGCCGACATCCTGATAGTAGCCGCAGATCTCGTCTCGAGCCACGACCGGATGAGCAAGACGCATAACTAGAACCAGCCCACAAGTTTCCCGAGGTGGCGCTGCAAGTGGTTCTAGTTTGGACCAACACTTAGACAAGCATTGGCACGGGAGCTAAAATAAAGATGACCCTCGGGATGCGCGACTCCCAAGGGAAAAAGGTAATAGGGGAGGCAAATGGTAAAACCAATGTTGGGCCTTCTTTGGAAGAGTCTTATTCAAAGCGAACTGTCAAGGGGTCCCATAAATCACCCAACCGCGTTAGGGACGCAAAATCCGGGAACATAATACCGATATGACGGAAACTAGGCGGAAAGAGTGGAACAAAACACCGGGCATAAGGCCGAGCCTTCCACCCTTTACCAAGTATATAGATGCATTAATAATATATATAAGAGATATTGTGATATCCCAACATAAACATAATCCAACATGGAGCAATCTTCATCTTCACCTGCAACTAGCAACGCTATAAGAGGGGCTGAGCAAAGCGGTAACATAGCCAAACAATGGTTTGCTAGGAAGGGTAACAAAGGTTAGGGGCTGTCATGCAATTTGGGAGGCTTGAGCAGCAAGTGGTAGGTAACGCAGCATAGCAGTAGAACGAAGCAACTAGCATAGCAATGATAGTAATGAGATCCAAGGTGACGGTCATCTTGCCTGAAATCCCGCAAGGAAGAAGAACGAGTCCATGAAGAAGATGAACGGGAGTAGTCGAACGAATCCTCACAATCGCAACATTACCGGAACTAGGAAGCAACACTAGAAAGAAACAAACAACATGGTAAATGCACAAGCATAAACATGGCATGATGCACAATCAAGTATGATGCATGTCCGGTTTAAATGAGGCATGACATGGCAAAGTGCAACAAACAACACTACAAATTAAGTGGAGCTCAATATGCAACGAGTTGCATATCAACGAAACACCACATGCGGTTATTTAGTTTGATCTCGTTATAAGCTACTCAACAATATTAAATGTTGTTAAACATGACAAGAGGTGAGGCATAAGTAAACTATCTATTTAGGCAAGTTTAAATGAGGCCGGAAATAAGAAACAACAATTCCGGAAAATCCTCAAGTGCGTATTTTGATTTGGTACTGTTCTGCTCTAAATCATATTTTAATGTTGTTAAACAGGAAAATAAACTGCACCATGTTAAACTAGGCATTTTTCCACCCCGTTTACATATAAAGAACATTTAATTCCGAGTTACGGTTATTTAGTTATGAAATAAAGCATTTTAACCTGGCATTTATGCAAATTAAAGCAAACAGCAAGTTAAACATTTTAAACATGGATGAAAGTGGCATATTATGAAACTAGATAAAATTCTAAGCATTTTACATATATAAATCATTTTAATCCGATGCATGGTTTGTGAGATATTAAATGCATCAACAACCAAGGGGCAATCTGTAAACATGCAGTTTTCTGGATAAAACACAAAATCACAGATGGTAAAAAAAACATAACAGGGCCGAATCTACTGCATGTTGGGCCAGCAGAAGAAAAACAAAAGAGGCGCTGCAGGGGGGCCTCACCATGGGCTTTGGCCCGGTCGGTGGAGGAGGAGGCTGGTAGGCCGACGCAGGGGAGCTGCCGGGCCGAAGCAGAGGAGCGGCTGGGCCACGCGGTGTTCACAGGCTGGCTCGGATCGAGGCCGCGGTCAACGCGATCGATGCAGGGGAAGCAGGGCGCTGTCCTCTGCTCGACAGGGAGCAGAAGCAGAGCAGCGGCGTCGGGGATCTCCGGCGCGGCGCGAAGGACGGAGGACGTGGAACCGGGCGCGAAGGAGGGACCGATCTGACCGGCGGTGAGGTTCTGCGGGCGTGGGGCGGAGGCAAACCGGCGGCCACGGACTTGGAGATCCCTGGCGTGGCTCCTGTAGAGAAAGACATGAGGGGAGAGATGAGCAGCGGGAGAGAGGGAACAACATGGGAGGAGAGGCGCGGGAGGAGATGAGGTGGCGCTGGTCACCTGCGGGTCGCCGACGAGGTTTGGTCGAGGGGGATACAGCGGGGCTCAGGACTACTGCTGCTGCTTGGGTGGCTGACGGCCATTGGCGCGAGGATGACGAGGAACGCCGGCGAGCTTGCTTCGGACGACACATATCAGCAAGAGGAGACGGGCCCGGCGAACAGGCGGCTTGGCAGGGCGCGATGCGGCTGGGCCTTGGCGCGGGATGTGGCCCAGGCGCGTGCATTCAAGGGGCGTGGTCAACGCAGGCAGGGGATCGGTCGACGCGGTCGTGCGTGGCTGCTGGAGCTCCTCGAGTAGAGAAGAAGCCGGCGGTGGCTTGGTCGTCGGGGAGGGCGGAGCTTGGCGCGGATCCAGGCGACGTGACGCGGGGTTCTTCGGACGGAGCAGGGCTGCAACGGGGCGAGGACTCGGACGGGGACGGCGAAGAAGCCTGTTCCTGGCGGCGGCGGGGCTCGACAGATTGCATGGGCTCAGGGCGACGAGGATCCGTTCCAGGACGAAGCAGCGGCGGGCGTCCATGGCGACAAGTATCTGGAGAGAGAGGATTAGAGAGAGAGGAAGCCAAGAAGAAGACGGAGGAGGAGGCAACGGTGACCTGCTGGTGGTGCACGACGGCAGAGGGAGCGAGGTCGCTCGGGGCTGGAGCAGCTCGGCGTAGAGGAGATCCACGCGGCGGGCTGGATGTAGCGCCTCGATCCATTCGGGAACGAGCGCTCGGGCTGGTAGTGGTTGCTCGCTCGAGAGATCGAGGGAGAGTGGGTGGCGGCTGGATGGATTGGAAGGATCGATCGGGCAAGATCCCGAGGAAAGAGGAGACCAGGTGGATGGCATCGGTTGGGCAGGGAAGAAATCGAGGAGGGGTAAACTGGCGGCGGCGGCGGAAGGATTTGGAGGATGGGACAAGGTCCCTAGGTTTTAGGGTAGGGGTTGGTCTATATATAGGAACAATATGATTAGGTTTGGACCCTCCGATTAAAATCGGACGGTCTCGGATAAATAGGTTAGGGAGTCCAAAAGATAAAACGGAGATGTTTTATAGACGTTTGGGGATGATCCGGATTCATCGGTAACGACAGCACCGTTCGGGTTTGGGTAAGTTTCGGACGCGCACACGAGGGGTCTGAGAGAGGTCAACGAGGACAAGGGCCTGACGAAGTGACAACGGAGGCAAAGAGAGAAAGGGCAACTACGAACGGCTACGAGTTTTATGACAACATGCAGATGCAATGCACATGATGCGATGAAATGAGATGCAAGACATGAACAAAATGCAGAACAAAAGACAAAAACCCAACCACGGAGGAAATAATAATATCGCATCTCCGGAAAAGGCAAGAGTTGGAGTTACGAATATGGAAAGTTGCATCCGGGGCGTTACAGACAGTAGGGGCAGCAAGGCACATATTGTATTGTTGCCATCGAGGATAACAAGATGGGGTTTTTATGATATTGCATGAATTTATCCCTCTACATCATGTCATCTTGCTTAAGGTGTTACTCTGTTTTCATTAGCTTAATACTCAAGATGCATGCTGGATAGCGGTCGATGAGTGGAGTAATAGTAGTAGTTGCAGGCAGGAGTCGGTCTACTTGTCTCGGACGTGATGCCTATATACATGATCATACCTAGATACTCTCATAACTATGCTCAATTCTGTCAACTGCTCAACAGTAATTTGTCCACCCACCGTAAAATACTTATGCTCTTGAGAGAAACCACTAGTGAAATATATGGCCCCGGCTCTATTCTCATCATATTAATCTTCCTACGCTTTATTATTGCTTTGCTTTTACTTTTCCTTTTATTTTACTTTGCATCTTTATACCAAAAATACCAAAAATATTATTTATCATCTCTATCATATCTCACTCTCGTAAGTGACCGTGAAGGTATTGACAACCCCTTATCGTGTTGGTTGCGAGGAGTTATTTGCTTTGTGCAGGTACGAGGGACTCGCGCATAGCCTCCTACTGGATTGATACCTTGGTTCTTAATAATTGAGGGAAATACTTATGCTACTCTGCTGCATCATCCTCTCCTCTTCGGGGAAAACCGACGCAAGCTCAAGACGTAGCAAGAAGGATTTCTGGCGCCGTTGCCGGGGAGTCTACGCAAAAGTCAACATACCAAGTACCCATCAAAATCCCTTATCTTCCGCATTACATTATCTGCCATTTGCCTCTCATTTTCCTCTCCCCCACTTCACCCTTGCTGTTTTATTCGCCCTCTCTTTTCTGTTTGCCTTTTTCTCGTTCGCTTTTTGCTCGTGTGTTGGATTGCTTGCTTGTCACTATGGCTCAAGATAATACCAAATTGTGTGACTTTACCAATACCAACAATAATGATTTCCTTAGCAATCTGATTGCTCCTCTTGCCAATACTGAATCTTGTGAAATCAATGCTGCTTTATTGAATCTTGTTATGAAAGATCAATTCGCCGGCCTTCCTAGTGAAGATGCCGCTACTCATCTAAATAGCTTCGTGGATTTGTGTGATGTGCAAAAGAAGAAAGATGTTGACAATTATGTTGTTAAATTGAAGCTATATCCTTTTTCGCTTAGAGATCGTGCTAAAGCTTGGTTTTTGTCCTTGCCTAAAAATAGTATTGATTCTTGGAACAAGTGCAAAGATGCTTTTATCTCCAAGTATTTTCCTCCCGCTAAGATCATCTCTCTTAGAAACGATATTAAGAATTTTAAGCAACTTGATCATGAACATGTTGCACAAGCTTGGGAGAGGATGAAATTAATGATACATAATTGCCCTACTCTTGGTTTAAATTTGTGGATGATTATACAAAAAATCTATGACGGATTGAATTTTGCTTCTAGAAACCTTTTAGATTCGGCGGCGGGAGGCACTTTTATGGAAATCACTTTAGGATGTGCTACTAAACTCTTAGATAATATTATGGTTAATTATTCTCAATGGCATATTGAAAGATCTACTAATAAAAAAGTGCATGCGATAGAAGAAATTAATGTTTTGAGTGGAAAGATGGATGAACTTATGAAATTATTTGCTAATAAGAGTGTTTCTTCTGATCCTAATGATATGCCTTTGTCTACTTTGATTGAGAATAATAATGAATCTATGGATGTGAATTTTGTTGGTAGAAATAATTTTGGTAACAATGCGTATAGAGGAAACTTTAATCCTAGGCCTTATCCTAGTAATTCCTCTAATAATTATGGAAATTCCTACAACAATTCTTATGGAAATTTTAATAAGATGCCCTCTGAATTTGAGACTAGTGTTAAAGAGTTTATGAATTCTCAAAAGAATTTTAATGCTTTGCTTGAAGAGAAATTGCTTAAAGTTGATGAATTGGCTAGGAACGTTGATAGAATTTCTCTTGATGTTGATTCTTTAAAGCTTAGATCTATTCCTCCTAAGCATGATATCAATGAGTCTCTCAAAGCCATGAGAATTTCCATTGATGAGTGCAAGGAAAGAACCGCTAGGATGCGTGCTATGAAAGATGCCTTTATTAAAGTTGTTCTTCCAATTTGCATGAAAATAAAGATGAAGATCTAAAATTTATTGATGTGTCCCCTATCAAATCTTTGTTTTGCAATATGAATCTTGATAATGATGGGATTGAATATGATCCACCTTTACCTAGAAGGTGTTCCAAAAATTCGGAGTTTTTAGATCTTGATACTAAAATTGCTAAAAGTGGGATTGAAGAAAGTAAAACCCTAGATGTTGCTAAACCAACTATTTTGAATTTCGAGGAATTTAATTATGGAAGTTTCTCATTAATTGATTGTATTTCCTCGTTGCAATCCGTGCTAAATTCTCCGCATGCTTATAGTCAAAATAAAGCGTTTACCAAACATATTGTTGATGCCTTGATGCAATCTTATGAGGAAAAACTTGAGTTGGAAGTCTCTATCCCTATAAAACTTTATGATGAGTGGGAACCAACTATTAAAATTAAGATTAAGGATCATGAATTTTATGCTTTATGTGATTTGGGTGCTAGTGTTTCCAGTATTCCCAAAACTTTGTGTGATTTGCTAGATTTCCGTGATTTTGATGATTGCTCTCTAAACTTGCACCTTGCGGATTCCACTATTAAGAAACCTATGGGAAGAATTAATGATTTTCTTATTGTTGCAAATAGGAATTATGTGCCCGTAGATTTTATCGTTCTTGATATAGATTGCAATCATTCATGTCCTATTATTCTTGGTAGACCTTTCCTTAGAACGATTGGTGCAATTATTGATATGAAGAAAGGGAATATTAGATTCCAATTCCCATTAAAGAAAGACATGGAACACTTCCCTAGGAAGAAGATAAAATTACCATATGAATCTATTATGAGAGCCACTTATGGATTGCCTACCAAGGATGGCAATACCTAGATCTATCCTTGCTTTTATGCCTAGCTAGGGGCGTTAAATGATAGCGCTTGTTAGGAGGCAACCCAATTTTATTTTTAGTTTTTATTTTTTGTTTCTGTTTAGCAATAAATAATCCGTCTACCTTCTGTTTAGATATGGTTTTATGTTTTAATTAGTGTTTGTGCCAAGTTAAACCTATAGGATCTTCTTGGATGATAGTTATTTGATCTTGCTGTAATTTTCAGAAACTTTCTGTTCACGAAAACAATTGTTAAAAATCGCCAGAACGTGATAAAATAGTGATTCCAATTGCTTCTGATCAATAAACAAATTTCCTAGGTCTTCCTATTTTTTCTGAATTTTTTGAGTTCCATAAGTTTGCGTTAGTTATCGATTACTACAAACAGTTCTGTTTTTGACAGATTCTGTTTTTCGTGTGTTGTTTGCTTATTTTGATGAATCTATGGCTAGTAAAATAGTTTATAATCCATAGAGAAGTTGGAATACAGTAGGTTTAACACTAATATAAATAAATAATGAGTTAATTACAGTACCTTTAAGTGGTCTTTTGTTTTCTTTCGCTAACGGAGCTCATGAGATTTCTGTTGAGTTTTGTGTTGTGAAGTTTTCAAGTTTTGGGTGAAATCTTTTGATGGATTATGGAACAAGGAGTGGCAAGAGCCTAAGCTTGGGGATGCCCATGGCACCCCCAATATAATCTAAGGACACCAAAAAGTCAAAGCTTGGGGATGCTTGGGGATGCCCCCGGAAGGCATCCCCTCTTTCGTCCACTTCCATCGGTAACTTTACTTGGAGCTATATTTCTATTCACTACATGATATGTGTTTTGCTTGGAGCGTCTTGTATTATTTGCGTATTTGCTTGTTAGTTTACCACAATCATCCTTGATGTACACACCTTTTGATAGAGCCATACATGAATTGGAATTTGATAGAATACTCTATGTGCTTCACTTATATCTTTTGAGCTATATAGTTTTGCTCTAGTGCTTCACTTATATCTTTTAGAGCACGGTGGTGGATTTGTTTTATAGAAACCTTTGATCTCTCATGCTTCACTTAGATTATTTTTGAGAGTCTTAAATAGCATGGTAATTTGCTTAAAAAAATAATATGCTTGGTATTCAAGATTTGTAAACTTTCTTTTGAGTGCGTTGAATACTAAGAAAAGTTTGATACTTGATAATTGTTTTGTGATATGGAGGTAGTAATATTAGAGTCATGCTAGTTGAGTAGTTGTGAATTTGAGAAATACTTGTGTTAAAGTTTGTGATTCCCGTCATGCACGTATGGTGAACCATTATGTGATGAAGTCGGAGCATGATTTATTTATTAATTGTCTTCCTTATGAGTGGCGGTCGGGGACGAGCGTTGGTCTTTTCCTACCAATCTATCCCCCTAGGAGCATGCACGTAATACTTTTCTTTGATAACTTGTAGATTTTTGCAATAAGTATATGAGTTATTTATGACTAATGTTGAGTTCATGGATTATACGCAGTTTTCTCACCCTTCCACCATTGCTAGCCTCTCTAATACCGCGCACTTTTCGCCGGTATCATACACCCACCATAAACCTTCCTCAAAACAGCCACCATACCTACCTATCATGGCATTTCCATAGCCATTCCGGGATATATTGCCATGCAACTTTTCACCGTTCCGTTTATTATGACACGCTCCATTATTGTCATATTGCTTAGCATGATCATGTAGTTGACATCGTATTTGTGGCAAAGCCACCATTCATAATTATTTCATACATGTCACTCATGAATCATTGCATATCCCGGTACACCGCCGGAGGCATACACATAGAGTCATATTTTGTTCTAAGTATCGAGTTGTAAGAAAAATAAAAGTGTGATGATCATCATTTTTAGAGGATTGTCCCAAGTGAGGAAAGGATGATGGAGACTATGATTCCCCCATAAGTCGGGATGAGACTCCGGAATAAAAAAAGAGGAAAGAAAAGAGGCCATAAAAAAAGAGAGAAGGCCCAAATAAAAAAATGAGAGAAAAAGAGAGAAGGGACAATGTTACTATCCTTTTACCACACTTATGCTTCAAAGTAGCACCATGATCTTCATAATAGAGAGTCTCTCGTTTCGTCAATTTCATATACTAGTGGGAATTTTTCATTATAGAATTTGGCTTGTATATTCCAATGATGGGCTTCCTCAACTTGCCCTAGGTCTTCGTGAGCAAGCGAGTTGGATGCACACCCACTTAGTTTCTTTTGTTGAGCTTTCACATACTTATAGCTCTAGTGCATCCATTGCTTGGCCATCCCTACTCACTCACATTGATATCTATTGATGGGCATCTCCATAGCCCGTTGATACGCCTAGTTGATGTGAGACTATCTTCTCCCTTTTTGTCTTCTCCAAAACCATCATTCTATTCCACATATAGTGCTATATCCATGGCTCATGCTCATGTATTGCGTAAAGATTGAAAAGTTTTGAGAATGTCAAAAGTATGAAACAATTGCTTGGCTTGTCATCGGGGTTGTGCATGATTTAAATGCTTTGTGTGGTGAAGATAGAGCATAGCCAGAATATATGATTTTGTAGGGATAACTTTCTTTGGCCATGTTATTTTGAGAAGACATAATTGCTTTGTTAGTATGCTTGAAGTATTATTATTTTTTATGTCAATATTAAACTTTTGTCTTGAATCTGAATATTCATACCACAATTAAGAAGAGTTACATTGAAATTATGCCAAGTAGCACTCCGCATCAAAAATTCTCTTTTTATCATTTACCTACTCGAGGACGAGCAGGAATTAAGCTTGGGTATGCCTGATACGTCTCCAACGTATCTATAATTTTTTATTGCTCCATGCTATATTATATATTGTTTTGGACCATATTGGGCTTTATTTTCCACTTTTATATTACTTTTGGGACTAAACTATTAACCGGAGGCCCAGCCCAGAATTGCTGTTTTTTTTGCCTATTTCAGTGTTTCGAAGAAACGGAATATCAAACAGAGTCCAAACGGAATGAAACCTTCGGGAACGTGATTTTCTCATCAGATATGATCCAGGAGACTTGGACCCTCGGTCTAGAAAGGAGGGAGGCGGCCACGAGGGTGGAGGGCGCCCCCCAGGGCGTGCCCCTCAGCCTCGTGGGCCCCCCAAAGCTCCACCGACGTACTCCTTCCTCCTATATATACCTACCTACCCCCAACAGACCAGATATGGAGCCAAAAACCTAATTCCACCGCCGCAACTTTCTGTATCCACGAGATCCCATCTTGGGGCCTGTTCCGGAGCTCCGCCGAAAGGGGAATCCACCACGGAGGGCTTTTACATCATCATCATAGCCTCTCCGATGAAGTGTGAGTAGTTTACTTCAGACCTTCGGGTCCATAGTAGCTAGATGGCTTCTTCTCTCTTTTTGGATCTCAATACAATGTTCTCCCCCTCTCTCGTGGAGATCTATTCGATGTAATCTTCTTTTTGCGGTGTCTTTGTTGAGACCGATGAATTGTGGTTTTTTTTTGACGATGAATGACAGTGGGAGAGGCTCCCACTGACTTTGTATTACTCACATATGGGTGTTACATGTTTACATGGGGGTTTTGCAGGGTCCCCCTGCACGCTATATGTACAAAGAGAAAGAGACAACTTGTACCTCCTACAAGTTATGTATGAAAGTGCTTAAGAAGGGATGAAGCTCTTCATTACAATTATGAGCGAGGAGGCTCAACAGATGTTTGAATCTATCAAGCCATGCAATGAAAGAGTGTGGCACCCCCCTGAAGAACTCATTGTTCCTCTCCTTCCATATGCTCCAGGCGGCCATCAAAAAATATCCATGAACAAAGGTTGCCTCCAGCGATTTTTACCTTCATGCAAGATGGAAATCCTGTTGCCATTATGCGGCCATGTCATACCAACCTTGTCCCAACAACGTTGGCTAAAGGGGCAGGTGAAGAACAGATGCTCAACTGTTTCCTCAGGAGGATTCTGGCAGAGCATACAGGCATAGTTGTTGTTTTGCCACAGCATAGTGCCTCCGCTTCAACATATTTCTCGTATTTAGGTGGTCAACCAGCAGCAACCAGCCAAACATTTTGAATTTGATGGGGCTCTTGGATCTCCAAAGCCATGTGAAGGCCTCATCGGCGTTCACCTCCCAGAAGCAGTGGTTGTAGTAGCTTTTGGCTGAGAATTTTGCATTGATGGTACTAACCCAAGAATCTGCCTCACCCCTCACAGGAATAACATGCAAGGAGCCTCTCTGAATCTCCCTTACTTCCTCTCTCTCTTGCGCGGAGAGTGGCAGATGAAAAAGTGTGGCAGGGTTTGTCCCTTGCAAAGCATTGCAGACGGACTCATCCTCATTTGTGGCAAAAGAGAAAGCTCTAGGGTAGAGCTCGGAGAGTGGTGATTCCTGGTCGTGTGCAAGCCATACGTCCTTCCAGAATAGCATAGAGGCCCCATCACCTATAGTAGCTTTTGAGATCCCTCGAAAAATGTGGCTGGGTTGCATGATATCGCGCCACCAGAAAGACCCGATTGGGTCAGCAGCATGTGGAACCATGTTCACATAATATGTGTCCCAGATCAATGTCGCCCACGGTACATCTAGGCGGTTGTAGAATATATAAAGGTGTTTTAGGAGCAATGCCATGTTTTGGGTTTTGATGTCAATCACCCCCAGACCACCTTTGTGCTTTGGCCTGCAAACCAGCTCCCATGCGGCCAAAGAATTATTTTTGACACCTGCTTCAGTGTTTTTGGCCCACAGACAGTACCTACGCAGCTTGTCGATGTGCTCAATCACCTTTGGATGTAATTTTATTGTGCACATAGCATATATCAGCATAGAGGTGATGGTGGAGTTGACCAATGTGAGTTTGGCGCCAGCCGAGAGCAGGGACAAGGCCGTGGACAGTTGCCTCTCAACCCCCCACACAAAAGGCATTAGCTCAAGCAGCGTTGGTTTGGTGGTTCCCATGGGAAGCCCCAGGTAGGTAAAAGGGAGTGACCCCACGTTGCATCCAAAAATAGAAGCCAAAACAGAAGCCTGTTGCAGATCAAGATTGATTGGGATCAATGTTGATTTGTGAAAATTTATTTTCAGGCCAACTGACTCAGCATAATCAACCAGAATGGACTTCATACGGGCATCTTGGTCTGGGCAAGCAGGCATGACCAGGATTGTGTCGTCGGCGTATTGAATCACTGGGTAATCCCCTCTCCGGTTGGATGGAAAAGGTAGCTAAATTAAACCTTGGGTGTAAGCATCATTAATAGTCATGAAGCGGGTCACCGCCAAAACAAAGATGAGTGGTGACAGTGGTCGCCTGCCTCTCTCCACATTTGCACAGAAATTTTCTTCCAGGCACCCCATTCAAAAGAACCGAAGAAACCCCGGAAGCAAAAATGGACCTCATCCAGCCAAGCCACCTATCATCAAAGCCCATGTGTTGCATGATCTGCAACATCGGTTCATGTTCAATTGTATCAAATGCTTTGGCAAAGTCAAGCTTCAGCAACACAATCTCTCTCGCAGATGTTTGACATTGGTGGATGTACTCAAACGACCACGCCAAACAGTCCTGGATGGTACGGCCCTTGAGGAACCCATACTGATTCCTATGGATGATTTTCAGGATGACTTTTTGCAGGCGGTTGGCTAGGATTTTCGTGATAATTTTCAGACAACAGTTTAGTAGTGTTATGGGCCTGAAATCATTAGCCGTAAGCGGAAAGGAGATCTTTGGAATGAGAGTGATATAACCCTCACTGATGCTGGATATGTCAAGGCTGCCTTCGTGAAAATCATGACACATTTTGTAGATATCATCCTTTATAATGTGCCAGCAAGTTTTGAGGAAGAAACCATTAAAACCATCGGGACCAGGAGCCCTGTCAGTAGGCATCTCTTGGATCACCGCATCGATCTCACTGTTAGAAAAAGGGGATGAGAGCACATCTAGGCCATCCACCTTTTTGATGATGCGGTTCAGATCAAATGCATGTTAGTGGGTTTAGAGGCCCCCAAACGTTCCTTGAACGTGTTGAATAACACCCCTTCCTTGCCAGCATGATCAGTGACCTCAACATCTCTATCTTGCAAGCTGGCAATTGAGTTATGCCTAAAGCGTTCAGTAGCAAGAGATTGAAACAACTTAGTGTTCTCGTCAGCGAATCTGAAATATCTAACGGTGCATCTTTTCCTCCAATATTCATTTTGATACTTTAGGAGACAGTTGAGGTGTCTTTTCAGGATACATCTGAAGTTTGCTTCCTGGACAAACATAATCCTCTTGTCTTGTAAAGCATCAATATTGGCAAGAGCATTGTTGCTATTTTGAATCATGATCTTCAGTTTGGAGATACCTTTACTCCAACATTTGAGATCATAACGAAGCGTTTTGAGCTTCTTACAAACGACAACAGCAGAATTGGAGGCGTGGCATGGTTTACTCCAAGAATTGGCCACAACATCAGAGAAACCAGGATGATTGATCCAGAAATTCTCAAACCGAAAAGGTTTGATTTAGGAATTTTGGATTCGATTGAAATCACGCACGGAATATGGTCAGAGACAGGTTTTCCCAGAGGTAGAACCATCGTATTAGGGAAAGATGTGGTCCAATTTGAAGATGAGAAGAACCAATCCAGTTGTTCAAGTAGCGGGTCGTCCTGCATATTACTCCACGTGAAGGCTCTACCCTTAACTGGGATTTCCATTAAAGATTATGCACATATAAGTTCATTGAACAATAGCATATCAGATGCATCTCCCCAAGGCTTATTTCTGTTTTCAGTGGATCTTATGTAGTTGAAATCACCCAGAATTAACCAATTTTCATCATCGGGTATGGTGAGGTCAAATAGCCAGGAGGTGAAATCAGTCCGTCTCTGACCTGTACATGGGCCGTAAACATTGACCAAATTCCAAGACTCATTTGACTGATTATCCACAAAAGAAACACCCACTTCAAAAGATTCCACGTGCCAAGGTGTTCCCACAAAAACAGAACTGTTCCAGATAGTGATAATTCCACCCGAGGCCCCAATCGATGGCGCGAAAACAAATTTATCAAACCGCTTGGGGCATAAAGATTTAATAAACGCCAAATCAAAATATTCCCGCTTGGTTTCCTGAATGCATATAACAGAACAACCACTAGAGTCTATAGCATTCCTAAGAGCCAAAAGTTTGCTATCAGAGTTAATCCCTCTGATGTTCCACGACAAGATGTTCCACAATTTATTCATTAACAGAAAGAAAATCAGGCCGCCTCATCAGAAGCATTCTGCTGGGTAGCCAGCAGCTTGTCCTCAGAGATGTCTTCAGGTGCAATGCCGCAACGATCACCCACCTGCTGGAGCTCCAGGATGGTTGTTGGTGGAGGGCACGACGCAGTTGGAGCAGCAGCCGTGGAGATAGCAGAGACGGTGGGGACGATCCTGTCCCTCACCCTGGAGCGGCTGGGTTTCACCTTAGAAGCATTGGAGATCTTGAAGCCATCATATTTGTTGGATCGAGTACTCCTCCAGACAGCAGTAGTGTCGAGAGGTACCTTGGCATTATGACCTGCAGCAGAATTAAACGAAGAGGAGGACACCAACACTTGCAGAGCAATGCCAGTAGTTGGGGCATTCAGATCAACCTGGATTGCAGTATGAGATGGCACATTGGGAATAGGGATCTCCTGTGACAGACACAAGGTACCATCAGAAACCTGGGTCGCCTCTGTTATGACACCAGAAGAAGCAGCTAATTGCAGCGGTCCAATGCAGACACCCAACAGAGAGCGAGCACTGAAAATGGTGGCTATGTGGTCAGGTTCAGGCTTCAGATTCTGCAACCAAAGAGTACAGGCTGCCTCCAAGTGTTTCTGAATCAGATGGAAAGGGTTAAGAGGAAGCATAACAGACCCAGCGTGTCCATTGGTTATGGCTCGCGTGTAGATGCGTTTTAGCATCGAGCCCATCCACAGCAGCAGTTAATGATCCAGCGTAATGGTGACAAAAACAGAGTCACCTCCAGCACGAGTAAAAGCCTCCCTTGCAGCCAAATTTCCATTTATAAAGCCATCCGCCAGGCTCTCCACTACAGCAACTTCATCTTCAGATGCCCAAACGTCAGATAGATTGTCATGCACATTTTGCTCAGGATCCACTCCATCCATCAAAGATGGCCCATCATACTGAAAGAAGGACCTGAAGCTGAAACCAGTGTATGGTGGAGGAACCACAGTCCAAGCCCTCCAACCATTTTCCTGAAGTTGCTCTTGTGCAGGTGCAGGGGCATTCCAAGTCTCTTCATTCTAAGCCTGTTGGGAAGCCAGATCATCCAAATGAGCCTGCTGCATGACAGTGTAGAATGGTAGCTGATACGGGTGAGGCGAAGCATTCAGAAGCGGTGGTGGATCCTCAGTGCCCATCAGACTAGGAATAGTGTTGCGACCATTAAGGACATACACAAGTACGGACCAAGAACGACCTAACCCAGGCAGTAAACCTACCCTGGTGACGAGCAAGCTGTGCGGAACCTCAGCAACATCCTTAATATGACATTTGACAAGAACTCTAGCCTTGTTCTGATCTGGGCGTGGCCACACCAGAAGCTTCCCAAAGTTGGAAACTGCCTTGTGGACATAATGTTCCGTCTGATAATCCATAGGAAAGGCGAGCATCATAATCCAAACTTCATACTCAAAAGCAGGCATGCGCATGTTTGGGCCTTCGTCATGCGGAATCAGAGAGAAGTGAGAATCATCAGTCAGAGCATGGGGACCCTCTCTAATCGCATTATCCCTGCTTTCCATGTCGGAGAAGACTACGCATCCAATGCCCGGAGGATAAAGAAAATCATCTAGCAGCTCATATTCCAGATCGACAGTGATGATGCGACAGACCTCAGCAAGCCAATACTCCTTCAGATGATCAGGAACTAGGGGGTCAATGGTGACGATGGCATACCTATCATGGTTGCGCGGAGGATCGTCGACCACCATAACCTGGCGCTGGATGCGATGAGCAGGACCTCGGTCAAATGTCGATCCATCAGGAGCAAAACCGAAGGGGCGCACCGCAAAGTTCGCCATGGCCGCTGCTCGGGAGGAACTGCAGATTGGAATTTGGGCGGCCGTCGAGGAGGAGCAAACAGTGGTTTTGTGCGTGGGCAAGTGATGCGGGGTTGTCAAACTCGAGGTGGACGACTCAACACCTGATTGGGGGTTTTGGCAGGCAGACGTGATTACACCTACAGAACGGAGGCGTATCGTCGAGCAATGGGGAGGTCCCACGTCCGAAGGAAGCGGGATCTTTTGCTTCCGAATCCAAACAAGGTGTGCCCTCAGGTCCTGTTTTCTGCGTGTAGCATGAGCCACCATATGATTACCTACCATAGAAAATCCTGAAGCACTGTTGGGTAAGATCCCATTAGATACGGACTCGTGGGGTATGGTCGGTGCCCAGCAAAGTTTGGGAAGCTTAGAACACATAGTAGGCTTGCGGGCCTTGTGGCCTATATGCATACAAAACGAATATCTAGTAAGCCCAGGGCAGTTCATGGAACGGTGGCCCAAGGCCAGGCAAGCAGAGCAACTAAACTTGTTAGGCCGGCCCAGAGTGCATGGCACATGACGTGAGGTCTCTTGCACCACACTATCAATCCTTGGTGTTAAGCAAGGACAATTTCCAGTATTGTCACCGCAACGCTGGCAAAAAAACCCGTGCACAACAATTCCAAATGACCAAAACGATCACACTGTGGGCAATGTTAAAGCCGATTATAAATATAATCCTTAGTTGGCACAGAACGGATATCAACCATTATACGTACACTATCGTTGTCATAGCCAGCCTGCCATCCATCTAAGATATGAAGTAGCTTATCAGTGGGAATGGAATCCCATAATTCCTGCGTATACCGATTGCCTGAAAGGATGGTAACTGATCCGAGGAAGCCGACCGGATAGGCAAGTTAACAGATCCGAGACGAAAACATTGATCAGAATCCCGAGAAATCAGAAAAGATAACCTGCCAATACTGAGATCCGCTGCTTCACCGTCGCCGGAATGTCTCGCCGTCGACGTGATGGTGAGCCCAAACTTGTCAAACACCGCTAGAGAGACCGGATCAGAAATTGCCACAGATATTGACGCTAGCCATTTAGACTTGATAGCCGGGCTAGGTGAAGAGGCTAGATCATTCAACTCAGAATCAGCATTCCATCCACATGATTGAACATGAGCCCGAGCACCTTGATGTAGATGGAAATGGCAAATGAATTCCGGCCAAATGCGGTCATGGAGGCCATATATAAAATGTCCAACCCGATTAGATGCCACCGAAAACCGAAACGCTCCCCCAAACGCAGCACATTGAAACCATCACTGATGCCACCAATGCAGGACTGAAGAGCCAATCCCACAGATTCCACCGAGAGAGGAAAAGAGGCCGAGGAGAAAGAAACTTCAAGGAAGAACTCCTTGGAGTGGGGGTTGGGGACGAAGTAAACCGTACATCCAAAGCGAGCACGCACCTGGCCCTCGACCTTGAGGCCGGGGGAGAAATCCCAATGGAGGAGGCCGTCCATTGTTGACACCGGGGAGGGTGGCTAGGGTAGGGAGTCGCCATCGCCATGGGAATCGCCTTGGGAGGGTGGGAGGGTGGGAGTCGCCATCTTCACCAGATTAATTGTTTGGGGGCTATGAATTGTCTGTTTATGATCAAGATTATCTATGAGCAATATTTGAATCTTCTCTGAAGTCTTTTATGTATGATTCGTTATCTTTGCAAGTCTCTTTGAATTATCCGTTTGGTTTCGCCAACTAGATTGGTAGTTCTTGGAATGGGAGAAGTGCTTAGCTTTGGTTCAATCTTGCGGTGTCCTTACCCAGTGACAGAAAGGGTTGCAAGGCATGTATTGTATTGTTGCCATCGAGGATAACAAGATGGGGTTTTTATCATATTGCATGAATTTATCCCTCTACATCATGTCATCTTGCTTAAGGCGTTACTCTGTTTTCATTAACTTAATACTCTAGATGCATGCTGGATAGCGGTCGATGAGTGGAGTAATAGTAGTAGATGTAGGCAGGAGTCGGTCTACTTGTCTCGGACGTGATGCCTATATACATGAACATACCTAGATACTCTCACAACTATGCTCAATTCTGTTAATTGCTCAACAGTAATTCGTTCACCCACCGTAAAATACTTATGCTCTTGAGAGAAGCCACTAGTGAAATCTATGGCCCCCGAGTCTATTCTCATCATATTAATCTTCCTACGCTTTATTATTGCTTTGCTTTTACTTTGCCTTTTATTTTACTTTGCATCTTTATACCAAAAATACCAAAAATATTATTTATCATCTCTATCAGATCTCACTCTCGTAAGTGACCGTGAAGGGATTGATAACCCCTTATCGCGTTAGTTGCGAGGAGTTATTTTCTTTGTGCAGGTACAAGGGACTCGCGCGTAGCCTCCTACTGGATTGATACCTTGGTTCTCAAAAACTGAGGGAAATACTTACGCTACTCTGCTGCATCATCCTCTCCTCTTCGGGGAAAACCAACGCAAGCTCAAGACGTAGCAAGGGACCAAGCCTCGCGAGGCGGACGACATCAAGACCTCCCTGGGGGCGGCCTCACTAGGCTTGCTCCCGTGGAGCGGAGATATCTATGTGAGGGACACCTTGTGAGGTTCGCGTGACGTGAGCCATGACGACCAAGGCCAGGCAGGCGCCAGCAGGCGCAGTGTACCATTTTCCTCTTTAGTGCTGAAGAGGCAAGCGCAAGCGAGTAGTCCCGAGGCGTCAGGTGAAGGTTTCCATATCGGTGCAACAAGACCAGGACCAGTAGGACGGCAGGATAGAGGTCATCGCGGAGCCCATAGCAGCATCACCACCAGAGCCTTTGGCAGGCAAAGACCACCTTTTGTCAGGATAGCTTGTACTAGTTGTCCCCCTTCAAACTTGGCCATTGTGGAATCCCTTCCCGCCTAACATTTGGGGAGAGGACAAGGGCCTCTATAAATAGGACTAGCCAACACCATAGGAGGGGGACGAATCTTGGATTGGACCCATTCCACCCTCGCACACACCAGCTCATCGAGCCCAAGAACACCTCACCTCCTGAGGCTGTTCGTCCACTATACTAGTTCATCCTCAGCCCCTCGAGGCAATCCACCACCACACTGGAGTAGGGTATTATACTGCAAGGTGGCCCGAACCAGTATAAACCTCTATGTCTCTTGTTCTTTGGGTTCATCGAGCTAGGCCGTGGGATCGTTGAGCGGGCGAGCTGGGGAGAGAGAGTTCTTCATGCGCACCCTAGAGTTCGAACCTCACAAGGGTTTGCCGGAACCCGCAATCCGACATTTGGTGCGCCAGGTAGGGGGTGCACCGAAGCTTCGCCTCTCCGCTTGCTTTGTCTCTCCATCCGGCTCCCATGGCAAGTGCCACTCCTCCGACTGGATCGATGGGCGCACGCGGAGGCGCCATGGGCCTCCGGGCCTTCACCCCCGCCATGCGGCAAGTGCGGTGGCCGCACGAGTTCAAGCCGGAGATGCCGCCTTGCTATGACGGCGCGGCGGATCCAGCGGCCTTCCTGCTGGCGTACGAAGAGGCTGTTCTGCAAGCTGGAGGCGATGATAAGGTCATGGCCAACTGGTTCCCCATGGACCTCACTGGCGTGCCGCGCGCCTGATTGCTCAACATGCTGGAGTCCTCTGTGGCCTCGTGGGATGAGCTGCGCAACCTTTTCATCACACACTTCATGGCACTGGCGCCCCCGCCGTCGCGGCCCTCCTGGGTGGTTCGCAGGCGCCGCCCACAAATCGCCACGTCAAGGAGTTCGTCCGCCAGATGGGCGCAGCACGTGTACAATAGGGGGCTCCTCCGGGATGGGAGGCACCCAAGGCTGACCTCACCTTCGACTCAGGGGACCATCCAGCGACCACCGCAGGCTCGGGTGCGCTCCCGATGCTCTACACACCCACCATCTGCAATGTAGCGGTTTCCAAGACCCTCATCGACGGAGGATCTGGCCTCAATGTGATCTCCGTGGAGGCCTTCAGCTTGCTCCACATGCCACTCGGCTGGCTCCGCCACACCAAGCCCTTCTCTGGAGTTGGTGGTGGATACACCAGCCCTCTAGGGCAGATCCACCTACCCGTCACCTTCGGCACCCGCGACAACTACCGCACCGAGCGTATCGACTTCGACATCACCCGCATCGGCCTCCCTTACAATGCCATCCTCGGGTACCCTGCCCTGGCTCAGTTCATGGCGGCAACCCATCCCGCCTACAACCTCATGAAGATGCCGGGGAGCAGCAGTGTCCTTACCGTGGCCGGGGACACCAAGGAGGCCCTGGCAGCCCTAAGGCTTGCCCTGAGGACCGCAGTGGCAGCTCGTCCCAACTGAAGAGGCAGCGGCTGGGGCCCAGGGGGCTGCGCTGGCAAAGAAGAAGTAGTTATTCTCACAAGATCGGGCCAAGACGAAGCAAGTAACGGCCGAGGATGATGGGGCCTCAGAAGCCACCTTCACCATAGGCACCGACCTCGACCCGGAACAAGAAGATGCACTGGTGAAATTCCTGCGCGCGAACAAGGGTATTCGCCTGGGAGCCCAAACAGCTGGTGGGAGTCCCAAGGGGAGTAACCGAGCACCACATGAGGGTGTGCCCCAATGTGCGCCCGGTGAAGCAGAAGGCGTGAGGACAGTCCATGGAGAAGTAGTCCTTCATCGTCCAGGAAGCCCGCAAGCTATAGGTGGCGGGTTTCATCCGCAAAGTCTGGTACCCAGAGTGGTTGGCAAACCCCGTCGTCGTGCCCAAGAATGGCGGGAAGGAGCGCATGTGAGTTGACTTCACCAACCTCAACAAGGCCTGCCCTCAGGACCCGTTCCCGCTTCCGCGCATCGATCATATCATCAACTCCACCACCGAGTGCGGCCTGTTATGTTTTCTAGATGCCTTCTCAGGTTACCACCAGATCAAGATGGCGGTGGAGGACGTAGAGAATATGGCCTTCTTGACCCCATGCAGGGTGTACTTGTCGGATCACGGGTTCCGGCAAAACCCTCGAGGTTCGAACACTGGGGTGCACACGAAGATCTCCTCCCTACCGATCCACGCCCTAGCTCCCTAAGATCTCGCGGATGAACTCGACGAACTCACAAGACAAGGACACAAGATTTATACTGGTTCGGGCCACCGTTGTGGTGTAAGACCCTACTCCAGTGTGGTGGTGGTGGATTGCCTCTTGGGCTGATGATGAACAATACAAGGGGAAGAACAACCTCCTGAGGTTGAGGTGTTCTTGTGCTTGACGAACTTCTGTGGGTGAGATGCCTTTGAATGAGTCCTTGACTCGTTGCCCCCTACTGTGGTGGCTAGTTCGAGGCCATGGTCCTTGCCGGTGTCAAAACCGGCGGATCTCGGGTAGGGGGTCCCAAGCAGTGCGTCTTAGGATCAATGGTAACAGGAGGCAAGGGACATGATGTTTTACCCAGGTTCGGGCCCTCTTGATGGAGGTAAAACCCTACGTCCTGCTTGATTGATATTGATATTGTGGATGTTTACAAGAGTGGATCTACCACGAGATCAAGGAGGCTAAACCCTAGAAGTTAGCCTATGGTATGATTGTTGTTGTCTATCTCTATCGACTAGCCTGGCCCCGGTTTATATAATGCACCAGAGGCCTAGGATAACAAGAGTCCTAGCCGAATACGCCGGTGGGGGAGGAGTCCTTGTCTTGATCGCCAAGTCTTGTTGATTATTCCTTGTATCGGCAGCTGTCCGGATCGCCCATGAGTATCTGCCATGGGGTCCTCGCCCAATCCAACTGATCGGGAGACGACGCGTTGAGTACCCCCTAGTCCAGGAGACCGTCAGTAGCCCCCTGAACCGGTCTTCAAGTTAGGGACGCTCCTTGATTCTTCCGAACTGTTCTCCATCTTCGGTTGCCGGTCTTGAAAACTGGTTCAACAAATCTTCTCATCTTCTGTCTTGAGGATCGCCGAAATGCATTCGACGCGTCGGGCATCTGAGGAGCCCCTTTAAGTTTACGACCTTTATCAATGCCTTGTTATTTTTATGCCATGCCTCGGGTTTGAAGTTGTTCCCGGGTGGCAAGGTCCTCTTGCGTCCGAGCTCCAACGCTGGACTGCATTCGAGGTATCTTTTGCAGCCGAGCACCAATGCCGGACTGCTTCCCAGCTCTAACGCCGGACTATGTATCCGAGCTCCAACGCCGGACTGTATCCGAGCTCCAACGCCGGACTATGTATCCGAGCTCCAACGCCGTACTTTATCCGAGGTGTCACAAATCACCTTGGTTCAAAGAAGCTTGAATGAGTTTAACCGAGCTTAATGCCGGAAATGCCCTCTAAGGAGCCAGCCACTTGCATCCGAGCTATATGTCGAACTGCTTCCGAGGTGGTTAAGCACCTCGGTCGTGGGCTGATTTTTGGTCAATGTTTTTTATTGATGTAATTTATTCTCGACGAGATGCATAGCCGTAGCCCTCAAGGTATGTGTCGGTCTAAAACCCGAGATGCACTGAAGGATGACATAAGACCGCTGATCCTCAGAGTCACGAGACTCGGGTTGATTTGCAAAATCGGTCGAGGATCAAGTCCTAGCTTCGCGAGAACACTTCGACACAAAAGCGGCGTGCTCAGTCCTCGAGACTCAGGTTGGGTGCGGCCGACCAACCTGAGGATCAAAATCTCCTCGGAGACTGTATTGCACTTAAGATTTTCTGCACAGAACAAGCAATGCAGTAGCCCCCGAGACACTGGTCGGGTGGCAATACCAGATCAGGGGATCGATGTGCCCCTTTAATATTTGTATAAATAATAAGCCCGAAGCCCAATAGCCCCCGAGCCTTAATGCGGGCACGGGAGGCCGAATTAAGGATCGATATCCATAGCAAAATCACAAATTATGTGTAATGACTCTATGTATCCAAGTACTTTATGTCATTAATGCTCGGATCCGCATTGTACAAAACTTTGTTGACCGACCATGGGCTTTAACCTCGTCGGCCGGTAGCCGAGGAGTGTTTGTCCTACTTTATAAAGCCTTTATGAGGGCAAAGATTTACGACAAACAAGGCAATCTGGTCATACGGCTTTCTAAACAAAGGTACGCAGAGAGATATTTTATATTGTTGTTTAACAGAAGAAATGTCTTCCAAAGAAAATAGTCCCGCTATCGGTTCCTTTCTTTGGGTTGTCATGCTAAGCATGATCATGAAACCTCAGCTCCAATGTAAGAGCAAAATATCGAGGATTTAGTTTGGGAGGCCAGTTAATAACCCCTGGTAGTGTTCGGCGACAGTCGAGGTCAAGCCGTAAACACTTCGGCCATTGTTATGAATGGCCCATTGTTTAATATAGTCATCGGATCGCTGACCAGTTAACACCTATTGTGACAGTCAGTTTTCGGCTTTCTCAACTGAGGTGCTTGACCATGTGAGCTGGAAGCACAATCACAGTGGTTCTCCCTTTGCACACCTAGCCGAACAAAGCGGAACGTAGGAGGCAAGCACGGGAGCCGGGCAACCCAACTATTGACCGAAGACACGATTCGAAACTGATGCATATATAGCAATATCCGAGAATGTTTTTGCCGAATCTCAAAAGGTGTCCGGCCTTGCACTGCGAGACTTGTGCTGAAAACACACAGATAGTTTAAAAGTGCCATGGGCTCGAAAAGCCAAAAAACTTATTCAAAAGGTTAATGTCCGAACTAGATCAAGTGTTCGGTGCCAATCCGAAAATTGGACTTTAGAAAAAAAAGGTGCTTCTGTCGTGCTTTAACATGACACATCCTATCTCAAAACTTCAAGCGGGTCAGCCTACGGTTTCTTTGAGAGAGAAATTAGGCTCCCCGGCTAGTGACCGCACACTTGTGTCGAAGGAGTGATAAAGAATAATAAAAACTTTGCAACGACTAAGAAGAAAAACACTTATCATAAAACGACTCATATAAATTTAAGAGCCCACTAGTGACTTGGGTAAAAGTTGATAATGTAAGGTGACATCTAGAATGCCTTCTAGCCGGATTGTAGATCGTTTGTCATAGCGGACCTTTTCGCTTCGACCTCAGGACCCAATAGTCCGGAGTGTGTCCGAATACCTTCGTGGTTATATAAGAACCGTGGTATGCATGGAGACAAGGCGTAGGGGTCATTAGTGCTGTATCAGACAAGTGCCCAACTAGTTATGTTATATTACATGGGTAGTAAGAAACATCTTCCAGGGAGAATAGTTCCGTTAAGGGTTCCTTTCGCTGGGATGCATGCCCTAAAGTGCATGTCAAAGCTGCTATGAAAGCGAAAATCATCAGGGGCAGATGGGTAAATAATTAAAAATCATCTTTTAGTTCACCGACCGAGTATTCCCTTAAGAACGCTAGCTTTGGCTTCACCCGATCTGAGGTACACATCCGGTGACCCGCAGTAACAATCGCAGAGGTGCTCCCTTTACCACCTAGCCGAACAATTGGGAACGTAGGGGTAAGCACAGGAGCCAAGCAACCCAGCTTGGCCAAAACTTAAGTCATATCGATGCATATAATGGTGAATAAAAGGTACATGCGGATGTGTGACACATGTGTTGGGCATAAAGCCCGTATTAATAAGCTTCTGTTAAAGAAGCCCCCATGTATAATGAGCGCGGGTAGCGCGTCAAGTGTGTGCGAACAAAGTTTCGACAAGGAAAATTTGTACAAGCAACTTTTTACAAAAAAGTATAATTCTTGGTCGAACCGAACACAAGTTAGAAATTTAAAACTTTGAGCATGAAGGCAACTTATCTGGTTAATGTGTTCGGTATTGACGACACGGTCCGAGCTTGATGCGGGACAAGGTTCCATCCCCCAAGCCGGTCCCGAGGTGGCGGAGCAAGGAGCTCGGCACTCCGAAGTGGTGACATAGCACGGTCAATGCAGGACGGCAAAGTGATGCCGAAGTCCCCGACATGGGGTAATGAAGTGTTGACGAAGCCCCCTGTCCAGCCGAGGTGACGTCAAAGGATATAGTCCGGCTGGATCATTTTCCTGTGCACAAAAAATAGTGCAAACCGGGGATAATAGTAATAATAGGAATTAAAAAAATGTTGCATAATAAATAATTTATGCAAAGTGAGTAGTAAAAGAAATATGGCCTGGCGCCGAAGTTGATGTCGATGCAGGTCGTCGGTGTAATGCAATAAAGGCGTGGCAAAGCCTGGATTCACAGGTCGGTCCGAGTTCCGGATGCGGCGTTCGCCGAACTGTGTACGGAAACTGACCGAACCATCATGCGACCGTCGATAATGCGGCCACCATTTGATAGACCTGTGTACATATGCTGGACTAACCAGAGTAATAATTCCTTGGGAAAAATTTAACCCAAACAAGCAAAAAGAAATACTAGGATTAATAGCACCTGGTTTATTTGTTGTAGCAATCCGAAGGAAGGTGATTCCCAAAATTGGGACATGATCCGCGCACCCATGCCTGGTCGGCTAGTGACGCCGAAGTGTCCGGAGTAGGTTGATAAAGAGATGGCGAAGCCCCCGGTCCAGCCGTGATGTCGAAGTAGGTCGGCGTGATGGACACCAGCTTGAAGAAGCAATAGTGCGGCCCTGCCGATGCAGGTCGTGACGTGGTCGATGCTGGCTTGATGAAGGGACCGTGCGGCGATGCTGGTATGCCCGCTCCGTGTAATCCGTGGGGCGGCGATGTTGGTGATGATTTATCCTTCGCGATTCCGGACTCTTGTTCGGCTTGCCAAGATGATGATCCGAAGAAGTTGAGCTTGGCTCAACAAAGTGACGACGTGTCTAGCGCAGGTCGGCAGCCGTGGAGCAAAATTGCCGGACTGGTTTGACACCAGCATGATGTTGAAGATCATGTTCAAAAGATCTTAAAGTTAGTGGGATGTGTTTGGGAACAAAACACAATACCCCATACAAAACTTCCTTCAAAAGGATGTCCAAATCCCGTTCATAAAAAAGACGAACTCGGTCGGATTCGTTTCGCGCAGAAAACAGATCTAAAAAGTGATGCACTAATTGGAAGTTTCCGGAGTTTGGGCGGTCGGATCGAGCTGAATTTTTGGCAGGTGGTAGATAAAGGAATTCGCAGCAAATCAGCGGTTGGATCCTCCAAAGGACATCCGAGCTAGACGCTGCATACCACGCCCTAAACTCGTCCGGATTCTCGTCCAGATTCAACAGGGCTCCGGTATATCGGAGATTGCGGAGATTCCTCCATCGGAACTCGACGAAATTTTTGCAGGGTTGTTGTAGACTTAATTCCGCATAATTCCACCGAAGTAATCGTTTAAGCGACAGTCGAGGAGGCGGTGGTGGCGGATACAAGTTCGCCGTCCAGAAAAACAGCACGGTCGCTTGAGGGCAATGTTGACGTTGAGCCCCCGAGCTCCATGGATGACTCCTCCATGATCTTGATAGAGATCGGAGTTGTGTTGATGAAGGCCTTCATCCGAACATGACGGACGGAGGTAGGGCGCAGTCCTCGGTCAAGCCAAGGTGACCAGTCGAGCTGGTGACGAGGAAGCCGACGTCGCAGTTGACCTGCAGTCGAGCCATCGATCCTTTTGCCGATCACACAGCGGAACTCTCAATGAAAGCACCAATGCCGGTGTCAAAACCGGCGGATCTCGGGTAGGGGGTCCCAAGCAGTGCGTCTTAGGATCAATGGTAACAGGAGGCAAGGGACATGATGTTTTACCCAGGTTCGGGCCCTCTTGATGGAGGTAAAACCCTACGTCCTGCTTGATTGATATTGATATTGTGGATGTTTACAAGAGTGGATCTACCACGAGATCAAGGAGGCTAAACCCTAGAAGTTAGCCTATGGTATGATTGTTGTTGTCTATCTCTATCGACTAGCCTGGCCCCGGTTTATATAATGCACCAGAGGCCTAGGATAACAAGAGTCCTAGCCGAATACGCCGGTGGGGGAGGAGTCCTTGTCTTGATCGCCAAGTCTTGTTGATTCTTCCTTGTATGCGGCAGCTGTCCGGACTGGCCCATGAGTATACGGCCATGGGGGTCCTCGGCCCAATCCAACTGATTAGGAGACGACGCGTTGAGTACCCCCTAGTCCAGGACACCGTCAGTCCTCTCCCCAAATATTGAGCGGGAAGGGATCCAACAACGGCCAATTTGAAAGGGGACAGCTAGTACAGCTTATCCTAACAAAAGCGGTCTTCGCCTGCAAAAGGCTCTGGTGGTGACGCCGTCTTGGGCTCCATCGTGACCTCCGTCTTGCCGTCCCGCTGGTCTTGGTCTCGTTGCACCGATATGGAAACCTTTTCTTGATGCCTCGGTACTCTGCGCCTGCGCTTGCCTCCTTAGCACCAAAGAGGAAAACAGGACACTGCGCGCGCTGGCGCTTGTCTGGAGCCCGCCTGGTCTCGGCCGTCATGGCTCACGTCACGAGGACCTCACGAGGTTTGGCTTGCCTTGATCTCTCCGCCGCTCATGAGCCTGCCTGGCGAGGCCGCTCCTCAGGAGGTCTTGTGTTATCCGCCTCGCGAGGCTTGGCCCCTCGCGAGGGTCTTGAATGCCTTGTCGATGAAGATGGGCCGTACGGGCCTGCTAGCTCAGCCAAGCCGTGGGCCGCAGGCAGGCAAGTCTGGGGACCCCCGTTCCCAGAACACCGACAATACTTGTTGGGGAACGTAGTATTTCAAAAAAATTCCTACGATCACGCAAGATCTATCTAGGAGAAGAATAGCAACAATCGGGGAGAGTGTGTCCACGTACCCTCGTAGACCGAAAGCGGAAGCGTTTAGTAATGCGGTTGATGTAGTTGAACGTCTTCACGATCCAACCGATCCAAGTACCGAACGTATGGCACCTCCGTGTTCAGCACACGTTCAGCATGATGACGTCCCTCGAGCTCTTGATCCAGTTGAGTACGAGGGAGAGTTCCGTCAACACGACGGCATGGCGACGGTGATGATGAAGTTACTGGCGCAGGGCTTCTCCTAAGCACTATGACGAGATGACCGAGGTGTTAACTGTGGAGGGGAGCGCCGCACACGGCTAGGAACAATTGATGTGTGTTCTAGGGGTGCCCTGCCCAGGTATATAAAGGAGGGAGAGGGATGGAGGAAGCTTAGGGCGCGCCCAAGTAGGAGGAATCCTACTTGGGCCCCTAGTCCAATTTCCCCCCCCCCCACCTACCATATTTGGACAAGGGGGAAAGGAAGGAGGGGGGAGGGGAAGGAAGTAGGAGTCCTACTTCATACTTTACTTTTCCTCCTCTCCTTTCCCTTTCTCCCCACGTGGCTGGCCCTATAGAGGCGCACCAGCCCTTGTGGGCTGGTGTGTTCCTTACTTGGCCCATTAAGCCCATATCTTTGCCGGGGGTTGCCCGGAACCCCTTCCGGTGACCCGGTATCACCCGGAACACTTCCGGTGTCCAAATACCATCGTCCTATATATGGATCTTTACCTCTCGACCATTTTGAGACTCCTCGTCATGTCTGTGATCTCATCCGGGACTCCGAACAAACTTCGGTCATCAAATCACATAACTCATAATACAAATCGTCATCGAACGTTAAGCGTGCGGGCCCTACTGGTTTGAGAACTATGTAGACATGAGCGAGACACATCTCCGGTCAATAAACAATAGCGGAACCTAGATGCTCATATTGGCTCCTACACATTCTATGAAGATCTTTATCGGTCAAACTGCATAACAACATACGTTGTTCCCTTTGTCATCGGTTTGTTACTTGCCCAAGATTCGATCGTCGGTATCATCATTCCTAGTTCAATCTCGTTACCGGCAAGTATCTTTACTCGTTCCACTACAAAATAAAGACACATCCGTGACATTTTGGGCCGAACAAATTTTTTTCTGTCATACTTATGACACTTCTTTGACGATAATTGTGACAAAACCTGGTATCATCATAGATGTGGTGGGGTCCTACTTCTATGAAAAAAAATCATGACAGAAAATGGGATTTTCATCCTGGGCGGGCTGGAGACGCAACTGCATGACATTCTTTGGGCCGTCCATGACAGAAAAATCCGTGGTAGAAGCGAGGGCGAGGAAAATATCAGGGAGTTCCCGGTTACGGTGGGTGGTCGGGGGCCGAGCGATGCGCGTTTCTCTCGTACGTACGCGCGTGTGTGCAAGGCGTTGGGCTCTAATTGAACCCGAGCGAGGCGTTGGGATCTAACTGAACCCGAGCGATTGCACTGCAGGCTACACGTTACTGAACCCGAGCGATCGATCGATCCCTTGATGTTAACTGAACCCTAGTGATTCCTTCGCTACTGCTGCTAACTGAAGTCGATCGAACACTGCTGCCTCCTTCCCCGGATAAACAGTGAGCGTTGTTGAGGGGGTTTGGATGAACAGGACCCCGTGGTAGTAGAGGCCATTGCCGCTGGATGAACAGTACCCCGGTCGACGAGCCGGTGGATGAACAGGACCCCGTGGAGGGCTGGTTGAACAGTAGCCGGTGGAGGGCTGGTTGAACAGTAGCCGGTGGAGGGCTGGATGAACAGTATCCCGTGGAGGGGTGGTTGAACAAGACCCCATGGAGAGGGCTGGTTGAACAGTAGCCGGTGGATGCTGGATGAACAGGAGCCCGTGGATGAACAGTCACAGGTGGAGGATGGAGGAGGTCGACGGTGGATGAACAATAGCCCGTGGAGGCTGGAGGAGGTCGACAGTGGAGATGAACAGTATCCCGTGGAGTCCCGTTTTGCGGTACGCTACACCCCTCCCGATGAACATGACCCCCCGTTTCTACCGTAGTGCTCAAACACAAGTCCGTTTCCTCCGTTTTGCGGTATGCCACACCCCTCCCGATCAACAGGACACCGTTTCGACCGTAGGAGGTCCAACAGAAGTCTGTTTCCTCCGTTTTGCGGTAGCCAGACCCCTCCCGATGAACAAGATCCCAGTTCCACCATGGTCGGTAGAACACATGGTCCTCGTTTCCATTGCCTGTTCCGTCCAAGCCGGTTAGCTCCTAATGAACACGACGACGCATTCCATTCCGACCCAGCCGGTTGCCTCCCCATGAACACGACGATGGTGCAGCTTCTCCGTTCCGACCCAGCCATGTACACGAGCCCTGGCCGTACGTATGCGCGAGTAGGCATTCGAGACCCCACCCGTATGTACGTATGTGGCCGTATTTTCTTTCTTGCACCCTGGCCGTTGTACATACGTGTACATGCTATGTGCACGCCTCTACTACGACATGTGCCCTTCCTTACACGGCCGCGGTTCATCGCTGCAGCCTACAGACAGACCGGTCGTATGTACATACATGTTCTCGACCGGAATGACAATGTTGCGTATGCTTCGAACAGGTGGGTCCCGACTGTCAGGTACTTCCTTCCGTGCGAAGATGTAGCTGGTGGGTCCCAGCAGTCAAGGGGCGAATATTTTTTTTGCCCGTAATATGGACGCAGTTCCTTGCGTGCGAAGATATAGCTGGTGGGTCCCAGCAGTCAAGGGGGAAACTTTTTTTTTTCGCGAAATACGGTGGCCCGTCCGGTGGGTCCCTGCTGTAAGGTGGAAGAATAATTATTTTGCGCGTAATAACAAGGCACTTCCTTGCTACGGCCCAGGACCCAGCTGTCAGCCTCTCAACATACAGTACTCTTCCGGTCGAAATCGTTCATTGACCACGTTGACCACGCCGCGCCGAGAGCACCAAGGCGGTGGACGATGGTGAGGCCTAGGAAGGGAACGACACGGAGCCGGGGATGACGCGGCAGTGGATGCCCACGCGGAGAGGAGTATGAGGGTTCACTGGTTCGGCTGCGGTGTGAGGCTGCCGTCGCCGCAGGGCCGGGCCAGCGATGGGAGTAGTAGGGGGCGGTGAGGCCCTGTGATGAATGTTACATGGCAAAACCTGCATCGTTGAATTGCAGCAAAAGAAAGAAAACAATACATTAAATAATTAAGATTTAGACAGTAAATCAATAAGATTTACTTGATGTGACACGAGTGAATCCTTACCAGGAAATCACTATGTTGAAGTACTAAACAAAAGATTGGTCATCCAACTACGCGTGGCATGCAGGGCCCCTGCCTACTCCCACAAGCAGGACAGTCCAAAGGTACTGACAAATTGTATGCACCGAACCTCCATGGGACTGGAAATCTTGGTGGATGCGATAAACCCAGCAATGCATATAGATATTGGAGTGTAACCATAATTGAAAACCGTCCTCCCAAAAAAGATGATCTGGATACTTCAAAATATATAGACTAAATTGAGTGGACAGACATTAACATAGACTGTTCTCAGGACTCACCACACACCAAAAGCGGCAGTACAAAACAATACAGGGTTCACAAACACAAATCAAGTACTGAACAATAGTACTTACTACAGACAAGCAAAGTTGCACGCATTAAACTCTGCAGACTATTTCTTGCCACCGACCTGCGGGATGAACCCCGCATAACTGACTAGGCCATGGACTTCATGAGAGATGTCTACCGGCACCATCACCATCTCCTCAACCTTGGAGAACCTAACAGAGTGGTCTTTCCACTCATAAAAATGACGATGAAGACATGCCGCATCAGATTTGTCGGGTAGCTTTACAAGAACCACACCCTTCGTAATCGAAGGCATAGCCAGGAAATTGTTGTGGTCAAGTACAACCTCGAGAACACACCTGACAACAATGCTACAAGAAAACACTAGTTCAGGACACGTGGCAGCAAGGACACTACAGCTGGATAGTTTAGCAGTAGAACTCATCCTCAGGTCTTCCAGTTCACACGGCATGACTATGAGAACTTCATCTCCACCGCGGACCTGGTTCTAATTCAAACAGAAACCAAATGTTTTATTACTACCTCCGTTCAGAAATGTAAGATGATTTTCGATATTTTACTCCATATATGACTACATATACGCATAGAAATGAGTTAACAAAGACACTAGAACATGTCTTGAAAGGCATGAGAGCAGAGGGATTACTTGCAATATCCATAACACAAGTTACTGATGCAAATATACACTCTTCAAAGGTAGCATTGATGTTCATAAAGTAGTTGAAACTAATCTATAAGAAATCATTGTCAACCTCTCGCATGTTTTGGTCAAAAGAGAAATTTAGAAATGCCATTTGGCACACAAAAATCACATGCAAGATCACCCAGAAAGTGGTACTACTAGTACTAGTACTGCGTGTTAGATGAAAAAGCACGATCAAGATCAAGAAAAAGATCATCAAGAAGAGATATTACCTGGACTTGCTTAATGAGGGATCCCGAAGAGGGGGGCTTAGACAGGGCGATGGCTTTGAGCTTGTCTGCGGTAGTCTCGGTGGGGTGCTTGCGCTTCTTCGTACCATGAGCCTCGACGGTTTTCGCTAGATCCATAGACATTACTTCGGCCGGTGCTCCAGCGTCCATCAAGAAACTGTCAAATGGAAATAAAAGAAAAGAAACAATAATCACAAACCCAAAAGAAGAACAGAGAGGGAGTTATAGGATCAGTCTCGGGGTTGCAAGACCGGACCTTGGCCAGAATCAACACCATTGATGCGCTCAACTTTCTTTCTTTTGGAGAGAAGAACAATGGCAGAAGCAGGTCTGGGTTTTCTTGAAGAAATGAGGAACAAGATGAGGGAGAAGCGAGGGTTGGGTAGAGAGGAAGCTGAGAGAGAAGAGTGAAATGATGGTTGCTTCATCCGTCCAACTTACTGCTAGAAAGGAGGGGGTTCTGTGATTTGACGGCTCATTGGGCATTACTGCGATGCTTCAATCGGGGAAGTCTACCATGTAGTTGGGCACTCTACTATGGAAAAATTTAGTGCATGGCTGGTGGACCCTGATGATGGTTGTCCCACACGTCGGCGAAAGTGAGTAGCAAAGTTCCCAACGACCGTGGAGGAGTATCCGCATGGTAGAGCGAGAAATGACGAAGCCCTAAGAGGATTCGCCCGACAACGGCGACGGCAGCCTGCAAACCCTCCTTGTCCAGCTTCGCCCCCACCATGGCGCGGAGACGGCTCAGCTCCTCAGCGATATAGGTGAAGAAGGAGACCAGGTCAGGAAGCCACACCTCGTTGAAGTCGACGGGGTGGTCCAACGGGTTTAGCCCGACAGTCGGCATGGTCGCGCTGGCACGACGGTAGGCATCGCGCAGCCATAACACATGCGTGGCAACTTGGTCCACCAAGTGGCTGAGGCGATCCTATACCTCGTCACGATTGGCCCGCTTGCGCTCCAGCTACCTCCCCTGACGGCCTATCGTATCTCCCGCTTTATGCAGCAACGTCGCCGATGCCTCGAGCATCTTTGTGGTGGACGCCTGCTGCTTTTGAAGCTCCGTGAACTCCAGCACATAACGGAGGAGCATGGCACTCCTCTCCTCCTTGAGCTCACGGAGCTCCACGTCCTTGGCCCTGAGCTCCGCATCCTTGGCCTTGAGCTCCTGTGTCAAGCGCCTCACCTCAGACTCCGTGATCTACTGCGCCGCCATGGCACCAGGTAGAAGCAATGTGGAGAGGAAGCAAAGCGGGTGAAACGGCTGAAAGGCAATGCAATCTACGGGAAGGCGGAGGGAGCCAGCCGAGGAGCGGGGAATCTTTAGGTTTTCACCATGGGAAAACACCAGTCGACGACTTCTCACATCAGGAAGCAGTGGGTTTTATAGGCGGAGTCATCGTGACTAATTACTGCCGCGCCAGCTCCCGTCAATCAAAAATTAAAAATCCTGCCGTGCATGCTCCCGTAAATCGAAAAATAAAAAATCCCACCTCGCCTGCCGCACCCAAAGACTAGAGCAACGCCGCGGTGGATATTTAAATTTACCTGCCGGCAAGGAGAAAAAAAGGGTGAAAAAAAAATGTGGCGGCGGATTAGCTAATCGGTCGCACTAGCCCAACTAGCTAGCCACTGTGCTTCACTGATGTACTTGGCGGGAAAGGTGGTCTTTCGTGATTTGACGACTCATTTACTTGCTTCGGCGCTACGACCGAGGAGGACCCAAAAAACGCGCGGTAGGGTGTCCCACGTCTCAGCAAGGAAGAATATATGCGTGCACCACCCGGGAGGACCCCGAAACCGCGTGGTAGGGTGTGCCATGTCTCGGCATGGAGGAAAAATGTGCGTGTAAAAATATACAGTATCAGACGTAGTAGTACCTATGGTTCGATCTCGGGACCCAGCCAGTCGGTCGAAAACACCCCACTAGCCACACATCTTCATCATGCTAACGTGGCACAGAGGATAGGTGTGGTTAGCTCCGTCTCGACCAGCCACAACGTGTCTTGTTCTAGGCGATTCTTCTATTTTCCATGCTTTTTTTAGTTATAATAACACCACGGCAAGCTAGCGCCACTCTTCGTGTGTGCCCGTGCATCTAAAGGTTAGACGATGGAGAGGAGAGAGAGATCGTAGACCTGGGACCCACCAGTAAGTGAGTCAACCGTCATGCTCGTGTTGACGAGGCACTCCCTCTACTCTACTCAATGTAATACTGTATAAAATCAAGTTATGGGACAAAGCCAAAAAACGTTGTTGTTTTAGGCTATCGACTTACGCTTTCTAGTTCAGGTTGCCAGTTCGAATCTCGTCTTTTAGATTTTTTAGTTTTAGGTCCAAATTTGATCGATGACAAGTGGGACCCTCGTGTGTTGTTCCGATATTTTAGTGTAGGATGGTATTTTTTGAACAAACACTTTACGCGGTTAGACAAGTAACGACACGAGTTACACGTATTTTGCAAGTTTACAAACAAAAATGACAACATCATAGAATATCACATCCACCCCGCAGCTTAGATGCTATGGTGATACGAGTTTTTACATCGTTGGAAGTGAGATCCAATGGCTTGGGAGTAGTCTTTGTAACTATGCGCAATTTCCAAACTCTCTAAATGTTTTTTTGCAAATAAAACATTCAAGCCTCGTGTGTTCCGCTACATCTTGGATCCAACGGCTCCCCATTTCTCATATTAGGTGCTCCCCGTAGCTTAATTAGCCGCTACGGTGATACGAGCGTCTAGGTCGTATGATCTGTGATCAGATGGCACATGTGTAGTACTTGTACTTTCTGCGCAATTCCCAAACTCTCCAAGTCGTATATTGCAAAAGCATTAAAACCTCCTACTGTGTGCCGTTAGATCTCCGTGAACTCGTATCACCATAGAATCTATGGTGCGGGAGCACCTCATATTCTCTCGTGCGAGAAAACATCAGGTGCTCTCGCAGCTTGGATGCTACGGTTATACGAGCTTCGAGGTCGTTTGATCTGAGAGATCCAATGGAATCTGAGCAGTCTTTGTGCTTGTAAGCAGTCGCTGAACTCGTTGGGGGCTTTTCTGCAAAAAAACATTCAACCACCGAGGAGTTGTTGGGTCACAAATCCAACGGCTCGAAGAGCTTAGATCACCAAAGCATCTAAGGTGTGGTAGCACATGATATTCTTACATACAGAGAATATGATGTCCTCCTTCATCTTAGATGCTACGGTGATCTGACTTCAAGGTCGTTGGATATGGGATCCAAGGGCATCTGAGTAGTTTTTGTACAAATTGTGTGCAATTCTCAAACTCATTAAGGTTTCCTATAAAAATATTAAGACATCATGTGAGCTGCTATATCTCAGATCTACAAGCTCCAAGCAACTCGTATCAGCATATAGCATCTAAGGTGTGGAGGCACACGATATTATCTCGGGGAGGAGGGTGGTGCACAACCAATCGGTGTTTGGGAGCTAGGGTGGGGACAAATATAATCTAAACAATCGTAAACAGAGCTTCAAAAATTTATCTAAGGTCGAGCTGTTAACCCCTGACAATCCGCCTAACACAACATTTTCATGTACTGTAGTACTAGACTTAATATTCATGTTTCAGTTTCATGTTCATTTTAAATATTGAATTGAGGACCATGCATGTCTTACATTTTACTCCCTTCGTTCTTAAATATTAGTCTTTTTAGAGATTTGAAATGGACTAGCACATACGGATGTATATAGACATACTTTAGAGTGCAGATTCACTCATTTTGCTCTGTATGTTGTCACTTGTTGAAATCTCTAAAAGACTAATATTAAGGAACAGAAGGAGTATTTTTGAATTCGTGTCATACATGCATGGTTTGGAAAAATAGATGCACTATACTTATTGGATTGTTTTTGCGTTCGTGTCATACATGCAAGTTTTTTCACCACCATATTGTTCATCTTTTAAATTTGAATTTGCAATGAAAAACTTACTAGGGATACCATGAAATGTGAAATCCACATTGAGATCACTATATCACAAACTCACTGTATTTCAAGAAGTCGTCATAAATCAATTACCATGTCGAGATTACTATTTGCAAGGAAAATACGGGCATTGTAATACACATAGATTCGTTCGGAAATTTAAAAGATTCCTTTCGTATTCTTGAATGGTACCCAATGGCGTACCAGCCAGACCTTGGCTCATGTTGATCCTTAAAAAAACCGGGCTCCTGTCCTTCTGGTGGCGTGCATGGTACGCACATTAGCCTACCCCAACCAGTCGAGCCTCCGCGTTTCGAGTTGAAATATCTGGCGGCCAGAATTCTAGCCCTAGGAAATTCCCCTCATGTCCCCGGTCCATAATTACTACCGATGAACAATGGAGGGATGATTTAGTAACTAGACAACGTTACCTACTGTGCTGAGCATGGTTCAATTCCCTCGGTCGCCACTCCCCACCCGTCAACTGCATTGCCTAGTACTACTACTACTACACCAGGATGAGCACGGAATTGAGCCCGTTTGTTCGTGCCTAGTACTTGAGTTAATATATCAGGGACCCCTAAAAAATAGTTAATATATCAGGCAATGCACTGGTACGGATGGATTATCCTTTTACTCTGCATATATAACTTGTCTGAAGTCTAACTAAGCAGAATGTTTGACCAAATCAATTCTTAAGGAATACAACAGGACAGATGTATTGCTTGAAAATTTATTGCATGATGCAGGTTATGATATTGTTTTGAATCCTGGATTTTAAATTTCAGAAAATCCAAAAGTGACTAGAAATTCATGAAACTGAGCATGGTCACGTGATATGGCACAAATATTCCTTCGTAATATTTTCTTTAATTTGAGACAAGCTGCTTATGACAAGTTGCACAAATGAAGATCCAAGGTATTTTGGAACAAAGACCTATCACGTTAAGGAGAACGCTTTCACTATGGAAACTGTGGGCGTTTAAGTGCCACCACGAGTCCCGCTTCTCATCGGTAGGTGCCGTCCGAGCAAGCGTGTGAGTTGACGGGAGGCGTCTTGAGTAGACCGCGCCGCCCGGCCGACAGGAGGCGTCTTGAGTAGGCGCTCTGCAGAGCTCACCGGGAGGTGAGCCCTTTGACCAGGCTCCGCCGCCCACCTTCGTCCCAACTGCTCCCACTTTTAATGTTGTCGACGCTGCAGTTTAAAATCAACCCTGCACTACCCGGTATCGCTACAATCTTCTCTCTTCCTCTCTGATTCTCCTGTCGTCTACCTCCAACCAGCCTGACCTAAACGCACGCCATGCCGCATCACGATGGTCTGCCCTTAGTCTTCCAGTTTCCTGAGGAAGACACCCAACCGGAGTCTCAAGAACATAAGGCACTTTGGGACGAGCTTGAACCGGCCATGCGGGAAGACGCCGCGCCTGTCCCCGCTCCCGTCACCCCGACTGCGCCAGCGCCCATCCCCATAGCGTTGATGGGTTGGGAGCCGCACATTGTCACCGATCTTGATGCCACGAGGTCCCCGCCGACTTTCACGCGCATGTGCACCTGCCAGCGCATACGCCTGCGCGTGCACTAACGTGCACGCCGGTGCCGGTGCCCGTGCACCTGCCAGCACATGCGCCTGCGCGTACACTGACGTGCGCGCCCGTGCACACAAATGTCTCCACCGCACCGTTGCCAGCGCCTGTCCCCGCAAGGGTGCCAGTGCCCCCCTCAGCGGCATGGATGGCCGCCGCAGACTGTTCCTTGCACCAACTCCATTCGCCTCCTCCTGCCAGTTGACTCGCTCCTGGAGACAGAAGTCCTGAACATTGGGCCTTCCTTGAAGCTAGGGCCAATGTCCAGGAGTACGCCAACAACGGCGCAAGACGCCGCCGTCACCGTCGGTCAGTGGCCCGACGACACACAAAGCACGACAGAGGAGCCGCTTCCCACCGCAAGACGCCCCCCTGCCGCCGCGTAATCTAAATTTTCCATGAAAAACGTTTGGATTGCCATGCTTAAAATCCGAACATTTATCATTTCCATTTATTTTAGATTGATCGTTGTATGAATGTAAAGTCGGAGTCAGACTGAATGAAATCTATGGTTTGATCGATTGAATGTTCTGCTAGAGCTATATCAAATTAAATATAAAATTAAATATAAACATCATCAAGCCACATGTGTTCCTTCTCATCCAACGACCTAGACTGCTTCAATGTCGAGCGCTCAACACGTTTAGCGTGCAGTTAATTTCATGCCAAAAATAGTGCTAATCACATAATAACACGCAAATAATATCCTACTTAATATCCGCATGCACTTAATATACTTCCAAATTAACGTGAATTACATGTACACATTGACTAGCACTACTAGTACGTGAAACTGGTGCCGTAACTTGTGAACACGCCCAGATGGTCAACGGCAACATCGCCCGCGAGTTCTTCGTGTTTGCCCGTGCGTCTAAACGTAGAAGGGGAGGAGAGAGAGAGAGCACACATGGAACCCACCAGTAACTGAAGGCGAATAGTACATGCTAACGAGCCGGGCCCACTAATGTACTAAAAATAATATTACATGTTATCCATTAAATATGTTGTGGTAATATAAAAACATTATATGAACAAAGGGGGGTACAACAACCATTGATGTTCTACATATGTTGCCTATTGACGTGCGGCTTGAAGGACCTGGTCGCATGTTCGATCCTCTTCCTTTATTTTTTAATTTGTATATGGGTCCAAATTTGTTTCATGACAGGTGGGCCCCTCGGTGTGTAGTTTGTGTCAATTTAATTTGTGGGTCGAAATATGTTCCATTCCAAGTGGACTATCAGTGTGTAGTTTTGTAGCTTTTTTGTAATAATCAGAGTTTTTTGCAATAATACCATGGTGCGATGTTGAAGGCGAGATAGGACGTGCGAGAGAGCGATGACCGAGCTAGAGGGAAATCAATTGGGGGAGGTGCGTGGGTTGCAACGGTGTTTGGAGTAGTTGTGGGCCGAATGCTACGAAAATATAATCTACCACCGGAATAAATGCGTTACACAAATTAATCCAAGGTTGGATTCCCCCTCGCAATGTAAATAGCTCCGGCTTTGTGAGGGATGGAGAGGTAGCTTCAATGTGTGGAAGATACGGCGTGAGAAAGCGAGGTCAATCGAGAGACATATTGATAGAGAGACAAAGTGAGTGTGGTCCGACATATTGATAGAGCAACATGCATATATACTAGGTTTGGAAAAGTTGACATTGACTTGGTTATTGTGCTATTTTTGTAGGTCATATGTTTGAATCCATCCAAAAGTTTTCTGACACATAGTGTAATTCAAATAACTAATTGTATGACACACACACTCTAATCCACGTTAGCGTGGATACCGTGGATACCGTTTCGTTTTTTCTTCAAATAACTCCTCATTAATTAATTTATAGTATCTCGTTTTGAATGACTAATTATTTGCAATGAAAACACGGGCATGGTAATACATACAGATTCGTTTGCAAGTGAAAGAAGATCCATTTGCATTCTCAAATCTCCTCTCAAATGTAGGTGCACCAGGCAGACTAGGGTCGTGTCGTGGTGGTTGCGTGTGTCGTACGGACCCTTAGCACCCAGCCACCCGCCCCCTCCCTCCCCCCACCCCCACAAAAAAAGGATGACGACAAAATAAGTTCGCGCTTCATGTTTTGGATTGAAATATCTGGCGGCCCCAATTCCAGCCCTGCAAAATCTCCCTTCTCCACCGTCCCCTTCTGCACCTAGATTGCTCAAATCCCCAGTTCGCCGCCGACCCAAGAAAAGTTCGAATCACCCCTCGTCTCGTCTCTTTCCCCATCTCTGTGCCGGACGACGACGACGGTCGCGCTTCACCACCGCACCGGAGCTACCTCATCTACGCCCTCGTCCACCGCACCGGGTGGTCCACCGACAACATCGGCCGTCGCATCCGACGTGCCTCACAGACACCGACTTCCACCACATCAGGTGCGCTTCATCGACGCCGTCTCCCACCTCACTGGGGCTAATTCACCGAGCACATTGTCGCACCTCCGCCCCGAGGCCGTTGGGGCTTCACCAACGGTCTCGTCCACCGCATCGTAGCACTCTGCTGCCACAAAAGATCTACATCCGTGAGCGGCTAGCCAACGCTAGTGCATCACCCTCAACGGCTCTGAAGTGACCCGCATGCCCAAACGCCGGCCTGAACTAGGTATCCACACATCACTCCCTTGTGCACTGTTCCGACGATGTTTGGATACCCTTTCATTGTGCTCTTAGCTTACATGCCTATGCAACTCTCACTTTAACTCTTATTTCTTCTGGAGATATCATCTGAAACTAGCAAAACCATTTTTTAGTGAAGCATGACAGCGCTACGGGATCTGGAACACATCCTGCACACCCGTATAACCTTGTAAGTATCTGTCCTCCGGTACAACAGCAAGGTCGATTCCTCTTATTTGATCAACCATTCACCGTGTCAAAAATGCAGAGGGGGATGCAAGGAGCACAAGGCCTGCACATCCAAGCAAGTGGTCACATGGACTTGTACATGGAACATCCCAAGCGCAAGCAGAGCTGCAGTGAGCCAATATAACGAGCTAGCGTAAGTCCCTGCATTTCATTTAATTCGTACTGGCATGCGTGTATGATTTGTGTGCAGTGGCGGATCCACGAATTCAAGTTACCAGTGGCGAACATTTAACTTAAAAAATATGAAGGCACTTGCACTCCAGAAATCAACATAACTTGAGAAATGTGAAGCTACATGCACTTTGAAAACCAGCTAAAGATCCAAAGTAGTTCAGATTATAAAACACTAAATGCTGCAAGCACCAAAAAACACAAAATGCAACATGGTGTACAAGGACTACTAACATGGTCTGTACCTGCTTGAATTATTCGTTCTCTGGCTGAAAATATCGAAGTGTAATTGCACCTATAACCAGTGCGCAAACTGCATACCAATATATCTATCCTGCACAAGTATGCCAATAGTTTCAAACAACAAATTAGTAAAGTATTTATGCTACGTTATCATGATACGGGGACTTACTGGTAGATGGCCTCGACATTTCCTCAAGCCATGAAAATGTACTATAATTTGCTTGTCATCAACGCCTGCAAATCTCTATGTCTCTCTCAACATAGCAAATCATCATTAGACACTAAATCCTTCAATGGGAGCTTGCAAAATGCTTGCATTAGATCCCTCATTAGACACTATATGTTCATCACCAGGAGCATGTAAAATGTTTGCATTAAATCCTTCATTAGCAGTCTGTTCATTAGACACTTCAGGCTCAAGTATAACATGAGCTTGTATGTTTGCACCAGAAACTTGATTAGATACATCAGATTCAGTCAGTTCAGTATTGATTCGGGGAGTTATAAAATAAGCAGAAATTGGTTTCATTTTCTCATAGATTCCCTACATACAAGCATTTTTACAACACCGTCATCTTTAACTATTGTCCAGAAATTGAACAGTTGAATTAGATATAATCAGGGATATGATGTACCTGCTCGTTGCGCATGCTACTCTTGCAAGCTGCGACTGTCCGTTTGCGCAAGCTCGATGACATGCCCGTGTTGCCGCCGCTGCCTCCCACACGGGCTAAACCCAGGGTTAGATCTTCATCTTCTTGTCCTTCCTTTTGATTGAAGCCCGGTGACCGCCCTCCAATGAGGGCGCGAGGAAGTGTTGTGTCGGTCTGTCCAGCGGCGGCTAGGTTAGAAGCGAACCAGACTGGACGCTGGAGCGAACGAATTGGGATTTTTCCTGCTGTCGATCGATATGGGAGGTGCTCGTTTAGGACGTGATCCTGTTATAGGGCCCGCCTTGCACTTACGTTATTGGCCCATCCAAATTGAAACATTTTTATTCATTTTTTACATTGCCTGATTGTGCTTTGGGCCGAACAAAACTAGCCTGGGCCAACCTGGATGACTCAAACTAGGTGCACACTTTCCAGCTCCCGAGGCGGCCGCCCATACCAGCCCCTATGGTGGCGTCGCACCGTTTTGTGTGTATGATTGGGGTAGTGAAAAATATTCCAGTGGCACTTTTGATTTAACCACAGAATGGTTGAATTGCTTATTTGTATGAACTGAGTTCGCCAATAATGTGAAGGATGCCAGTCTTTTCATCCTATTATAGATTGCTTAGATCTCGATATGCCAAATGTAATCGCATGAAATATACAGTAAAAGCTAGTGTGATGTGTGTGGCTACAACTAGTATGACTACACGTCCTCATATAACATATCAAGGATGTACCATCTTACCAGATTAACCATTCGACTTACCAATGCAGTGTGGGAAGAAAGAAGTATTGGGACTGCGTATCCAAGCAATTGATGCCATGGACTCCTTCGTAGAACCTTGTAAGCGAAAAAGAAGTTGCAGTATGTCTGTACAAAGAGCTAGCGTAAGTTCGGTTATCTGCTTCTCAGAATTTTAGTTAGCCACTTATTGCAAAATTGTTCAATTACGTTGCTTGGCTTAATTTAGTTTGCTACTGATTACATAATGTCATAGCCTGTTAATCCTATTATAGACTACGCCTATCTATGTGTTTGATACTTACTGTTAAGAATTACCTGTTTGCTTGAACTTAAATAGCTACTTAAGCACGTAGATAGCTGGCCATATGTACTTCTAGGGTGCAGCAGAATTCACGTGTAATTTACATTCTGATACCCTGTTTGTTTAAATGGTTTGCTGTTATCACTTGTAGCACTAGTAATGTTTGAATGTTCATAGATAGACAACTGCCAGGTTTATATGAGGGACACCGTCTTTTTAACTTATATATGTGTTGGAATCATTTTGCTTACATCAAGGAAATTTACAGATGTCTATGTTGCTGGTAAACGGTACCGACTTGTTACTTTAATACGTTGCCAAGAACTTGTTAGTTTTACTAGTTCATTTGTAATTAAATACATTGCCAAAACCGGTTAATTTACTAGTTTGATGTTAGTTTCTTATGGCTCTTGCTAAACTTTATTTATTGATTGCTAACATTCAACTTTGCAGGATCCAACTGAAACTCCATTGGCACGACAGGTATGTTTTCAGAAACTTCCTTGTTTACCTGGTTTGCTGCTGTAACTTGTTGTTGTAATCATCTTACCAACTTTAAGTTTTCAGGATCGAATTGGAAGTCCAATTGCACAGCAGGTACATTTTCAAAAATATTTTTGTGTAACAGGTTTGCTGCTGTAACTTGTTGCTCTAATCAAGTTACTGACTACTCAACTTTTCAGGATCCAAGAGAAACTCAAATGCCACAATAGGTTCCTTTTGCATAACTTGTTTGTTTAACTACTTTGCTGCTGCAATCGGTTGCTCTAATCACGTTACTGGCTACTCAACTTTTCAGGATCCAAGAGAAACTTCCATGCCACAACAAGTACCTTTTGCAAAACTTGTTTGTTTAACTGCTTTGCTGCTGCAGCAACCGGTTACAATGATGTTAATAACTACTTTTCAACATCCAATTGAAACTCTTTAATTCCTTGATTGTTTAATTGGTTTGCGATTATAACTCCCAGTTGAGATGTTTTGCTAACTTCAACTTTTCGGAATCCAATCGGAACTTTAATGGCAAAACAGGTTAGCCCAAGATCAAAGAGCGAGGTTCCCATGGACATTGTATCATCCCACAGCAGTGGCAGCGGCCCAATCGTGCATCATGAATTGCCAACTGCTGATGCTCTAGAGGCTAAACTAGTGGTAGAAAGAGATTCTGCTTCTGCACTTAGATATGAAGTTGCCATGTTGAGGAAGCAAACAACACAATCACAAGCAGTACTCAAGACAACCATTAAATATTTGGTGGATTTCAAAAGCGAAGCAAGCTGAGGCCGACCGCATTGTTAAGGTCTGAAGGAAAAAGGAAATTAAATTCCCACTTGGTAAATCATAGGTGAAATGTTCTTTCCATCGTTGAATAACCTTTGTGTTGTTTGTTCATGTAATCAATCAAACCATTTGTTTTAGAGATCATGTAATAATTCTTTTTTGTTTTTGGTTTGTAATTTTATTTGAGCACAAGTGTGTATTAATTGATCAGACTCGGAGACATTTCATTTTGATTGTTGTGCTGGACCTACAAATATGCCAATCGGGCTGAATGTGCATTCAGCAATAATAATAGTATAGATGGACCATAAGTGGCACGCATCGGAAAGGGCCAAGATGCTGTAGTAGCTTCGCTGAAAAAAGGATGTTGTTCTAGCAAAAAAATGTACAACGGCCTGGCTTATGTATGTTAGTTGATATTATTGATCCTTATACTCTATAAGTGTTTATATGTCAGTTAGTTATGTACATTCTTGGTTGATTGACTCGGTATTTGAATCTTGATAAATCGCTTGTGTATATATCTAAATGGGAGTACACATTATGCTGCGTGTGACATTTGAGTTGGACATAAAGTGTTCCAAATATTCGAGTTCACCTTAAACTGGATTCTAGCTTCTGAATTTGAGTATCAGCATTTGTAAATCATATTCATATATGACAGTGGAATACATCTTTGTCGTGGTTTTGAAGATATATAAAAACACATAGAATGATTTATAAAGATTCGTATAGGAATACAGAATGGATTCAAATTTAGTTGCCAGGGTAAACGTGGATGCTTATTGTCCCAAAATTCGAAAGAAGTGGCAAAATGTCCACTCCCACGTCGGCTACCCGCAGCCAAGTGTTTGGGAGATGGAAATTACTGTCTACCCATTACACGGACAATCTATCGGCACGATTTCCGCTGCTTTCAATAGGGGTAGGTTAGTAACTTCAATTAGACGTGACATGACCGCCTCTGAGCCCATTCTGACATGGTGGGCACCAAACATGGGCGGCAAAACACATTCGATTCAAGCTCGTCCGAAAGACCTATGTTTCTCCCTCCATTTCCCCATTCATGCACGGTGGGCGGCAAAACAAACTCGACTCGGCCGAAATTGATGTAGGCAAATATTTTCAATAGGTGCAGGTTTGTAACTTCACTCAGACGTGACACAACCACCCTACCTGTCAGCCTCGTTCATACATCGTGGGCGCTGACCATGGGCACCAAAACACCGTCTCCTCGCCCAAAATCGCTCTGGGCAAATATTGGCGAGATGCGAGATTACCGTCCTATCCCCAACCAACGAAACGTCCAAATTTTAAACGGGGGCTAAGTTCGTAACTTTCCCATATTTCATATAGGCGCGTCCCAAAAACATGGTTCCCCGTACCTCTCCCTCCATTTTCCCATTCATGCACCGTCCATGCTAGAACACCATCCCCACACCAGCCTCCTCCGTCTGCCACCCCATCCATCGCCATCGTCCTCCACCCGATCCATCACCACCGTCCTCCACCATGCAGGAGCGCCTACCAAGACTGCATCGTCCACTGCTAGAGATGGACGTTTCTCATCCACGGAGACGGACCAAGAGCCTTGCATCGCGTCCTCTCGCTTCATCGACGCCATCATCCTCTTTGCCGGGGCCACTCACACGACCTTCTCTTCCACCGCAATGGGACTTATCCCCCGATGCACCCGTCTATCGTCGCAGATCTGCTTCAACGCCACAGACAACCATCGCACCCCCGATGCCTACACGGCACCGCAAGAGAGGTGGTACTTCATATCTCTTCAACTTTTTGATCTCTACCAAAAACTAGATTGTAACTTGGTTACTCTACTTTCTTTTCAGATCTTAGAATTTAGTTCTTAATTCGAAGCAAACACTGGATGCTAAGTATCATTTCTCCGGTTTGCAGCTTTAAATCTGCCATGGCACAGTCATAGCGGTTTAATTGATCATGCTTAGGGTTTAATTGATCATGTTGGTTCTGTGGTGGTTTCTTGAATAGAAGTCGGAGGGGAAACCCTCTTTTGCTAAAAAAATGCTTAGGGTTTCCCCCTTTTATGATCACTATACGATCAGAATACGTGCTTCGTGTCATAATAGCACTGCTCCACCCATTAAGCTAAACAAGCTTAGTTGTTCAAATACGAATCTGATATTATTAAAACAGAGTCGTTTAATTGGTCAGCTAAATGTTCCTAATTTAGTTACAAAAATGCATGTTCGCTGCTCAGGTGTGTATCTCTATAGGGTGCCCACGGTGGGCCGGCCCACCATGGGATTTTGGATCATCCCAAGCCCTGATTACCCTCTGTTCTGCTACACGCTTCCGATCTCTACTAGCCCCCAGCTGCCTGCCTCGCCGGTGACATGCCGTCCCCGGACGGCATGACTCTAGGAGGAGATGCCGGACTAGCAGGAGGTCAGGAGCCGCTCACCCTACAACATCACCGCTGCCCGGGCGCGCCGCCGTGCCTACCTTCCCAGTCCGTTCAGGGCTCAGGCGTGCATCACCCACTAAGCCAACCCGATTTATCCTGAGATACGTCCTCAACACTCAGCACTTCAGCAGCCACTCCCCATGTAACGCCCCGGATACAACTTTCCATATTCATAACTCCAACTCTTGCCTTTTCCGGAGATGCGATATATTATTTCCTTCGTGGTTGGGTTTTTGTTTTTTGTTTTGCATTTTGTTCATGTCAGGCATTTCATTTCATCGCATCATTCGCATTGCATCCGCATGTTTTCATAAAACCTCGTAGCCGTTCACAGTTGCCCTTTTCTCTCTTTGCCTCCGTTGTCATTTTGTCAGGCCCTTGTCCTCGTTGACCTCTCAGACCCCTCGCTTGCTCGCCTGAAACTTCCCCGAACCCGAACCGCACGGTCATGACCGATGGGTCCGGATCATCACCAAACCTCTCTAAAGCATCATCGGTTTCTCTTTTGGACTCCCTAGCTATTTTATTCGCGACCGTCCAATTACGATCGGAGGGACCTAACCGCACTAAACTGTTTTCATATGTTATAAATATAAGGTCCAACCCTAGATCCTAGTGGTCTTGTCCCATCGATCCCACTGCGCCACCACTCCACCTGGTTTCCTCGGGATCCCTCCCGGACCAACCAGCAGCCTCCTCCCTGATAAAAAAAATTCCTCTCTCGTTCTCCACCAGCCACCTTCCTTCCTCGTTTTCAGATCCAGCCAATTCACCGCAGCCTCGCTCCCAGCCACGCCTCCTCGCAACCCGCCGGCGATCGGACCTCGCCGGAGATGAGTTCCCCGCCGTGCCCTGCTCCCTTCCTTCCCCATCTGCTCTCTCTTTCTTTCTCTCTCTCTCTCTCTCTCTCTCTCTCTCTCACGCTGCTCTCTCCTTGTTGTCCTCGCAGCGCCATCATGGAGGCCCAGCTCCAACCCGTAGCAGCTGCACTGCCGGAGTCGCCATCACCTCGTCCCCTCGTCCAGTTCCCGGTGACCGAGTCGTCTCCCCGTCGTAGCAATCTTGCTGTCGTGGCGCGGTTTTGCCCGAAGAGATGCCCGTGTCGCTTTGGCCATGCCTCCCAGCCGCGCCTCGTCCCCGCATCCCCGAGCTCCCTCACATGGCGTTCTCGCGCCCGAGCTCTTCATCAGCCTCGCGTCACCGGAGTCAAGTCACCGGCCGCCCGAGCCCCGTGCGCCTGTGCCTCGAGGACCTCCTCGTCCCCAACCAGCGTCACCTCCGGCCTCCATCCGCCTTCAACCGCCTGCTTCGTGCGCCTGCGCCCGCGAGCGTCCGAGGCCGCAGCCACCTCCTCGTCCAGGACCACCTCCCCGCGCCGGCGAGCGCCACCGCCGGAGCTGCTCCGTTCCTCACCCGAACCAGCAGGCCGTCCTCACCGCCCTGCCCCTTTTCCCTCCTTCGCTGAAGCCCTCTGTCTCACTGGACTCCCTCTCTTTTCTCTGTAACAACAACGCCATGGATGCCGCCCCAAGCTTCGTCGCCGGTCGCCTCCATCTCGCCTCCGGTCAGATCCGGCGCCCCGTGGCCGGATCTGCCTGTCCCCGTCTGTTCCTGGCCGTCGTTTCCTTGCCCCGCCACTGCAAGTCCCGCGTCTTGCCTCCTCTGACTGTTGCCTCTGCGTCGAGCGAGGCCAGGCAATCACGCGCTCATTGACCGCATCGTCAACCCGCGCGAGCGGGTCGACCTCCAGCCGCGCGCCAAGGCCCAACTCCTCTTCGCCAGATCCGCCGGCCTCCTTTGCTTCCAACTGGGCCATGGCCCATGGTGAGAAACCACCCCGGCGCCCATGTCCTGTTTCGGCCTGTAGCTCTAATTCGGCCCGATATGTTTTTTTCCTGGTCCTGCGAATTTAGCATTATCCCAGGATTTACCAGATTTGCAGAAACTCCCTTGCACTTCTTGCATATAATAACTCATGATCTGTGCATCACATGTAAAAACTATATATATGTATAATGCTTAGAATTTTGTGTAGATGTCAGGACCCCGATCCTAAGTCACACCGATCTAGCATGTAACACATCATATCACTTTGCGGCCTCACGCACGGTATTCCCACGGGTGTCGCCTTACCATGGCCCGGGACCGTTTGCGTCTTTTGGCTCACGTATATGATAGTGTCGCTAGCATCCATATGACAAAGAACCCGGGCCGACATGGCTAGTCGTGAACCCAAAGCGGCGCTAACCTATGGGGACAGGCATACATGAAACACTTGAGCATGTCGGTCATCAGCGTATGAACTTGGGCTGTAGCAGGCTAACAGGACTCCGGTATCCCGGCTGTAGCAGCTAGGCAGGACTCAAAGTATCACCGCGTGACATTTCCCGAAGGACAGACATAAGAACGAAATGAATCACATGCCGGCCAGTCAAGTGTCCAAGCGGTAGTCTTTGGGCTAGCAGGACTCGTGAACCGGCTGTAGCGGACTACTATCGCTCGAATCACGAGACTACATTTCCCCATATGAGAGGCTGCCAAGGATAAACAACTAGTTTGTCGGATCCCACACATACCAAGCATTTCAAACATACACATAATATGCTCAATATGTGTAAATACGACGTGGCATCACAACATAACTCTCGACTCAAATATTATTCATTAGGCTCCGAGGAGCGGGATATTACAAACATGGGTCTCATGACCCAACACTCGAAACATACAAGTCAAAGCACAAGCGGAAGCTAACCATGTCTGAGTACGCACAACTATAAATGAAAAAGGCTGAGAAGCGACTATCTACCAGATCTGCCGAGGCACAAGATCGTAGCTGAGGTAACAAGCTAAGCGTCGAAGTCAAAGCGGAACTACTAGCGAGGCCGACGTCTCTCGCAAAATATAAAATAAGCAAGCGTGAGTACAATTGTACTCAGCAAGACTTACATCGAACTAACTACATATGCATCATTATCAAAAGGGGGTGGTGGAGTTTGACTGCAGCAAGCCAGCTTTGACTCGGTGGCTATCTGAACTACATTGCAAGTAACTCTTTTGAGGTGGCGCTACGAGTCCACATATTCACCATATCAATACACCACTATGGACCGCTCCGTTTACCTACGAGCGCCATCCATAGCACTCACGCTTATCTTGCGTATTTTAGAGTATCCACTTTCACTTGTCTATGAACTATGCAAGGGTCCAAGTTTCCATATCCGAGGAATCGGCTATTGAATAGATAATGATAACCTGCGGGTGTACTTCTTCACACACGCTCGCCACTTATCGCCTGACACGTCATGTACCTCGGCAACCTTCAAGCGGAAGCAGGCGAGGGAGTCGGCCACGACCTGACTAACCACACAAGTCTCGTCCAGGTTTATCGCCTATTCGGGTTCCATCCGCAAGGAGATCCGGCGGGTGTCGCTCACGGCCCCAAGCGATGTGAGCAGGGTTCCCAAGCCCACCAACCGGTGCCACTTGGTACACCGTGCCCTTGTGCCTAGTCTGTCCCAAGCCCACCTGCAGGGTGCCACTTGGTAGACTACTAACACTACCTACAAACACGAAACTAGTTGCAACTCCCGGACAGAGATCGAGTTGATTAATAAGTCGAGAGGGTCGAGTTACGGAACCCAATGTGTGGTAGTAACTGTTCATGGATCACAAACACAGAACTCAGTTCACGAGGGCGGCTGCAATGAGACAACCCACCATGTACTCCTACATGGCCTCTCACCGCTACCTTTACCAAATCGTGTTCACATACTTAGCTCACACACGAGTGGGACATGTTCACCACTTTCCAATTCATTCCCGATGAATCAGACCGACTCAACTCTAAGCGAGCAGGCATGACAAACAAGCATAAATGAGTAGGCACAACATGGGCTCAAACAACTCCTACTCATGCTAGTGGGTTTCATCTAATTACTGTGGAATGACAGGTCATGCAAAGGATCAAGGGGTTCAGCTACCGCAGCAAGTAACAGTTGAATCGTTGTTGTCCTAATGCAATAAAATAGAGCAGGAGCGAGAGAGTGGGATTATATCGGAATGAACAAGGGGGTTTTGCTTGCCTGGCACTTCTGAAGATAATAGTTCTTCATCGGTGTCATCGATTTCATCGTCGATACGTCGTCTACCGAGGGGGGGACAATTACCGGCAATAAGAGAGAACACAATCAATGCAATGCACATTCACATGAATGACATGTCATATTAAGGTACTGAATTTACCTAATGCAATAATAATCCAAGTTAGTTGGAGTGGAATTCAAACAAGGTTGAATTCCAACTCAAAATGCTATTTCCTAAATTACCCTAATCATGATTCATCCTATTCAGTGATGTTAACTTGTTCAAACATGCATGATCATGGCATAAACAGATTCTTCATATTTTTCTGATCATTTTTCATATATAACTTATTTCCATCCGAGTTACGGTTGAATTTATATGATTTTTAGAAGTTTTGAATATATTCTGGAATTCCTGATTTAAATTAATTCCAGAAAATGAAATATTGCGTCAGCACTGCGCAGGCATGACGTCAGCGGTCAACTGCGGCTGGCTGGTCAAACCTGACGTGTGGGGGCCACACGTCAGTGACACGGGGTTAAACAGAGGGGTTAGTTTAAATTTAATTAAAGATTAGGGGCACGAGGGCCCACCGGTCGATGTCGATGGGGAGATTAGGTGGTGATTAGCCTTAAGCTAATCACCGACGACCGGACCCGTGGCAGGCTCGGCGACGGGGCTCGTCGCGGTGGCCTCTGAGCACGGCGGAGTCCGCGCCACGGCCACGAGGCGGCGTCGGAGAGCACCGGGCGTAGCCGTGCTCTCGCGCACTGGTGGAGCGGCGGGGCGAGCTGGGGCCGGGGCTCGCGGGAGTGGCTTCAGCGCGCGCCGGAGCTCGGGTGGAGGGGAAGTGGGCTACGGCGTGCGGGGGCGAAGCGGAGAGGGGAGGCGGTGGCGGAGCTCACATGATTCTGCGACGAACAGGGCGGCGAGGTCGGGGAGGGACCGGAGCAGCCGTGGCGGCGGAGGGGATCTCCGGCAATCGGAGACGAAGGCGACGTCGGTGGCGGCGCTCCAGGGCCTCCCGCGCCACGTGATTCGACGGGGAGGTAGCGGGCGGCGGTGCGGAGCTAACGGACACGGGGGGAGGGCGAGGGGGAGAAGGTGGCCACGGCGGCGAGCGGTGGCGCTCTCGGTGGCGTTCGGGAAAGAGAGGGAGAGAGAGCTCCAGGGGAGGGGAAGGCGAGAGAGAGTGGGGGGAAGGATCCGGGGCGCGCGTGGCGTCGCGCGGGACCGTCCAGAGCGGCGAGGGGGAGGGCAGGCAGGCAGGGAGGGAGGTGGCGTGGCGCGGGCGGGCGCTGCAGCGTCGACGCGCCCATCCCCTGTCGGGGAGGAAGACGACAGGGGGGGAGGCGGTGGTGGGCTGGGCTGGCCAGCTGGGCGGCCAGCCGCCCAGCAGTCTTTGGTCATGGTGGGAAGGTAAGCCAGTAAGGCTTTTACCTACTTTGTTTCCTTTTATTATTTTCGACATTTGTTTTGATTTATTTAAAATACTAAACCAATTTATTTAATCATGCCAATTTTTGCGAGGAGCTTGCTATATTATTCGAGCTCCTCAACAAAAGGGCACAATTTTGGACAATATTATATATATATAATAATATATATCCAAGGCAAATATTTAATGTATTAATTCCAAATGCCCAAAATAAATACTTATGAGATCCTAAAATATTGGTTAGGTTGTTATCTCTGCCCAATATTTTCAGAGGGCCACATGAGCATTTTCTTGGACCCTTTTGGAGCGATTTTTATTTAGGTCATTTCCAAAAGTGATTCTGAGGGTTTCACAAATCCCCATTTCAATTTTCATGGAAATTAACATGATGACATGAATGCCCTAATGCAACTAATGTCAAGCAATTCTAGGGTTGTGACAACTCACCCCCACTAAACAAGAATCTCGCCCCGAGATTCAAGACGTGAGGTAAGAGGAAAAGGGAGGTCACAAACTATTACAATCCTCATGATCCAATTGCCTTCTCGAAGATGTTGGTTCACTCCCTCTTCTTGGTCTTGACGTCTTCGAGATCTTCACCCGACTTGACAACAGAAAGAAGGGGAAACCCTACATGATTCGATCTTCACGAAGATCAGGTAAACATGATCAACTCACGAACTGAGATGGTGTCACATCTCGAGTTGAGACACAGAATGCATCGAGTGGGATGGAGAACAACGACGAGGTTTGATTAGTGGCAACAATTCCACGCTTTAGGAAGATGGTGGATGGTGTCAAGGTGGCGAGGAAATATTTACCATGATTCAATAACGGGACACCTCGAGAAAGGTGGCGCAAGAACTATCCCCTTAAGTGGCAAAAAGAATTACTTTTGATCCATAGATCATTGGAACTCTTTATACCAGCCTAAGGCAATCCCGAGCGATCATTTGGTGGAGTGCAAAGGAATGGTACACCCAGACTAGAATGGATGATGTGGACTACCTTGTTGAAGACAACGCAATGGATGATTTGCTTATCATCGAAGGTGGGGGGGGGGGAACCCATGGTAAGTCCACTTGAAGATAAACCTGGACAAGAATTGCTAGGAAGACCGTCTATAGCGAGATAGCACAAGGACGGTGCAAGCTGGGAACGAACTGCAACTGTTCGAATGTTCCAACCATCATATCTGCCTGAGATTCAGATCTGGTTGGTGTTAGGATATTTCAGACTTATCATGTCTGATAGGAAGGGTTGCAACACAATTCGACGAGATGGCGTTGCGAGATTCTCGGGAAGTGAACTAAGGTAGTAAGCTCCAAAATATGAGCTGGTTTTGCTACAAACATGTGAACACGTTGTCCCAGACAAGCATGACCACATGGTAGTCTTATAATAAAACACTACCGAGTTCAGGTTGGGAACCATCATCGAGGATAACGAAGTTTAACATAAGTCATGTGATTAGCTCTTATGAAGAAACTTCTTCTCCTTGTACAAATCAGTTAGTGGCTTGGTGTGCTATGGAATCCATATGGGATGAAGATGATCAGTCTATCAGACCATAGAATACTTCGCACGTGCATGACTGACTTGGGATGATTCCAAAGGAACAAAACAAACCTTTCTCAAATTCATGGCGGCAACTTACACCTAAGGCACATGGATTCGAGGAAGTCACTCCTTCCATCCAAGCATATGCCTCATGAACGAAACACGAAGAAATGCTTACACAAGTTTCCAATACTACGTTGGTGTTCCACATGACTCATGGGGGAGACAAATTACTGCTGATGGGCTCAACAATAGCTCATCGGAATTTCCATATCACTGGACTTCCACCATCATGTGAACACGGTGATAGCATTGGTCAGACCATAAGATATAATGGTGTATGCTCTAGGGATCAACCACGAGTAAGACAACATTACGAATATCGTTGGTTCTGATTTGACTTGACAATGGCCCATACTCAAGTCAAAGAATTGATAGGACAATAGGTCCAGCAACTGATCACAGGGACCAATCGCTGAAGATATCATCCTTCTTCAACACACACTACACAGGAATATCCCTTTGGATCGAGCTAAGTTAGGCAATCTTTTATCTTCCAACTCTCCAAGTTGTTGTCTAGCTTAACCAACTAGCTCAGGGATAACCAACACAGATTCTTGGAGAAGGGGTGGTTCATAAGGAACCAACTTAATCACGGGCTCAACATAACAGTCAGGAAACAACCCGGTAACACTTCCAAGAAGATATTTGGAAAGTCACGAACCACCGGTATGTTACTAAGCTCGAGAACAATCTTGCTTTTGAGGGCAAGACGATATGATCAAATGAGTGAGGACTTGACACAATCCCAACTCATCAATCGAAGTGTGCACCAGAAATAGGGACTAGGTAGCACAATCAATCTTAGGATGATGGTTTGACAACCAACACGCTAAGAATGAGAATATTGTCCTTTCACTACCAAGCAACAAGTTGCTCGGGGTATTGATTTCACACATCACAATTCACTTGTCGGCATTCCGGTTACAACAACACGAAGACCGAGGAATGAATAATGATGGCGAGAAGTACCACTGCGTCAAGAATTCCTAGGAGGTTGTGCAATTCCCATGACATTCTTGACATAAGATGGCAATACTTCAGGGTAGAACAGAATCAAGAGCTGGATTGGCATTTTGATCTGCGGGATACAACTGCTTTGTCCCAATCCTGGATATGGATGAGGTACTGGAGTTTGTTTCTCCTAGTCATTCCGGAATAGAATGGCTTGACGGACCTCTAGGATAAAATGCATCGATGAACACAAATGCACCCATACCCTTGGCTATCAATTGATAGATGAAGGTCAGAAGGCAGCTAAGAGAACAACTCAAAGGAACATATAATTTTCTGAGTTGTGGATGCACAGATTAGTATGTCGAGCAAGCTCAACATTTCTTCCGGATAACCCATGCAGAAAGGTAGAATTGGCAGATTCACAATTATGAATGGAGAACTCCTCAAGAGCTCTCTTATCGTGATCTTTTGGTTCAAAGGAACTTCTGCCATAATTAGTTCATGGTATTTGGAAGAAGGAGAATACCACGGACTTTGAGGACTATCGCAAAGGTTACTAATATCCTAACGGCACTAGCAAATACTAACAACATGAAGTAGGATGAATCTCGGGTTCAACAACCCAGGAGTAGAATGCCTACTACTAAACGGCATCACGGGATGCTTTCGAAAGTGATGGCCAGAATCATCACACTGGGGATACAAAAGCAGAGCTAAATTGATAGGTGACTTCCTAGACACCTAAGGTCATAATAATAGTTCCAACATATATGTCGAGGCAACAGAGCACCTCGACCGACTGGTTAGTGTGCTTAATCTGGCCCAAAAGGACATCGGGAACAGAAGAAAAGGATTGCAAATGCATCAGACTATTTAGAGACCTGGGATGACTCGGACAGCATAACGGCTGTAAATGCTCAAAATGATTTGAGACATCCTGCAGAAGATGGTGGCATAACCACTCAACAACATCATAACAAGATTCTGGGATCAATAGTTATCATACAGAAATAGTAGGAACTGAACTGGGGATTAAAACCAACAATCTTGCAAGTCTATGGGTTAGTAACACGTCATCCTAATAGATAGATGAGAAGCCTAGTTCTTAAACCCGTAGAAGAGAAGAGGATGACTCGGATCGAAGGCCATGAGGTATAAGGAGTAAAAAGAGCCTTCGTTCCTTCCACAATCAATTCCCTTACATAACTAAAGCATTTCTAGACACGACTTGACCAGTTTGGCTTGGTAATCCTCTGAGCGATCGGGCTCGATACCAACGCTGTCAGGACCCCGATCCTAAGTCACACCGATCTAGCATGTAACACATCATATCACTTTGCGGCCTCACGCACGGTATTCCCACGGGTGTCGCCTTACCATGGCCGGGACCGTTTGCGTCTTTTGGCTCACGTATATGATAGTGTCGCTAGCATCCATATGACAAAGAACCCGGGCCGACATGGCTGATCGTGAACCCAAAGCGGCGCTAACCTATGGGGACAGGCATACATGAAACACTTGAGCATGTCGGTCATCAGCGTATGAACTTGGGCTGTAGCACTTGGGCTAACAGGACTCCGGTATCCCGGCTGTAGCAGGCTAGGCAGGACTCAAGTATCACCGCGTGACATTTCCCGAAGGAACGGACATAAGAACGAAATGAATCACATGCCGGCCAGTCAAGTGTCCAGCGGTAGTCTTTGGCTAGCGAGACTCCGGTGAACCGGGCTGTAGCGGACTACTATCGCTCGAGAATCACGAGACTACATTTCCCCATATGAGAGGCTGCCAAGGATAAACAACTAGTTTGTCGGATCCCACACATACCAAGCATTTCAAACATACACATAATATGCTCAATATGTGTAAATACGACGTGGCATCACAACATAACTCTCGACTCAAATATTATTCATTAGGCTCCGAGGAGCGGGATATTACAAACATGGGTCTCATGACCCAACACTCGAAACATACAAGTCAAAGCACAAGCGGAAGCTAACCATGTCAGTACGAGACAACTATAAATGAAAAAGGCTGAGAAGCGACTATCTACCAGATCTGCCGAGGCACAAGATCGTAGCTGAGGTAACAAGCTAAGCGTCGAAGTCCAAGCGGAACTACTAAGCGAGGCCGCGTCTCTCGCAAAATATAAAATAAGCAAGCGTGAGTACAATTGTACTCAGCAAGACTTACATCAGAACTAACTACATATGCATCATTATCAAAGGGGGTGGTGGAGTTTGACCGCAGCAAGCCAGCTTTGACTCGGTGGCTATCTGAACTACATTGCAAGTAACTCTTTTGAGGTGGCGCTACGAGTCCACATATTCACCATATCAATACACCACTATGGACCCGCTCCGTTTACCTCGAGAAGCGCCATCCATAGCACTCACGCTTATCTTGCGTATTTTAGAGTATCCACTTTCACTTGTCTATGAACTATGCAAGGGTCCAAGTTTCCATATCCGAGAATCCGGCTATTGAATAGATAATGATAACCTGCGGGTGTACTTCTTCACACACGCTCTACGCCACTTATCGCCTGTACACGTCATGTACCTCGGCAACCTTCAAGCGGAAGCCGGCGAGGGAGTCGGCCACGACCGACTAACCACACAAGTCTCGTCGTCCAGGGTTTATCGCCTATTCGGGTTCCATCCGCAAGGAGATCCGGCGGGGTGTCGCTCACGGCCCCAAGCGATGTGAGCAGGGTTCCCAAGCCCACCAACCGGGTGCCACTTGGTACACCGTGCCCTTGTGCCTAGTCTGTCCCAAGCCCACATGCACGGGTGCCACTTGGTAGACTACTAACACTACCTACAAACACCGAAACTAGTTGCAACTCACGGGCAGAGATCGAGTTGATTAATAAGTCGAGAGGGTCGAGTTACGGAACCCAATGTGTGGTAGTAACTGTTCATGGATCACAAACACAGAACTCAGTTCACGAGGGCGGCTGCAATGAGACAACCCACCATGTACTCCTACATGGCCTCTCACCGCTACCTTTACCAAATCGTGTTCACATACTTAGCTCACACACAGTGGGACATGTTCACCACTTTCCAATTCATTCCCGATGAATCGGACCGACTCAACTCTAAGCGATGGCAGGCATGACAAACAAGCATAAATGAGTAGGCACAACATGGGCTCAAACAACTCCTACTCATGCTAGTGGGTTTCATCTAATTCTTGTGGAATGACAGGTCATGCAAAGGATCAAGGGTTCAGCTACCGCAGCAAGTAACATTGAATCGTTGTTGTCCTAATGCAATAAAATAGAGCAGGAGCGAGAGAGTGGGATTGTGTCGGAATGAACAAGGGGTTTTGCTTGCACAGCACTTCGAAGATAATAGTTCTTCATCGGTGTCATCGATTTCATCGTCGATCGTCGTCTACGAGGGGGACAATTACCGGCAATAAGAGAGAACACAATCAATGCAATGCACATTCACATGAATGACATGTCATATTAAGGTACTGAATTTACCTAATGCAATAATAATCCAAGTTAGTTGGAGTGGAATTCAAACAAGGTTGAATTCCAACTCAAAATACTATTTCTAAATTACCTAATCATGATTCATCCTATTCAGTGATGTTAACTTGTTCAAACATGCATGATCATGGCATAAACAGATTCTTCATATTTTTCTGATCATTTTCATATATAACTTATTTCCATCCGAGTTACGGTTGAATTTATATGATTTTTAGAAGTTTTGAATATATTACGAATTCTGATTTAAATTAATTCCGAAAATGAAATATTATACGACCTTCTTGCGAGCATGGCGTCAGCGGTCAACTGCGGCTGGCTGGTCAAACCTGGCGTGTGGGGCCACACGTCGGTGACCTGAGGTTAAGCAGAGGGTTAGTTTAAATTTAATTAAAGATTAGGGGCACGAGGCCCACCGGTCGATGTCGATGGGGAGATTAGCTGGTGATTAGCCTTAAGCTAATCACTGGCAACCGGACCCACGTGGCGAGGCTCGAGCGACGGGGCTCGTCGCGGTGGCCTCTGAGCACGGGCGGAGTCAGCGCCACGGCCACGAGGCGGCGTCGGAGAGCACCGGGCGTAGCCCGTGCTCTCGCGCACTGGTGGAGCAAAGCGGGGCGAGCTGGGGGCAGGGCTCGCCGGAGTGAAGCTTCAGGCGGCGCCGGAGCTGGGTGGAGAGGGGAAGTGGGCTCTGGCGTGCGGGGGCGAAGCGGAGAGGGGAGGCGGTGGCGGAGCTCACAGCGGTTCTGACAAGCAGGCGGCGAGGTCGGGAGGGACTGGAGCAGCCGTGGCGGCGGAGGATCTCCGGCAATCGGAGGCAGCGGCGGCGTCGGTGGCGGCGCTCGGGGCCTCCAGCGCCACGTGATTCGGCGGGAGGTAGCGGGCGGCGGTGCGGAGCTAACGGACACGGGGAGGCGAGGGGAGAAGGTGGCCACGGCGGCGGCGGTGGCGCTCTCGGTGGCGTTCGGGAGAGAGAGAGAGAGAGCTCGGGGGAGGGAAAGGCGAGAGAGTGGGGAAGGATCCGGGCGCGTGGCGTCGCGGGACCGTCGAGCGGCGAGGGAGGCAGGCAGGCAGGGAGGAGGTGGCGTGGCGCGGCGGAGCTGCTTGCGTCGAGCCCCCATCCCCTGTCGGGGAGGAAGACGACAGGGGAGGGAGGCGGTGGTGGGCTGGGCTGGCCAGCTGGGCCGGCCAGGCCGCAGGTGCTGGGCCGCGGTGGGAAGGTAAGCCCAGGTAAGGCTTTTACCTACTTTGTTTCCTTTTATTATTTTCTGACATTTGTTTTGATTTATTTAAAATACTAAACCAATTTATTTAATCATGCCAATTTTTGCAGGAGCTTGCTATATTATTCCAGAGCTCCTCAACAAAAGGGCACAATTTTGGACAATATTATATATATATAATAATATATATCCAAGGCAAATATTTAATGTATTAATTCCAAATGCCCAAAATAAATACTTATGAGATCCTAAAAATATTGGTTAGGTTGTTATCTCTGCCCAATATTTTCAGAGGGCCACATGAGCATTTTCTTGGACCCTTTTGGAGCGATTTTTATTTAGGTCATTTCCAAAAGTGATTCTGAGGGTTTCACAAATCCCCATTTCAATTTTCATGGAAATTAACATGATGACATGAATGCCCTAATGCAACTAATGTCAAGCAATTCTAGGGTTGTGACAGTAGATTAATAATTTTCCACTTTCATCCATGTTAAATATGTTTAAATATGTTGTTTGATTAAACTTGCTCAAATGCCATGTTAAAATGATTTATTTCATAACTAATTAACCGTAGCCCCAATTTTATTAAACTTTATATGAATATGGGGTGGAAAAATGCCTAGTTTAACATGGTGCACTTTATTTTCCTATTTAACAACAATAAAATATGTTTTAGGGCAGAACAGTATCAAATTCAAAATATGCATATGGGGATTTTCCGGAATTGTTGTTTGTTACTTCCGGCCTCATTTAAACTTGCCTAGATAGGTAGTTTAATTATGCTTCACCTCTTGTCATGTTTAACAACATTTAATATTGTTTGGTAGCTTAAACAAGATTAAATTAAATATGTTAATGTGGTGTTTCGTCAATATGCAACTCGTTGCATATTGAGCTCCACTTAACTTGTAGTATTGTTTGTTGCACTTTGCCATGACATGCCTCATTAAACCGGACATGCATCATACTTGATTGTGCATCATGCCATGTTTATGCTTGTGCATTTACCATGTTGTTTGTTTCTTTCCGGTGTTACTTCTTAGTTTCGGTAATGTTGCGATTGTGAGGATTCGTTCGACTACTTCCGTTCGTCTTCTTCATGGACTCGTTCTTCTTCCTAGCGGGATTTCAGGAAAGATGACCGTCACCTTGGATCTCATTACTATCATTGCTATGCTAGTTGCTTCGTTCTATCGCTATGCTGCTTTACCTACAACTTTCTTATCAAGCCTCCCAAATTGCCATGAACCTCTAACCTTTGTCACCCTTCCTAGCAAACCGTTGTTTGGCTATGTTACCGCTTTTGCTCAGCCCCTCTTATAGCATTGCTAGTTGCAGGTGAAGATGAAGATTGCTCCATGTTGGATTATGTTTATGTTGGGATATCACAATATCTCTTATATTATTAATGCATCTATATACTTGGTAAAGGGTGGAAGGCTCGGCCTTATGCCTAGTGTTTTGTTCCACTCTTGCCGCCCTAGTTTCCGTCATATCGGTATTATGTTCCCGAATTTTGCGTCCCTAACGCGGTTGGGTGATTTATGGGACCCCCTTGACAGTTCACTTTGAATAAAACTTTTCCAGCAAGGCCCAACATTGGTTTTACCATTTGCCTCACCAATGCCATTTTTCCCTTGGGTTTCCGGAGCCCGAGGGTCATCTTTATTTAGCCCCCGGCCAGTTCTCCTCGAGTGCTGGTCCAAACCGGCGATGTCCGGCGCCCCACAGGCAACCAGGGTCTATGCCAACCGTCGTCTTGCTCATCCGGTGTGCCCCGAGAACGAGATATGTGCAGCTCCTATCGGGATTTGTCGGCACATTCGGGCGGCTTTGCTGGTCTTGTTTTACCATTGTCGAAATGTCTTGTAAACGGGATTCCGACACTGATCGGGTCTTCCCGGGAGAAGAAATATCCTTCGTTGATCGCGAGAGCTTATCATGGGCTAAGTTGGGACACCCCTGCAGGGTTTAAACTTTCGAAAGTCGTGCCCGCGGTTATGTGGCAGATGGGAATTTGTTAATATCCGGTTGTAGTAAACTTGAAGTAAACTCTTCTAAAATACACCAACCGTGTGCGTAACCGTGAGTCTCTCTTTTCGGGGTTGATCGACAGGAGAACACGGTTCTTGGGTTATGTTCGACGTAAGTAGGAGTTCAGGATCACTTCTTGATCATTACTAGTTGACGTCCGCTTGCTTTGCTTCTCTTCTCGCTCTTATTTGCGTAAGTTAGCCACCATATATGCTTAGCCGTTGCTGCAACCTCACCACTTTACCCCTTCCTTACCCCTTTAAGCTTTGCTAGTCTTGATGCCCATGGTAATGGGATTGCTGAGAACTCGTGGCTCACCGATTACTACACCAACAGTTGCAGGTACTGGTTATGCGATGATCATGACGCGAGAGCGATGTCTGCTTGTTTTGGAGTTCTCCTTCTGCTTCTCCTTCGATCAAGGGATAGGTTCCAGGTCGGCAGCCTGGGCTAGTAGGGTGGATGTTGTTTGAGTTTCTGTTTATGTTTCATCCGTTGTCGGATGTTGATCTTGTATGTTGTATAGTTGTATTCATGTGACATTGTATGTATTTCATGTATCCCCACTATTATGTAATGTTGATGTAATGATATCCACCTTGCAAAAGCGTCTTCAAGATGCGCTTCTATCCTTGGTGGGACCTTCGAGTTCCTTTAGGATAGGGTCGCATCTTGTGCGTGACAAGTTGGTATCAGAGCCTCGACCGACCATAGGAGCCCCCTTGTTTGTTGGCCGTTGTTGAGTCTAGAAAAAAATGTTTTGAGTCTTAGGATTATATATATTGGAGAGTAGGATTCTTTTTACTCCTCAGTCCCTTTGTCGCTCTGGTGAGGCCTCCTGACGTAGATGTTTTGTCTTTCCTCTCCTCAAATTTCACGAAAAAATTTTAGGATCACGCGGGTATCTTGGGATCGTTCCAATAGTCTTGTGACGAGAACATTGTTCTTTGTGCCTCCTGACATTTAGGGGTTGTGGCAGTGTCCCGGGGAGTTGAGCTCCGCGGTGTTGTCGTCACAATTTTATCGTTGCAGTTCTGGAATACCTGAGTTTTGCCGACATCAAAAATCTATTTTATGCAGTTGATGGTGAGATAACCTCGACGCCACCCAATACTGGGGAGTTCGGGAGTATTGCCATAACTCGTATAACGGATGCTTTTCGAAGGTTGAGGTACACGATTTCCGGAGTTTTCTTGGTTATGTGTTGAAGGATGGATACAGCTGGATCTAGGTATTGTTAGTTTGGGTGATATATATTGTGTCCCCTGTATCCCCAACACCAGATTGCATAACCAGAGAGTTTCGGGAGTTTATAGGTGGGAATTCAAGTAGCTCCTAGAATATCTTTCCGACAGATGCATGATATGGGATTGGGTAAATCTCTATCATATGTATTTGTTCCGGCTTATTCTGCAAGCCAAATCCTTTGTTTTGTTTTATTTGTGGTATTCAAGTTGCTTCGAAGTCAAAAGTTGAATCCATACCTTTCCTAAACGGTGTTCTCATATTGCTATGTGAATACTAATCCTTCTTGATCATCGAGGTCGTCATGCTAATTCTTTTCCCAACCGGCGTGCTTCTCTTCAAGTGGATCCGATCATCTCAACATTTGCGAGATCAATTCTAAGTTTTCTCAACGGTATCTGTTTCATCCATCCCCAAGTTGCCTTTGTTTTCCCGCCCTCCCACCCTTTTTCTTCAAGGACTCAGATTTCTTAATCAAGTATCCATTTATTCATGTGAAGCCTCTTCATTCTTTTCTTTCAATGTTATTATCCGGTGATTTCCCATGAAGATGCTCAACAGTTTCAAGTTCATCATTCTTCATTCTCGTATTCTTTTCTGGTGGACTTAACTCAAGCTTTTAGTGTTGAGCATATTCCTTTCCTTGTTGCAAATGCTTTCTCTTGCCGATGCACCTCTTAATCATTCACTTCTCGCTATTCATTTGTTCTGGAGTGTTGAAGATATCTCAGAAGGCTCGTCTTTTCATTCCAGATCCGTTCAAGTTATTTTGAGGTTGTTATCTCATTCAAGCCATTTAATTCTATCGGTGCAATATTTATTTCAAGCAATCGTTCAACGGTGTTTTCTTTTGAGTGGGCCCTAACCCACAGGTCCTTTCCCAGGTTCTTACCTGACTCTCCTAATTTTTCGGGAGCTTCTAAAATTCTTTTCAAAGTTTGACGTAAGAATGAATTTTCATCAGTCACATGCCTTCTCCAAGGTCGCTTTCAAACTCTTTTAATCTTTGGCTCAACCTTTCCTCTTTTAATCCTTCCGGAGTTTCTCAACAATTTGCTGGTGTTTCTCCTCGACATTCTCAGCATGTGAAGACTGGAGAAGAGTTCCTTTTAAATCCTTACCCGTTCTTCCAAAGATGTGTAGTTCAAGTTTGATGCCATCCTCTCATAATTGTTTTCGATTGTGGGAATTCTTTTCACCCATTCGTAGCATTTCATGAGTTGTTTCCATTTCTTTCCTCCGAAGGCCATCATGTCATAATTCCTCATTCTCAGCTTTCAGCTCTCGTTCTCCAAATCTTACCGGTGCATCATTCAAGTATTCTCTAATCAGCTTGTGATCTATTCGTTCATTTGTATCTAAATTCCCTCAAGTATCAACGTCGTTTTCTAATTCCTCCCGGTGATTCGTTCTCTTTTCTTCATTCATTTTCAATTCTTACGGTGGTTCGTTCAAGAGTTCTCTTCCTTTGTTATCATATAGATTCATTCGTTCTTTCCAATCCTACCGGTGGTTCGTTGAAGACCTTCCCAAGTTTGCGCCATATCTATCCTAATCCTTTCTACGGGAATAAGTGGCATGCTAAATCCATTGTGGGTCATCAATTTAATTGATGAGGGATAAGCATAATGTAATTCTTATTCTTGTTTCATTGAGTAAATTCTATTCCTTATTCCGGAGGTTCATCAAATAAAATTCTTGGTTTCAATTGCTCATCTTTCTTTTTAGGAGTTCCAAGTTTTCCGCATTATCTCGTCGCGAAGCTCCATCTAAATCATTGCAAGGCTTCACCTTGTGTTTTTAAACTTCTCTTTCTTTTTATCATCCTTTTATTACCGGAGTTCTTCATTGAGTCTCTACATGGTGGTTCATCAAGGATTCTCTTCATTCTTCAATTGTTCTTCAAGATTTCACTCAGAGTTAAGATCCGCCAAGCTATACTCAAAAATAAACATGGTGCCCAACACATGTTTTGTTTTGAGGAGTTCAAGTAATCTTCATCTTGCATTCCAAAGTGCAATTCGTTCTACCTTATCTTTTGAGGTGGTGTTATGTCACTCTTGACAATTTCCTTCATGTTTCATGATTCATATTGTTGTCAAGAATGAGGTATTTTAAATCCATCAATCCCTTTGTTGGAGTTATATTGGGTTATATTTCACCTACATCCTTCCCTAAGGAATGTAGCTATTTGTGGTGCTTATCAATGATCCAATTTTCTCCTTCTCATCTCGGTGAAGAAGTTTTTCATCTCTTCGGTGCTCTCAATCGAATCAATGGTTTCCATTAGTGGCCGGTTGTCACCTCATAGTCTTGAGATGTTTCCATAAGCCCATTACAAGCTTATCCTTTCTTTGTTGGTTTTCCAACAACTCCGTTCTAACCTTCTTGGAAGGGTGCTTCCAAGATCATTTGTGGCAGAAGTTGGCATTTTCTTCTCCATTCTATTATTCCAATGATCTATCTTCTATTCTTTCTTCCAGAGGCATGGTGATGTTGCTCTTTTCACGCATCACCTCGTTTTGTAAAGATCATGTTCCTTTTCTTGCTTATCCATTTAACCGGAGTGTCGTGTCCTCTTTTCAAGTTCTTCCCATTTTGTTAAGTCTTGCATCTCTTTTCAACCGGAGTGCTGTCCGAATTTGTTCTTCCTTATTCCTTGTTTATCTCGTTTCAACCAGAGTGGTTCCGATTCCTTCTTGTCCATTGTACTCGTCATTCATAGCTTTGCAACCTCCAAGGTTCAAATGGTGTTCCTTGTTTCTATCTACCGTAGTGCTCTCAATTGTGTTCAACTCTGTTACGTTCTTCCTTTCAACTTTTCAACCTCTCAAGGTTCTTTGGTTTCACTCATTGGTCGAAAAGCAATTTAGTTTACCTCTTATCTTCCTCTTTCTTTTCCCTCTGGTGCCATCCTAGATCTCGGGACGAGATCCTCTCGTAGTGGTGGAGTGTTGTAACGCCCCGGATACAACTTTCCATATTCATAACTCCAACTCTTGCCTTTTCCGGAGATGCGATATATTATTTCCTTCGTGGTTGGGTTTTTGTTTTTTGTTTTGCATTTTGTTCATGTCAGGCATTTCATTTCATCGCATCATTCGCATTGCATCCACATGTTTTCATAAAACCTCATAGCCATTCATAGTTGCCCTTTCTCTCTTTGCCTCCGTTGTCATTTGTCAGGCCCTTGTCCTCGTTGACCTCTCAGACACCTCGCTTGCTCGCCCGAAACTTCCCTGAACCCGAACCGCACGGTCATGACCGATGGGTACGGATCATCACCAAACATCTCTAAATCATCATCGGTTTCTCTTTTGGACTCCCTAGCTATTTTATTCGCGACCATCCAATTACGATCGGAGGGACCTAACCGCCCTAAACTGTTTTCATATGTTATAAATATAAGGTCCACCCTAGATCCTAGGGGTCTTGTCCCATCGATCCCACCGCGCCGCCACTCCACCTGGTTTCCTCGGGATCCCTCCCGTAGCAACCAGCAGCCTCCTCCCTTATCCAAAAATTTCCTCTCTCGTTCTCCACTAGCCACCGTCCTTCCTCGTTTTCAGATCCAGCCAATTCACCGCAGCCTCGCTCCCAGCCACGCCTCCTCGCAACCCGCCGGCGACCGGACCTCGCCGGAGATGAGTTCCCCGCCGTGCCCTGCTCCCTTCCTTCCCCATTTGCTCTCTCTTTTTCTCTCTCTCTCACGCTGCTCTCTCTCTGTTGTCCCCGCAGCGCCGTCATGGAGGCCGAGCTCCAACCCGTAGCAGCTGCACTGCCGGAGTCGCCATCACCTCGTCCCCTCGTCCAGTTCCCGGCGACCGAGTCGTCTCCCCGTCGTAGCCATCTTGCTGTCGTGGCGCGGTTTTGCCCGAAGAGATGCCCGTGTCGCTTTGGCCGTGCCTCCCAGCCGCGTCTCGTCCCCGCATCCCCGAGCTCCCTCACATGGCTGTCTCGCGCCCGAGCTCTTCATCAGCCTTGCGTCACCGGAGTCAATCCGCCGGCCGCCCGAGCCCCGTGCGCCTGTGCCTCGAGGACCTCCTCGTCCCCAACCAGCGTCGCCTCCGGCCTCCATCCGCCTTCAACCGCCTGCTTCGTGCGCCTGCGCCCGTGAGCGTCCGAGGCCGCAGCCACCTCCTCGTCCAGGACCACCTCCCCGCGCCGGCGAGCGCCACCGCCGGAGCTGCTCCTTTCCTCGCCCGAACCAGCAGGCCGTCCTCACCGCCCTGCCCCTTTTCCCTCCTTCGCTGAAGCTCTCTGTCTCACTGGACTCCCTCTCTTTTCTCTGTAACAACAATGCCATGGATGCCACCCCAAGCTTCATCGCCAGTCGCCTCCCTCCCACCTCCGGTCAGATCCGGCGCCCCGTGGCTGGATCCGCCTGTCCCCGTCTGTTCCTGGCCGCTGTTTCCCTGCCCCGCCACTGCAAGTCCTGCGTCTTGCCTCCTCTGACTGTTGCCTCTGCGTCGAGCGAGGTCAGGCAACCGCGCGCTCGTTGACCGCATCATCAACCCGCCCGAGCGGGTCGACCTCCAGCCGCGCGCCAAGGCCCAGCTCCTCTTCGCCAGATCCGCCGACCTCCTCTGCTTCCAACTGGGCCATGGCCCATGGTGAGAAACCACCCCCGCGCCCATGTCCTGTTTCGGCCTGTAGCTCTAATTCGGCCCGATATGTTTTTTTCCTGGTCCTGCGAATTTAGCATTATCCCAGGATTTACCAGATTTGCAGAAACTCCCTTGCACTTCATGCATATAATAACTCATGATCTGTGCATCACATGTAAAAACTTTATATATGTATAATGCTTAGAATTTTGTGTAGATTAATAATTTGCCACTTTCATCCATGTTAAATATGTTTAAATATGTTGTTTGATTAAACTTGCTCAAATGCCATGTTAAAATGATTTATTTCATAACTAATTAACCGTAGCTCCAATTTTATTAAACTTTATATGAATATGGGGTGGAAAAATGCCTAGTTTAACATGGTGCACTTTATTTTCCTGTTTAACAACAATAAAATATGTTTTAGGGCAGAACAGTATCAAATTCGAAATATGCATATGGGGATTTTCCGGAATTGTTGTTTGTTACTTCCGGCCTCATTTAAACTTGCCTGGATAGGTAGTTTAATTATGCTTCACCTCTTGTCATGTTTAACAACATTTAATATTGTTTGGTAGCTTAAACGAGATTAAACTAAATATGTCAATGTGGTGTTTCGTCAATATGCAACTCGTTGCATATTGAGCTCCACTTAACTTGTAGTATTGTTTGTTGCACTTTGCCATGCCATGCCTCATTAAACCGGACATGCATCATACTTGATTGTGCATCATGCCATGTTTATGCTTGTGCATTTACCATGTTGTTTGTTTATTTCTGGTGTTGCTTCTTAGTTTCGGTAATGTTGCGATTGTGAGGATTCGTTCGACTACTTCCGTTCGTCTTCTTCATGGACTCGTTCTTCTTCCTAGCGGGATTTCAGGAAAGATGACCGTCACCTTGGATCTCATTACTATCATTGCTATGCTAGTTGCTTCGTTCTATCGCTATGCTGCGTTACCTACAACTTGCTTATCAAGCATCCCAAATTGCTATGAACCTCTAACCTTTGTCACCCTTCCTAGCAAACCGTTGTTTGGCTATGTTACCGCTTTTGCTCAGCCCCTCTTATAGCGTTGCTAGTTGCAGGTGGAGATGAAGATTGCTCCATGTTGGATTATGTTTATGTTGGGATATCACAATATCTCTTATATTATTATTGCATCTATATACTTGGTAAAGGGTGGAAGGCTCGGCCTTATGCCTGGTGTTTTGGTCCACTCTTTCCGCCCTAGTTTCCGTCATATCGGTATTATGTTCCTCGATTTTGCGTCCCTAACGCGGTTGGGTGATTTATGGGACCCCCTTGACAGTTTGCTTTGAATAAAAATTTTCCAGCAAGGCCCAACATTGGTTTTACCATTTGCCTCACCTATGCCCTTTTTTCCCTTGGATTTCCGGAGCCCGAGGTCAACTTTATTTAGCCCCCGGCCGGTTCTCCTCTGAGTGCTGGTCCAAACCGAAGCGATGTCCGGCGCCCACAGGCAACGAGGTCTATGCCAACCCGTCGTCTTGCTCATCTGGTGTGCCCCGAGAACGAGATATGTGCAGCTCCTATCGGGATTTGTCGGCACATTCGGGCGGCTTTGCTGGTCTTGTTTTACCATTGTCGAAATGTCTTGTAAACGGGATTCCGAGACTGACCGGGTCTTCCCGGGAGAAGGAATATCCTTCGTTGATCGCGAGAGCTTATCATGGGCTAAGTTGGGACACCCCTGCAGGGTTTAAACTTTCGAAAGTCGTGCCCGCGGTTATGTGGCAGATGGGAATTTGTTAATATCCGGTTGTAGTAAACTTGAAGTAAACTCTTCTAAAATACAGCAACCGTGTGCGTAACCGTGAGTGTCTCTTTTCGGGGTTGATCGAGAGGAGAACACGGTTCTTGGGTTATGTTTGATGTAAGTAGGAGTTCAAGATCACTTCTTGATCATTACTAGTTGACGTCCGCTTGCTTTGCTTTTCTTTTCGCTCTTATTTGCGTAAGTTAGCCACCATATATGCTTAGCCGCTGCTGCAACCACACCACTTTACCCCTTCCTTACCCCTTTAAGCTTTGCTAGTCTTGATACCCATGGTAATGGGATTGCTGAGTCCTCGTGGCTCACAGATTACTACACCAACAGTTGCAGGTACAGGTTATGCGATGATCATGACGCGAGAGCGATGTCTGCTTGTTTTGGAGTTCTCCTTCTGCTTCTCCTTTGATCTGGGGATAGGTTCCAGGTCGGCAGCCTGGGCTAGCAGGGTGGATGTCGTTTGAGTTTCTGTTTATGTTTCATCCGTTGTCGGATGTTGATCTTGTATGTTGTATAGTTGTATTCATGTGACATTGTATGTATTGGATGTATCCCCACTATTATGTAATGCTGATGTAATGATATCCACCTTGCAAAAGCGTCTTCAAGATGCGCTTCTATCCTTGGTGGGACCTTCGAATTCCTTTAGGATAGGGTGGCATCTTGGGCATGACACCCCATCACCCATTTTCTAATTGATTCATTACTCATTAGGCAGGACTGTCATTTGGGTTTGTTGTGTGCTGAGTGCTACCTACACTTAATCGTTCAGATGTATTTCAGTAATATTTAGTACCTGTAAAGTTCACAGGGTTTCAAAATTCCGGCCCTAAGAACAGACACTAGTCATTTTGGATTGTTGGTCGTAGCGACATTGACCCAGATTACTACTGCAGGACAGGTTTGTTGACAATTTTACTTGTCTTTCTTACTCATTCGATATGATATCCAATTATTCACGTCGGTTAGTTGCAAACACTAAGTGCTAGACAAACTTCTTGATTCATATTTTGGACGGTCTCTTACTGCAGTTACAATTCTGCATACTTCTCCTCGTGAGCTCACAAGTAAATGATTGATTCACTACATCTATGCTTGCCTTCTCATATTTTTGTCAATATTCTTTTAGGGTGGACCACCTTGTTTCATAATATTGGAACCGTAGACATGAGTTAATAGTATTTCTCTGTGTGATCTCTTCCATCATGTGTGGGCAACGAACACTGCATTGTATAGAAAGAAAGTGTCATTTCCATCTTTTACATAGGATACGATCTTTTACATGGAATACAATCTGCCTACTTGTTTTGTGTCGCACTACCAACACTCCACCATTGAAGCTAAACATTATGCCACTCATAATTCCTTGGTTTATTTGTTCAAATACGAATTTGATATGATTCTAATGTTCCTACTTCAGTTTTGAAATGTGTGTCTACCTGTTATAGAGAGATATGGGGTTTGTATTTCTATGTGTGGTCTGGTCAGCACGGTTGGGGGTGAACTTTGCATATGCAGGGGTTTATAGGGAGACACTCTTCGAGTTGAATCTGCAATGCATTCCATAGATAATCTGACTACTTTTTACTTTTTTCATGAATCTCAGATTCTGAACAGCATCATAATGATTATGAGCTTGCGCGCATGATAAGAATAAAGTAGAAAAATGCCATGGCTGTCAAACTTGGTATTAAGGGACTGAAATCAAGTCTGGATGCAATGCAATGAAAACACTCTCCACCTAAAGATTCATGCTCAGAATATGATCCTAACAGTGACTCTGGGCTAGAGGGAGACCTAAATCAATGTAGCTCCCTAGTGGAGGAGTCAGAGGCAGATGCCCTATCTTATTCACCCATCAAGGTGCTTGCTCTAACTTTCCACGGTTATATTTGTCGCACATATCTTGCAACTGATGCTTTGCATTGCTTCTACTTTGTTGCACTGCCATTAGCTTAGTTTACACATTGTGTATGTGAATACACCCTGCCTATCCATTTTCAGTACATATTCCGTCTGTCATCATACCTTATTTATCCATTCAAATGATGTTCTTGTGTATCAGACGTTCAAAAGGAAGAGGGCGATTGCTGATCGCGGAGGAGCACCAGCAAATTATTTGGAAAAGGTAGTGACACCTGATAAATCAAATAGCCCATTATGTGTACTTGCAATATCACTTGACCCGCAAAATACCCCAACTCTAGCAGACTCTAGCCCTACTACACTGGTCATTTCTGTTGCCCCAACTCAGCAGACCCCAACTGCAGCAAACAGTATGATGATGCCAGTTGACATAGCACCAGCTCTACAACGCAAAACCCCCATTCCAGCAAAGAGTACACCAAATCCAGTTGTCAAATCCCTTTTCGAACCAGAGAGAGCCCCAATTGCAGCAAATAGGACCCCTGTTCCATTTCTTCCTAGTTTAGAAGACGAAGCTTATATTGTTGTCAGGAACTTTGTGCGCATCTTTCCTTCATGGAAAGATTATACCGCAAACACAGAACAATTTCCAGTCTTCCTCCGCAACTTACGCATAAGTAATGTACTAATGTTATTCATGGTAATTACTACATATGTTTCTGCTGACAGAAGACACAAGATTTCATTCTTTTAAATAGGCAAGGACCAAACTGGATTTTCAAGACGAGCAAGGGTTGGTTGCACTTTTCAAGCACTCGTTGATGAAGTATCATTCCTACCAGAGGCAAGTGCACTTCGATGGCAAGCCTCTAAACAAATTTTCTGTAAAGTCTCCGGTGCTACATTTATCCGACAGTGACTGGAATAATCTTGTTACACATTGGTATCATCTGCAGCGTAAGGTACTGTCTATGATATCACATCACAATTTGAACTACATTTCTGCATTTGCCTTAACATCTCACTTGTATGAAATTTTTTAGCAGAAGAACATTCATTCTCAAGGGACCACAGAATCTCGCAACTATACTGCACACTGCGTTGCTCTTATGAGTACCTCTTTCCCTGTATGACCATACTTACTTTCATAGCTGTTTGATTATGTAGCATCACTACACATGTTAGCCTCGTTATCGTCCATTTTGTGGACATTATAAGATCCGTATGGACTCTTACATAAATTTAGAATCAACCCAATGCTTTTGAAGAGGTTTAGCTCTACAGTCCTCTTGTAAGGACTGAACGTCGTCTATCACTGTACTTACATTAATAGCTACTCCCTCCATCCCATAATATAAGAATGTTTTGTATAGTACACCAGTGTTCAAAACACTCTTTTATTATGGGAAGAGGGAGTGGTTCATTGTGTAGCATTCTGCATCTTATCTCCCTCGCCCACCATTTACTAAAAGATATCAGATCTATATTTAATCTTACCAAAAAGTTGAATACACAGACAATGCCAGTGTAGAAGTGTAGCCCATTGGTCTTGTCAGTACATTTTGTCCTGTAACGCATGTACTTCTAGGGATTGGTAGTTGATTATGTAGCAAGAATCTGCGTCTTATCTTTATTATCCTCTATCACTTCCAGTATTATCATATCTATAATTACTCTCTACAAAATGCAGAGTACAGGCAATGCTTATGAAGAAAATTATGTGCTGAAATTCTTGAGTTACCCTTCCCTTGACATGGAGAAGGGCATTATAAAGCCGGTGTTAACTGTTAATGTAAGTCACTCCTTCTTAAGCCTTTATCCTCAACTACAGTTTAATTTGCTCATACTCCCTATCATTTACTGCCGTTTAGTTTGCTGTTTCTATCAAAATGCATGTTCGCAAGAACCGTAAGTTCCAAGTTTTACTTGTAAAACCAAATTCCTTATTCATACCATGCACATTACTCAATACTCCCTATATGTATGCTTGTTTTGTGGATCTATAATCCGATTGTGTGGTGAAGCAGCCCACGTTTGCACCTTGTCATCTCTGTTTTATCTTCTTGATGTGGTGATGATATGAACAACATGCCATGCACATTAACCAAAATAGATACAATGATTGTCTTTGCCCTTCATCTATGCTTGTTATGTTGACATGGTAATCCAGTAGTGTGGTGAAGCTCCCCGCATTATGAATAATGCCAGATTATGCTATTGATATTTTGAACTTACTCTTTATTTTCTAATTTGAAATTGGATGGAATTGACAACATAGTTATCATCTTTGTTTATACATGTGGAAAACCTGTCATCTCTTTGCTTGTTTCAGGGTGATATGCCTGATGGCATGCACAAGTCTGCTAAAGACTGTGAGACAAACCCAACATATATTGCAGCAAAGAAGGCAAAACATCTTGAAGATAGCGAGACAACCCCAAAGTCTTGTCGCGATGCAGTGTTCACGTTACTTGAGACTAGCTGTTAGACAAGCTCACAAAATTCGCTGTCTGAATCAGTTCAACTTCTTCAATCCCAAGTTCTAGCAGAAAGGCATTCTGCAACTCAACTTTGACTTGAAGTCCTATCTCTAAGAAAGATTGCAGAGAACACCAATGAGAACCTCATTGCTAAACAACTACACCTAGAAGCTATGACCGACATGCTAGGCCGGTCTCACATCTTTGCTCAGCAGCTTGCGCAGTAGTTCCCGCGCAAGGCTAATCTTTCTTGAACTGTCTTGGAACTGGTCTCGGTTCAGTATTATTTTGTTACGCTGCAATGGTGCCCAGTTTTTGTAATCTTCTTCTTCGTTGCGCTTTATGATCACTGGTGGCGAACTTCGATGCCCAGTGGATGTAATATACCATAAATCCTTTATTGTATAGTGTAGGTTTATTCTAAGTTAATATGTCGTAATTTTTTTATTGTATAGAGTAGGTTTGTTCTTAGTTCCTACTAGTTACTGCCATCATTCGCTATCTGAAATCTGATGTAGTGGACCGGGCCGAAACATTCGCCTCTAATGGGCCTGGTTTTTAGCGGGCCACAATTGGGCCGGCCTACATCTTTCTTGGGCCAGAATTGCCATTGGGGCCTTAACACTTTGCGCCAGGCCCACAACTTACTCCGGCCTATATTTGGCCCAAATTTTAGTTGGGCCTTTTGTGGACCCATCGCTTAGATTGGCCCAGGTAGCGTTGGGCCATTAACAAGATGAATATTCTACTGGCATGTTACGGCCCAGAAGAAACCATGGGCCTTTAGTAGGCTGAAATGCATGTTGGGCCTCAATTTTCACTAGTCGTCGACGGGCCTTGACGAGTGAAATGTGAGCCGGGCCTTTTTGGCCCGATTATATGATGGGCCGTTACCAGGCTGAAACATATCTTGGGCCTTAGTTGGCCCACTGATATCATGGGCCTTTAAGAGGCCGAAAGCTTAGTACATGCATCAACGAGCCGAAGTATACGATAGGCCTTTAACAGGCCCAAAGTCACGTTGGGCTGAACTGTTGCCACCTTTATCACGGGCTGTCAGCGGCCCGGATGTCGTGTCAGACCATATATGGCCCATGGGCAGCACGGTCCATTCCCAGGCCGAAAGACACACCGGCTGAAATGGGCCCATGTCTACATCGGGCCTCTAATAGGCCGAGATTCACTAGGCTGTAATTGGGCCCAAATATTTGACGATAATTAACGGGCCAGATTAGGCTTTAGGCCGTAAATGGGCCTTTATTAAACATGTCGTTATTGGGCTGGCCCACTAGTACCTGAGTAAGTACTACGTGCCTTTCATTGGGCCGGCCTTTTTAACCTATATGGGCCTCTGTTGGGCCCTGCCATGTGTCGACGTATCATAGGCATGTGTCCTCCAATGGACGGGAGACATCTGGCCCACCGAGGAGCAGACACGTGTTTCCTCCGGCCAATGAGAATTTTACACATGGAAAATCACCATTGGTCCGGGCTGTTAACGGGTTATCGGATCCAAAACCGGACCCGATAGCTTAACGGCGAGCCATTTACGGTGGATGCCACATGTCGGTCACCCTTGACGAAAGCACTTCTATGACGCGCGATTTATCATCATGCAAGTGGACACTTCTATGATAATAATTTTGGTAATGTCATGGAACACTTCTACGATAGCACAGGTATGACTATCTTGACTCTGTCATAAAATTGTCATGGATGTACATGCATGACAGAAAACGTGACCTACTGTGACAAACACGTATCATCACGGAAGTGTCTTTTTTTTAGTGTTCCATAATGCATCACCCCGTGACTAATTCATTAGTCGCATTGCTTGCAAGGCTTATAGTGATGTGCATTACTGAGAGGGCCCAGAGATACCTCTCCGATACACGGAGTGACAAATCCTAATCTTGATCTACGCCAACCCAACAAACACCTTCAGAGACATCTGTAGAGCATCCTTATAATCACCCAGTTACATTGTGACGTTTGATAGCACACAAGGTGTTCCTCCGGTATTCGGTGGTTGCATAATCCCATAGTTAGAGGAACATGTATAATTCATGGTGAAAGCAATAGCAATAAAACTAAACGATCATTATGCTAAGCTAACGGATGGGTCTTGTCCATCACATCATTCTCTAATGATGTGATCACGTTCATCAAATGACAACACATGTCTATGGTTAGGAAACATAACCATCTTTGATTAACGAGCTAGTCAAGTAGAGGCATACTAGGGACACTCTGTTTTGTCTATGTATTCACACATGTACTAAGTTTCCAGTTAATACAATTCTAGCATGAATAATAAAAATTTATCATGATATAAGGAAATATAAATAACAACTTTATTATTGCCTCTAGGGCATATTTCCTTCAGTCTCCCATTTGCACTAGAGTCAATAATCTAGTTCACATCACCATGTGATTTAACACCAATAGTTCACATCACCATGTGATTAGTTCACATCGCCATGTGACTAATACCAAAGGGTTTTACTAGAGTCAATAATATAGTTCACATTGTTATGTGATTAACGCCCAAAGAGTACTAAGGTGTGATCATGTTTTGGTTGTGAGAGAAGCTTTGTCAATGGGTCTGTCACATTCAGAGCCGTATGTATTTTGCAAATTTTTGATCTACAATGCTCTGCATGGAGCTACTCTAGCTAATTGCTCCCACTTTCAATATGTATCTAGATTGAGACTCAGAGTCAGCCGAATCGGTGTAAAAGCTTGCATCAGGGTAACTCTTTACGACGAACTCTTTATCACCTCCATAACCGAGAAATATCTCCTTAGTCTTCTAAGGATAATTTTGACCACTGTCAAGTGATCCATATCGTACCCCCTTGCAAAAATCAGGGCAAGGTACACAATAGGTTTGGTACACAACATAAGATACTTTATAGAACCTATGGCTGAGGCATAAGGAATGACTTTCATTCTCTTTCTATTTTCTACTGTGGACGTGTTTTGAGTCTTACTCAACTTTAGACCTTGCAATACAGGCAAGCACTCCTTCTTTGACTGTTCCATTTTGAACTACTTAAAAATCTTGTCAAGGTATGTACTCATTGAAAAATCTTAAAAAGCGTCTAGATCTATCTCTATAGATCTTGATGCCTAATATGTAAGCAGCTTCACCGAGCTCTTTCTTTGAAAAACTCCTTTCAAACACTCCTTTATGCTTTCCAGAAAATTCTACGTCATTTCCGATCAACAATATGTCATTCACATATACTTATCAGAAAGGTTGTAGTGCTCCCACTCACTTTCTTGTAAATACATGCTTCACCGCAAGTCTGTATAAAACTATATGCTTTGATCAACTTATAAAAGCATGTATTCCAACTCCGAGATGCTTGCACCAGTCCATAGATGGATCGTTGGAGCTTGCACATTTTGTTAGCACCTTTAGGATTGACAAAACCTTCTGGTTGTATCATATACAATTCTTCTTTAATAAATCCATTAAGGAATGCAGTTTTGATATCCATTTGTCAGATTTCATAAAATGTGGCAATTGCTAACATGATTCGGACATACTTTAAGCATCGATACGAGTGAGAAAATCTCATCGTAGTCATCATCTTGAATTTGTTAGAAACCCTTTTCGACAAGTTGAGCTTTGTAGATAGTAACACTACTATCAGCGTCCGTATTCCTCTTGAAGATCCATTTATTCTCAATGGCTTGCCGATCATCGGGCAAGTCCACCAAAGTCCTCATTTGGTTCTCATACATGGATTCTATCTCAGATTTCATGGCCTCAAGCCATCTGTCGGAATCTAGGCTCTTCATCGCTTCCTCATAGTTCGTAGGTTCATCATGGTCTAGCAACATGACTTCCAGAACAGGATTACCATACCACTCTGGTGCGGATCGTACTCTGCTTGACCTACGAGGTTCGGTAGTAACTTGACCTCAAGTTTCATGATCATCATCATTAACTTCCTAACTAATTGGTGTAGGCATCACTGGAACTGATTTCAGTGATGAGCTACTTTCCAATTCGAGAGAAGGTACAATTACCTCATCAAGTTCTACTTTCCTCCCACTCACTTCTTTCAAGATAAACTCCTTCTCTAGAGAGGATCCACTTTTAGCAACGAAGATCTTGCCTTCGGATCTGTGATAGAAGGTGTATCCAACAATTTCTTTTGGGTATCCTATGAAGACACACTTCCCCGATTTGGGTTTGAGCTTATCAAGCTGAAACTTTTTCACATAAGCATCGGAACCCCAAACTTTAAGAAACGACAGCTTAGGTTTCTTGCTAAACCACAGTTCATACGGTGTCGTCTCAACGGATTTTTAGACGGTGCCCTATTTAACGTGAATGCAGCTGTCTCTAATGCATAACCCCAAAACGATATAAGTTAATCGGTCAGAGACATCATAGATTGCACCATATCTAAAAAAGTACGGTTACGACGTTCGGACACACCATTACGTTGTGGTGTTCCAGGTGGCGTGAGTTACGAAACTATTCCACATTTTTTCAAATGAAGGCCAAACTCGTAACTCAAATATTCACCTCCGTGATGAGATCGTAGAAACTTTATTTTCTTGTTACGATGTTCTCAACTTCACTTTGAAATTCTCTGAACTTTTCAAATGTTTCAGACTTGTGTTTCATTAAGTAGATATACCCATATATGCTTAAATCATCTGTGAAGGTCAGAAAATAACGATACCCGCCGCGAGCCTCAACACTCATCGTACAACATACATCGGTATGTATTATTACCAATAAGTCAGTGGCTCGCTCCATTGTTCTGGAGAACGGAGTCTTAGTCACGTTGCCCATGAGGCATGGTTCGCATGCATCAAGTGATTCCAAAAGCCCACCAGCATGGAGTTTCTTCATGTGCTTTACACCAATATGACCTAAACGGCAGTACCACAAATAAGTTGCACTATCATTATTAACCTTGCATCTTTTGGCTTCAATATTATGAATATGTGTATCACTACAATCGAGATTCAATAAACCATTCACCTTGGGTGTATGACCACAGAAGGTTTTATTCATGTTAACAGAATAACAATTATTTTTTGACTTAAATGAATAACCGGATTGCAATAAACATGATCCAATCATATTATGCTCAACGCAAACACCAAATAACATTTTTTAGGTTCAACACTAATCCTGAAGGTAAAGGGAGTGTGCGATGGTGATCTTATCAACCTTGGAATCACTTCCAACACACATCGTCACCTTGCCCTCAACTAGTCTCTGTTAATTTTATAACTCCTGTTTCAAGTTACTAATCATAGTAACTGAACCAGTATCAAATACCCAGGGGCTACTATGAATACTAGTAAAGTACACATCAATAACATGTATATCATATGTACTTTTGTTCACTTTTCCATCCTTCTTATCCGCCAAATATTTCGGGCAGTTCTGCTTCCAGTGACAATTTCCTTTGCAGTAGAAGCACTCAATTTCAGGCTTGGGTCTAGCTTTGGGCTTCTTCATGGGAGTGGCAACTTTCTTGTCATTCTTCTTGAAGTTACCTTTCTTTCCTTTGCCCTTTTACTTGAAACTAGTGGTCTTGTCAACCATCAACACTTGATGCTTTTCTTGATTTCTACCTTCGTCGATTTCAGCATCGCGAAGAGCTCGGGGAATCGTTTTCGTTAAGCCTTGCATATTATAGTTCATCACGAAGTTCCAGTAACTTTTTGATAGTGACTAGAGAACTCTCTCAATCATTATCCTATCTGGAAGATTAACTCCCACTTGATTCAAGCAGTTGTAGTACTCAGACATTCTGAGCACATGCTCACTGGTTGAGCTATTCTCCTCCATCTTGTAGGCAAAAATACTTGTCAGAGGTCTCATACCTCTCGACTCGAGCATGAGTCTGAAATACCAATTTCAACTCTTGGAACATCTCATATGCTCCATGGTGTTTCAAAACATTTTTGAAGCCCCAGTTCTAAGCCGTAAAACATGGTGCACTAAACTATCAAGTAGTCATCATACCGAGCTTGTCAAACGTTCATAATGTCTGCATTTGCTCCTGCAATAGTTCTGTCACCTAGCGGTGCATCAAGGACATAATTCTTCTCTGCAGCAATGAGGATAATCCTTAGATCACAGACCTAGTCCGCATGATTGCTACTATCAACTTTCAACTTAGTTTTCTCTAGGAACATATCATAAATAAAACAGGGAAGCTATATGCGAGCAATTGATCTACAACATAGATATGCAAATACTATCAGGACTAAATTCATGATAAATTTAAGTTCAATTAATCATATGACTTAAGAACTCCCACTTAGATAGACATCCCTCTAGTCATCTAAATGTGTAGCGACCAGACCTCAAATAGTATGATCTCTGTGCATCGGTGTCATCCCTGGATCGGTAATCCTGACACGCACAGTACATGAGGATTTATAACATAGTAGCAATTACACACTTATTACATCAAATGTCTCAAAAGAGAGATTATTAAAATAAATATGGCTTAAGGCCATCTAAAATCGATAATAGCGGAAGGCTTGGAAGATAGAATGAGTCCATCAACTCCAACAGCATCACTGAGTGAAAGACAACGACATATGGCTCCTGAATCATCGTCTGAAAAGTCCGCAACATGAACGTTGTAGCCCGAAACAGGCCAGCACACGGAATATGCTAGCAATGTAGCACATAGAGTAGTGAATAGAATGATTGCTATTACTACATGCATATTCGGCTGGTGGTAAGATCTATGGTTACAGTTTTGCATAAAGCCAATTTTTCCCTACAACAAAGGAATAAATTTTAGTTAACTATCATGGTGGTTGTTAAACATTGAGAAGGTTCCTCCAACTCAATCCCAATTAAGCATCATCTTTAAACCCAATCAATTATAATAAGGGTTATGAGATTAACATGATAATCCAAGAACTAGATACTCAAGATGTCCATAACCGGGGACACGGCTAACCATGATTAGTTTATACACTCTGCAGAGGTTTGTGCACTTTTCCCCACAAGACTCGAATACATCCATGGTCGGAGAGTCGAGATACAGTCTTTCTGAAGCATTAACTCTCTACTCTGGATAGATAGTACCTCCTACAACCCACTACATCTGCTAGTCTACCTCTTCCAGAGCTTCACGCAACTTACTCAACTATGCTAGAGCCCATATTGGCTTGTGGCTGCACACGGAAGTTTCTAGCAAGAATAATCTTATGATCCCTTTGAGCCTAGGTTACGGGCCATAGGATGATCACACGGGTCCTCCGGAGTATCCTAGGACAATACTGGATTCTCCAGGTGCCCACAAGCAATCCACCTAGATGTGTATTGAAGTTACCACCTTAAGTTGAACCATTAATTAACAAACTCACATCTATCATGAATACACTCAAACCCAATCCACGTCTACGAGCATAGCATAGCATAGCAATATAAGCAACGTAGAAGTAACTCCCATAGGTTTGATAATAAACAGGTGAATAGGTACTACCTCAACTACTTCCCAAAACCCACAAGTTAAACAGATTCTAACCATGCAATTCTTTGAGGATTGATCAAATGCAATAAAACTGGGTAGTAAAGAGGTATGATCAAAGTGTTACTTGCCTTGCTGATGATCCGGGAAACCTAGAGACTCGTAGTAGCACGCTTCGCACTCCGGGTACTCTATCGCAAACAAACAAGCATACAATAAGCACTTAAGTAGAAGCACGGGTAAAACTCAAATAAGAGATCTAACCAGAAAGTTCAACTCAAGAACTCCGGTTTGCAAAAAGAATGAAATCAAACGAAGCAACAAAACTCAAACTACAAAAGAAACTAGATCCGTTTACTAATCTAGACTTAGGTCAAATTTTACAGTAGCAAAATCTTGTTCAAGTTGGTTAAACAGAAAGAGGGCTTCGGGACGAAGATCTAGGTGCTTGAATCTCCTGATTCCGATAAACGAGCGAGAAGATAAACTAAAACGAAAATCGGGTCAGAAATCATGATCGAAAATAATCACGGAAAACCCTGGAAAAAGAAAAACTGACGAACAGGCTAACGAATGAACGTTCGTTGTCTGCGGCAAACGGGTAAAAACTGTTCTTTAAAACTAATGTACGAATCGGCGTTCGCTAAATAACTCAACCGAAAAAAAACCGATCTAAGAAAATAACCGAGGGTTTCTAAAAAAACCATACGGTTTTAATTCTGAAAACGGCGGCTACCTCGGGGCGGACGGCGATGGCGGCGAGCAACTCGGCGGGCCTGATCGGCGGCGGGCGGCGGCGACGGCTTCAATGAGGGGGGTGGTGGCGGGTGGCGGCGACGGCGGCTGGTGGCGGCGGCGGCGGGTTAGGGTTTGGGTTTGGGCGGCGAGGCGGGCTGGTGGGCTGCGGGGTCGGGCCGCTGGTTATAAAGGCCGGCCGGGCGAGTCCTAGTCGGGCATGGCCCGACTAAGTCGGTTGACATTTTTTAAAATAATTCCGCACAGAAAAACAAAGAAAAGAAATACTAAACAAACTCCAAAAATCCTAAAATAAACTTTCCCTGTCCTCTAAAAATATAGCGGACAAGGTGAACATTTATTTGGGCCTATAATGCAATTTTGAAAAACGCATATTTTTCCTAATTCAAACAAAATAGCGGTAAAACTCCGAATAAAATTCTTATTTAATTTTTAATATTAAATCTCCAATATTTCTTTATTTTGAGGAAGTCATTTCATCCGCTCTCTTTTATTTTCATAAAATAAATATTCGAAGAGAAAATAATTAAAATCAAACGATCCTCTTTTCAAAATTTGAGAAAACTCGAATATAAAAATTACGAAATACCCAACTGTCTCCGTGGGTCCTTGAGTTGCGTAGAATTTCTAGGATCAAGCCAAAATGCAATAAAATATAATATGCAATGATGATGTAATGTATAACATTCCAGAAAATTTGGGATCTTACAAACCTACCCCCCTTAAGATGAATCTCGCCCTCGAGATTCGGGTTGGCTAGAAAATAGGTGAGGGTGATCCTTCCGTAGGTCTTCCTCTTGTTCCCAGGTGGCTTCATCCTCGGTATGGTGGCTCCACTTACTTTATAGAACTTGATAACCTTGTTGCGTGTGACTCGGCTGGCAAACTCGAGAATCTTCACTATTTCTCCTCGTATGTCAAATCGCTATCCAACTGAATCGCTTCCAGTGGCACAGTATCTCTTAGAGGAATATCAACCATCTCTGCATGGCACTTCTTCAACTGAGAAACGTGGAACACATCGTGAACTCCTGACAATCCTTCGGGCATTCCAACTTGTAAGAAACTTCTCTCATACGTTCCAAAACCTTGTATGGTCCCACAAAACATGGTGCTAACTTTCCCTTAACTCCAGAACGCTTCACTCCTCGAAGTGGGGACACACGAAGATACACTCTGTCTCCGACTTCGTAAACTGTCTCCTTGCGTTTAGAATCCGCATAGCTTTTCTGCCTGTACTGGGCTACCTTGAGTCTATCGCGAATCAGTTTAACCTTCTCTTCAGACTTTTTAATCAAATCTGGTCCAAACAACTGACGGTCTCCAACTTCGTCCCATAACAACGGTGTCCTGCATCTCCTTCCATACAATGCTTCGAAAGGGGCCATCTTCAAACTGGCTTGGTAGCTGTTGTTGTAAGAGAACTCTGCATATGGCAAATTGTCTTCCCCAACTAGATCCATAGTCTAGCGCACAAGCTCTCAACATGTCCTCCAGAATCTGATTAACTCTCTCAGTCTGTCCATCTGTCTGCGGGTGAAAAGCTGTACTGTACTCTAGCCTGGTTCCCAAAGTCTCATGCAACTGATTCCAAAACTTTGAGGTAAACTGGGTTCCTCTGTCTGATACAATGGTCCTCGAAACTCCATGTAGACATACGATCCTGGTCATGTATATCTTTGCCAACTTAGCACTGGTGTAAGTGGTCTTCACTGGGATGAAATGATCTACCTTCATCAAACGATCAACTACAACCCATATCGAGTCATATCCTGAACGAGTCCTGGGCAATCCCGTGATAAAGTCCATGCCTAGTTTATCCCACTTCCATTCGGGTATCGGCAATAGCTGTAACAATCCAGCTGGCTTCTGATGTTCTGCCTTCACTCTCTGACACACATCACAAACTGCTACATACTCCGCAATATCCTTCTTCATACCGGTCCACCAGAAACTATCCTTCAAATCCAGATACATCTTGATATTTCTTGGGTGAATTGAATACGGCGAATCATGGGCCTCCTGCAGAATCAACTTCCTGATCTCCGGATCATTAGGCACATATACGCGGTCCTCAAACCATAAGGTATCGTGTTCATCCTCACAAAATCCTTTAGCCTTTCCTTTGCTCATCCCTTCATTTATCTCGGCAATCTCCTAGTCCGTCTTCTGAGCTTCTCGGATCTTATCCATTAAAGTAGACTGTATCTCCAATGCTGCTACATAACCTCTCGGAACTATTTCCAAACATAGCTCACGAAGATCCTCTGCTAACTCCTTGGGTAATCCTCCGGTCATGAGTGTGTTGACATGACTCTTGCGGCTCAACGCATCAGCTACTACGTTAGCCTTTCCGGGATGATAATGCAACTTCATATCATAATCCTTAATGAGCTCCAACCATCTCCTCTTCCTAAGATTCAACTCCTTCAGCGTGAAGATATACTTCAAACTCTTGTGATCCGTGTACACCTCACAATGGTTTCCGATGAGAAAATGTCTCCATGTCTTCAACGCATGCACTACGGCTGCTAACTCCAAATCATGGGTAGCATAATTCAACTCATGGGGTTTAAGCTGTCGTGAGGCATATGAGACAACTCTTCCCTCCTGCATAAGCACTGCTCCAAGTCCTTGACGAGAAGCGTCGCAATACACCTGGTAATCCTTGCGTTGATCAGGAAGAATCAACACTGGGGCGGTAACCAAATGTTTCTTCAACTCTTGAAAACTGGCCTCACATTCCTCAGTCCATTTGAACTTGGTGTCCTTCTTCAACAACTCCGTCATGGGCTTTGCAATGTTTGAGAAATTTTCAATGAACCTCCTGTAGTATCCTGTGAGTCCAGGAAAACTCCGGATCTCTCCAACTGACGTGGGTGCTCACCAAGTTGTCACAGTGACAACCTTGGTAGGGTCTACTGCTATTCCTTCTCCGGATATAACATGTCCAAGGAATCCAACTTCGTTCAACCAAAACTCACACTTGCTGAACTTGGCATATAGCTGATGTTCTTTGAGCTTACCAAGTACCAAACGCAAATGTTCCTTATGCTCCTCTTCATTCTTCGAGTAGACCAGAATATCGTCAAAGAACACCACGATGAACTTATCCAAAAACTCCATAAACACCTTGTTCATCATGTTCATAAATAGGCAGGTGCGTTAGTCAGACCAAATGACATAACGGTATACTCATATAGCCCGTACCTTGTGGTAAAAGCTATCTTAAGTATATCCTGCTCTCAAATCTTCAGCTGGTAGTACCCTGATCGCAGATCGATCTTGGAAAACACTTTAGCTCCTTGCAGTTGGTCAAAAAAATCATTGATCATCGGCAGTGGGTACTTGTTCTTGATCGTCACCTCATTCAATCCACGATAATCAACAACCATCCTCAATGATCCATCCTTCTTCTCCAGTAGAAGCACTGGTGATCCCCAAGGTGACGAGCTTGGGCGAATATAGCCTTTATCTAGTAACTCCTTAATCTGCTTCTTAATTTCCTCTAAATCCTTTGCGGGCATCCTACACCGTCTCTTAGATATTGGCCCGGTGCCTGGCAAAAGCTCGATCAAAAACTCAATGTCTCTATCGAGTGGCATGCCTGGCAACTCTTCTAGAAATACATCTGGGAAATCCTTCACCACTAGTACTTCCTCCTGTACAACTCCTGATAAGGAATTCACTTGAGTCCTATTCGGCACATGTCGGGATACATACTTGATCCTTCTTCCTTCTGGGGTGGTAAGCAGAATTGACTTACTAGCGCAGTCAATGTTCCCTCCATACTTCGATAACCAATCCATGCCTAATATCACATGCAGTCCTTGTGACTCCAATACTATTAGGTCTGAGGGGAACACGTAGCTACCAATCCTTAATGGTAACCCATCACACCATAGGCTAGCCATATACTCTGCTCCTGGCGAGGTTACTAACATGGGTGACCTAAGGGCTTGGGTTGGTAGTTTAAACTTACCCACAAATCCCCTTGATATGTATGAATGCGATGCACCAGTATCAAAAAGAACGATTGCAGTAAATGACTTAACCAAAAACTTACCTATTACTACATCGGGTTGCGGTTCAACCTCCTCCACATTCACGTGGTTCACTTGTCCCCTGTTGAAAGGGTTGGGCTTCTTCCTAGAGCTTCCATTGCCATGGCCATTCTTTGCTTCAGAACACTCCGTGGCATAATGTCCTTTCTTCCCGCACTTGAAACAAGTAATGTGACTTAGATCCTTCTTAGCAGGCGTTGTTGGGTTGGAACGGTTCTGATCGTTGCTTCCTCCATTACCACTCCCATTCTTAGGGCCACTATGGTTGTGCGATATCCCTCCATTGTGGTTGTGACCTCCATTGTTATGTTGAAGGGGCCCTCCTGAGTTCTGGGTAAAACGGGGCCTCTGCCGAGCTCCAGAATTATACTTACCTTGTCTATACTTCCTCTTGCGGTTGTCAATATGTTGCTGCTTCCCTTCAATCATGAGAGCTCTATCTACCAACTCCTGGTAGTTGTTGAAGGTTGCCACCATCAACTGCATGCTCAGCTCATCATTCAGTCCTTCCAGAAACTTCTCCTGTTTAGCTGCATCCGTAGCAACGTCATCTGGGGCATAACGTGCTAGCTTACTAAAATCATCCACATACTGGCCGACAGTGCATCCTCCTTGGCGTAAGTTGCGAAACTCGCGCTTCTTCATGGCCATAGCTCCTGCTGATACATGGTAAGTGCGAAAAGCCTGCTGAAACTGGTCCCATGTGAGAGTGTCGATGGGGTAAGTGGCTGTGAAATTCTCCCACCATAATGCTGCGGGTCCATCAAGCTGATGTGTGGCAAAAAGCACTCTCTCCGCATCTGTGCATCCTGCAGTGGTCAACTCCCTTCCAATATTGCAGAGCCAATCATCTGGAACTATCGGCTCGGTGCTACTGGAGAACACCGGCGGATTCGGCCTTAGAAAACGGGCTAAGTGATCAAAAGGTGGTGGTGCTGGTGGGTGGTTGTTGTTGTTGTTGTTGTTGTTGTTGTTGTTGTTGTTTTTGTTGTTGTTGTTGTTGTTGTTGTTGTCCTGATTCTGATTCTGGACTAGTATCTGCATCAATGCATTCTGCTGCTGGATCAACTGAGTGAGCTCCCGTGGGAAAGCAAATCCATCGTCGCGTCTCGGAGGCATCTGATGGGTTTAGAAAAGATGAGAAAATAGAATAGAATGAGGTCTAGGAGGAAAACACTACCCATATGCACATTAGAAAAACACAAACATATCACTTCAATCAATTCAAACAAGGGCATACAATCGGTCTAACTATCGTTACAAAGGTGCTTGGTCTAATCTATATACATGGGGGAATACTACTACTGATATGGTGGTCGACTAGAAAAATTGATCGATGGAAGATTCCATAATATTTGCTCCAACTTCATCAACAAAGTCATCATCGTTATCATCGGGGTCTGAGTCGGTGTCGTCGATGATGATGTAGTTCTCCGGGCAAGTGGAATCGTCGTCTTCTCCTCCTGGCGCGGGGTCTCCCATGAATACTCCTAGCTTCCTTGTTAGATCGTCATTCTTCTCCATGAGTATCGTCATTTCCTCCTCGTATCCATCGCGTGTAGACTTGAGTTCTTCCTCCAGCTCCATGATCCTGGTCATTGCCTTCTTTAGATCTATCATGCCTGCGCACGTCTGGTTCTCCTTGCGACGAATGTGCTGGTTTAACTCCTGGATGAAAGCTGCAATAAATCTATCCTTCCTGGTGCTGATCATCTCCCATTGCTCATCTCGGCACCCACAAATCTGGTAGATAGTATCCTTGAGATCCTTGTGGTAAACTTCTCCAATGTGTCCCATGGTGATGTGGGCTGCCATGCTCTTTCCTAGACTCCAGGTTGGTGCATCAAATGAAAACTCTATGGGCTTAGTGACTGGCATGAACGTCCTTCCTGGAACTTGAACTCGAATCATCCAATGCTCCTCTTCTGGTAAAGTGGCGGTGTAGGTCCCGGTGAAGCTTGGTATTCCGATGTTAAGGTATCTAGTAACCTCCTTCAAGTGTCGTCCAAAAGGTGTATCTTCATCCGGTTGTGCAAACTTGTTCCTCAAGTCCGCCATCCTAAAGAGTAGAAAATGGAGAGGAGTCAGAAATGAGAAGAGAGTGGCCTATGGATTTAGCTTAGTGGTTGTGTCCTACAGTTAGCGTGTGCTCTGATACCATCTTGTAGCGACCAGACCTCAAACAGTCTGATCTTTGTGCATCGGTGTCATCCCTGGATCGGTAATGCTGACATGCACAGTACTTGAGGATTTATAACAGAGTAGAAATCACACACTTATTACATCCAATGTCTCAAAAGAGAGCTATTACAATAAATATGGCTTAAGGCCATCTAAAATCGATAACAGCGGAAGGCTTGGAAGATAGAATGAGTCCATCAACTCCAACGGCATCACTGAGTGAAAGACAACGACCTATGGCTCCTTACTCGTTGTCTGAAAAGTCTGCAACATGAACGTTGCAGCCCGAAACGGGTCAGTACATCGAATATGCTGGCAATGTAACACATAGAGTAATGAACAGAATGGTTGCTATCACTACATGCATATTTGGCTGGTGGTAAGCTCTATGGTTACAGTTTTGCATAAAGCCAATTTTTCCCTACAACAAAGGAATAAATTTTATTTAACTATCAGGGTGGTTGTTAAACATTGAGAAGGTTCCTCCAACTCAATCCCAATTAAGCATCATCATTAAACCCAATCAAATTATAATAAGGGTGATGAGATCAACATGATAATCCAAGAACTAGATACTCAATATGTCCATAACCGGGGACAAGGCTAACCATGATTAGTTTATACACTCTGCAGAGGTTTGCGCACTTTTCCCCACAAGACTCGAATACATCCATGGTCGAAGATTCGAGACACAGTCTTTCTGAAGCATTAACTCTCTACTCTGGATAGACAGTCCCACCTACAACCCAGTACATCTGCTAGTCTACCTATGCAAGAGCTTCACGCAACTTACTCAACTATGCCAGAGCCCATATTGGCTTGTGGCTGCACACGGAAGTTTCTAGCAAGAATAATCTTATGATCTAGGTGGCGGGCCGTAGGATGATCACACGGGTCCTCCGGGGTATCCTAGGACAACACTGGATTCTCCAGGTGCCCACAAGCAATCCACCCAGATGTGTATTAAAGTTGCCACCTTAAGTTGAACTATTAATTAACAAACTCACATCTGTCATGAATACAATCAAACCCAATCCACGTCTACGAGCATAGCATAGCAATATAAGCAACGTAGAAGTAACTCCCATAGGTTTGATAATAAACATTTGAATAGGTACTACCTCAACTACTTCCCAAAACCCACAAGTTAAACAGATCCTAACCATGCAATTGTTTGAGGATTGATCTGATGCAATAAAACTAGGTAGTAAAGAGGTATGATAAAAGTGTTACTTGCCTTGCTAATGATCCGGGAAACCTAGAGACTCATAGTAGCACGCTTTGCACTCCGGGTACTCTATTGAAAACAAACAAGCATACAATAAGCACTCAACTAGAAGCACGGGTAAAACTCAAATAGAAGATCTAACCAGAAAGTTCAACTCAAGAACTCCGGTTTGCAAAAAGAATCAAATCAAACGAAGCAACAAAACTCAAACTGCGAAAGAAAGAAGATCCATTTACTAATCTAGACTTAGGTCAAATTTTACAGTAGCAAATCTTGTTCAAGTTGGTTAAACAGAAAGAGGGCTTCGAGACGAAGATCTTGGCGCTCGAATCGCCTGATTCCGATAAACGAGTGAGAAGATAAACTAAAACGAAAATCGGGTCAGAAATCGCGATCGAAAATAATCGCGGAAAACCCTGGAAAAAGAAAAACTGATGAACAGGCTAACGAACGAACATTCGTTGTGTGCGGCTAACGGGTAAAAACTGTTCGTCAAAATGAACATACGAATGGGCATTCGCTAAATAAGTAAACCGAAAAAAATAAAACCGATCTAAAAAAATAACCGAGGGTTTCTAAAAAACATACGGTTTTCGTTACGAAAACTGGCAGCTACCTCGGGATGGGACGGCGGCGGCTCCGGCGGAAGTCCGGCGGCGGCGACGAGCAACTCCGGCGGTGGTGCGTGGTCGGCGGAGAGGCGGCGGGCAGCGGTGTCGGATTTCGGGTTCCGGCAGACCCTCTAGGTTTGAACTCTGGGGTGCACGCGGAGATCTCACCCCCTACCTACCTGCACCTCGTCGCCTCGCAAGGATCTAAACTACACAAAGAGCAACACAAGGGACACAAGCTTTATACTGGTTCGGGCCACCATTGTGGTGTAATACCCTACTCCAGTGTGTGGTGTGGTGGATTGCCTCAGGGGCTGATGATGAACAATACAAGGAAGATCAACCTCGCGAGGGTCTGTTCTTGGCCGGTGCGACGAACTGCTAGGGGGAGTTCGATCGCTCTCTCTCTTTCTCTCTAGATTGCTTGATCTCTAGCTCTGTTCTGGATTCCGGATCCTCTCTCTCTCCGATCCCTCTACCCTGTGGGAGGCTAGTCCTATTTATAGGCAGAGGCCCTGGGCCTCTTCCCAAATATTGAGCGGGAAGGGCGCCAACAATTGGCCATTTTGAAGGGGAACATCTAGTACACTTATCCCGACTAAAGTTGGTCCTTGCACATCAAAGGCTCTGGTGGTGGCCTTGACTTGGGCTCCACGATGACCTCCTTCCTGCCGTTGTGATGGTCTTGGTCTTGTTGCACGAAGCAGTTGCCTTTGCTTGATGCTCTCGCTGCGCTTGCCTCCTTTGCACCAAAGAGGAAATGAGGACATCTGCTGGGCTGGCGCCTTCAGGCGCCCTTAGTCGTCATGGCTTGCGTCATGGGCACCTCGTGAGGTACTCCGCCTTGATCTCTCCGCCTCCTCGCGAGCCAGCCTGACGAGGCCGTGCACGAGAAGCTTCACATCGTCCGCCCAGCAGGCTCAGCCCCTCGCGAGGGTCTTGAGCTTGTCTTGATGAAGATGGGCGTCTGGGCCACCCTTGAGCCACACCGCAGGCTGCAGGCGAGCAAGTCTGGTACCCGTTCCCGAACGCCGACAGTAGCCCCCGGCCCAAGCGCGCCTGGACTTGGCTTAGCGGAGAAGCGAAGGGGCGAGTGCAAAGCGCCGCGGGCCCTAACAGCCTGCGGCCTTGGGCTCCGCGTGGCGGTTGATTGGACGTGGGCATCTCTGCTTCCCCATGACTCCTCGGCGAGTGCACGAATTGACAAGTCCCTGCATGCAAAGCGGGTCATGATTACCTGTGATCGTGGAGGTCGTCGGTTGGCCTTCCCCGGTTATAAGTACGGAACGGCACGTGCCCTTCCAGTCCATCTATTCTTGCTTCTCCTTCTTCTCCATGGCTCCGCCGAAGAGGTTCTCGACCGCGGAGAAGGGAAAGGCCCGCCGGGTGGAGCCTGACTCTCCCCCAGCCAAGCGCGGTCGAGGCCGTCCTCGCAAGCACCCTGTGGTTCCCGTAGCGGCTTCTCGCGACGCGGCGATCTCCAGCGGTGGCGGGCGTCGGGCCGTTGACGGGGGCACGCCTTCTGACCGTCGACCCCTAGGTCGCGCTTCCATTCGACAGAGGTGCTGCCGGAGTTTGTGATATGGTCGGCGGAGCCGACCAGCTTTAACTCCAGCTTCCCTTTCTTTTAGGTGAACTTTCGACCGGCGCCCCGGGCGGCCTCGCTCGAGCGGACGGTTGCTGCAGCCAGCCTCTGAGCTTCACTGGAGGTCTCCGCCGCCCGGGGCGTGGCCCCACCATGGCTGGCAAGCGTTTGGCAGCGAGGTCTGAGCCGGCGGTGCACCCTGCACTTCAAGTTCGACGGCGACGCCACCCTCTATGTGAGAGTGTTCGGGGAAGACGGTCGCCATGCTAGGTGCAGCCCTGAGGACGACGACCGCGGCCGTGGGCCTAGCCCCGATGACGATCGGGACGAAGATGACGGTGCGCGCGTGGTCGACGCTGCTTGGGGTTCGTCAAGCTTCGGCGACTCTTCTTCGGACAGCGACTCCTCCAGCAGGGGCCGTGACCAGCCTTCGTGTCGCCACGCCCGCCTGGAGGGAGGTAGTGGGTCTGCCCGCCGTTGCGCCTCGGTGAAGCACGAGAGGGAGTCCGTTTGAGCTCCGGAGGCAGTTCGAGCCTCCGCCGCGAGTTGGTGTCAAGTGAGCCGCGCATGTCTTGTTATTTTCCTTTTCCTGTGCAAAGAGACAGTAGTGTAGGGCCCCGCGGGGACGTGATTGGACTGTTGCGACTTTTCGCGGTCTTCACCTCCCGAGGCCGAGGCCTCGTCGAACGCTTCATGCCCTACAAAGATTAGCCAGGAGAGGTAGTTTCCGGCCTCAGTCGTGGAGGCGACCGACCCAGGTCCTGTGTTCGCGTCGTGGTGCCCGTGGGGCACGGACTGGAGGGGTGCTCCCGTAGCGAACCCGGTTAGGGAAGCCTCAAACAGTAGGGGCAGAAAACACTCGCGAGGGTGCCCGTGTTGCTCCCTCACGAGACTTGCGCGAGAGAAATCGAGGTAGGAGAGCAGAGAAGGCAAAGAGTCGTAAGCCAAAGACGGCAACACCTTCAATAAAACTTCAAATGGGAATGAACAAGCCAACTGCAGAAAGCAAATGAAAAAAGCCGCGTCCGGCACCTAATCTAGTCTTCGACGTCTTCTCACCAACCGCAGAGCTAAATGCTGCCCTTTGGGCGTGGGAGGGAGCCCTGGGCTGAGGCGGTGCTCTGAGACTCCGGGGCGTGTACAGCCCCAACTCATTATTACGTGAGAGTGTCACGGGCGGCGAGCTTCATAGGCGTTGGCCTTCTTCACAGGCACCGGGCCTTTCTCAGAAAGATAAGCTTCATAGGCGTTTGCCTTCTTCACGGGCATTGGACCTTTCTCAGAAAGATACGCTTCACAGGCGTTTGCCTTCTTCACAGGCACTGGGCCTTTCTTAGAATGATAAGCTTCACAGGCGTTTTCCTTCTTCACAGGCACTGGGCCTTTTCCAAAATGCAACAACTTCACAGGCATTCGCCTTCTTCACAGGCACCGGGCCTTTTTAGGGGTAAAACCTCCAAAGGTGCTGGATGTTCCACGCGTTCTAGACGGGCACCCCCTCCTAAGTCTCCAAGCACGCGGAGCCGGGCCTGGAAACATGAACAACCTTGAACAGGCCCTCCCACATGGGAGAAAGCTTATGCAGTCCCTCCCTGGAGAGAACCCGTCTGAGCACGAGGTCCCCTACCTCAAGAATCCTGGGGCGAATGTTGCGGTAGTGGTATCACCGCAGTGCTTGTTGGTACCTTGCCGCTCGTAGCGCGGCTTCTCGACGATGCTCCTCCCCCAGCACAAGGTCCGTCCCCCGCATGGTGTCTTGCTGCGCCTCGTCGAACGCCAGGACCCGTGCGAAATGACATCTGACCTCGTGAGGGAGGACTTCTTCAGCTCCATAGACCAGGAAGAACGGGGTCTCGCCAGTCGGCTTGGTCGCGGTCGTGCGGACGGACCACAACACAGACTGAAGCTTGTCGTACTAGCCTCTGCCGCAGGCCTCCAGCTTCTTCTTGAATGTCCTGGTTTTAAGGCCCCTCAGGACCTCTGCGTTGGCCCGCTCGGCCTGACCGTTGCTCCGTGGGTGCTCTACCGAAGCGTAGCATACCTGCGTCCCAAGGTTAGCACAGTATGTTTTGAAGAGGTTACTGGTGAACTACGAACCGTTGTCGGTGATGATGCGATTCGGCACCCCGAACCGGCTCACGATGCCCTTGATGAACTTGACCGCTGAACCTACGGGGATGGTGCGGACGGCTTCCACTTCAGCCCACTTGGTGAACTTGTCCACAGCGACGTAGAGGTAACGATAGCCCCCTGGCTCCCGAGGAAACGGGCCCAGGATATCCAGCCCCCAGACTGCGAATGGCCACGACAGGGGTATAGTTTGCAGACCTCCCACTGGCTGATGGATCTGCTTGGCATGGAATTGGCAGGCCTCACAAGCCTTCACCAGTTCCACAAAGATCATTGGCCTTGATGGGCCAATAGAACCCGTTGCGGAATGCCTTGCCAACGAGGTCCATGATGACGAATGATGCCCACAGTCTCCACCGTGTATATCTGCCAAGAGCTCCTTCCCTTGCTCCCCGGAGATGCAGCGAGGACACATCATTTGGTCGCTTCGGTAGAGCTCTCCATCCACGTCTGATGCGCCGTGGCTTGCCGCGCCACACGCTTCGCTTCCTCCTCCTTTTCCGGCAAGGTCCCTTGCGTCAGGTAGCTCCGGAGGTCTGTGATCCAGCATCCCTCCTGAGGCTCCAGTGTTAGGAGCAGACGCGCTCCCGAGGCCGGGCCACAGACCGAGGCTCCCGAGGCAGGTGGCTGGGGGAGCTCTTCCCGAGGCTGCACCGTGCTTGACAGCGATGGCGTTGCCGAGGGCCTAAAGAGCCGCTCCTCGAAGATGCCGGGCTCCTGAGGTAGCCGCCTGGATGCCCGTTTGGCGATGTCGTCAGCCTCTTGATTGGTGCCACGAGGCACATGCTGCAACTCCAGTCCCCAGAACTGCTTCTCCGTCCTGCGGACCTCTGCGAGGTAGGCTTCCATGTGCTCATCCCTTGGCTCGTATACTTTGTTGGAGAAGTTGATGAGGAGTTGTGAATCACCCTTGATGGTAAGGCGCTTCACTCCCAGGGCAACCGCGGCCTTCAGGCCTGCTATCAGGCCCTCATATTCCGCTATGTCGTTAGAGACCTTTTCTCCATGCTGGAAACAGAGTTGCACGGCGTAGTAGAGCTTGTCTTGAGTAGGAGATATAAGCACTGCGTCGGCTCCCGCGCCGTGTCTGGAGAATGCCCCGTCGAAGTACATGATCCAACCGTCTGGTGCCTCGCTTCCCGGGGAGAGGGATCGATCCTCATCAGCCTTGAGGCCCGGCGCCTCCGTCCATTCCGCCATGAAGTCCGCTAGCGCGGCTCCCTTGATGACTCTGGTGGTGCTGAATTCTAGCTGAAATGCTTGCAACTCGATGTTCCACTCAGCGACTCTTCCAGCCGAGTTGGGGCTCCTGAGCACCCTTTCCAAGGGGTACGCCGAGACAACCTTGATGGGCTGGCCTGAAAATAGTGCCGCAGCTTGCGCGAAGCCACCAAGAGCGCGAGAAGGAGTTTCTGGGGCATGGGGTACCGCGCCCTCGCGTCCCGCAACACTGTGCTGACGAAGTACACAGGGTGTTCGATGAGGTTGGGAGTGTTGGTGTTGTTGGCGTCCTCCGGAGGCCGTGTCGCCTCCTGAGATAGTGGAGCCCCAAGCGGCTGGTCGTCAGGGGGAGGGGTCTCTTCTGTTCCGGGTGCGCTTCCCTGCGGCGGCTGATCCTTCTCGGCTGTGGTAGTGGTCTCTGTGAGGCCCCCTTGATCCTGCTTCGCCTTGACCCGGGCAGCTGCTGCGGCTTTCGTCCGACGCTCCTCCCTAACCGCCACCAGGGCTGCGCTGGCAGAGTAGGGGGTGGTTGTAAGGTAGAGCACTAGGGGCTCTTGGGGGCGCGGAGCCACCATTACTGGAGGGCTGGTTAAGTAACTTTTGAGATCTTGGAACGCCTTGTCGGCCTCTTCAGTCCATTCAAAGGGGCCCTTTTTCTTCATTAGCTCGAAGAAGGGTAGCACTTGTTCCCCCAACTTGGAGATGAAGCGTCCTAGTGAGCTACTGCATTTCTTTGAGGGTCTTTGGCGGGCTCATGTCCTCGACTGCCTTGACCTTTTCTGGGTTAGCCTCGATGCCCCGATGGGACATGAGGAAGCCCAAGAGCTTGCCCGAGGGGACCCCAAACACGGACTTCTCCGGGTTGAGCCGCAGGTTCACTGCATCGAGGCTCGCGAAGGTTTCCTCCGGGTCTTGTGTCAGGATTTTGGCATCCCGAGACTTCACCACAATGTCATCGACGTAAGCCTCAACATTCCTCCCGAGCTGCGGACCCAAGGTGATTTGCATCAGCCGCTGAAAGGTCGCTCCTGCGTTCCGCAGCCCGAACGGCATGCATGTGTAGCAGTACACTCCACACGGGGTCAGGAAAGCCGTTTTTTCCATGTCTTCTACCACCATCTTGATCTGGTGATAGCCAGAGAAGGCATCCAGGAAACATAACAGGTCGCACTCGGTGGTGGAATCGACGATCTAATCGATACGAGGGAGCGGGAATGGATCCTACGGGCAGGCTTTGTTGAGGTTGGTGAAGTCGACACACATGCGTTCCTTCCCCCCTTTCTTTGGCACGACAACGGGGTTAGCCAACCAATCTGGGTATTGGACCTCGCGAATGACCCCTGCCGCTTCTAGCTTGCGGGTCTCTTGGACGATGAAAGCCTACTTTTCAGTGGACTGCCGTCTCGCTTTCTGCTTCACGGGGCGTACGTTGGGGCACACGTTGAGGTGGTGCTCGATTACGCCTCTCGGGATCCCTGCCAACTGATCTGGTTCCCATGCGAATACCTTCTTATTCGCTCGCAGGAACTTGACCAGGGCCTCCTCCTGCTCGAGCTCAAGGTTGGCGCCTATGGTGAAGGTGGCGCTAGTGGATCCGTCCTTGTCGACCAGTATCTGCTTGGTTTCTGCCTTGTCTTGGGTGAACAACTGCTTCTTCTTGGCCGGTGCAGCCCCCTTGGGCTCAGGGGCATCTGAGTCGGCGGGCTGTGCCGCCGCTGCAGTCTTGAAGACGAGCTTGAGCACTTGCAACGCATCCCCGGCGTCTCCGGACACGGTGAGGACGCCGTTGCTCCCGGGCATTTTCAAGAGGTTGTACGTTGGGTGAGTCGCGGCCATGAATCGAGCTAGTGCTGGGTAGCCGAGGATGGCGTTGTATGGGAGGCCGATGGGGGCGATGTCGAAGTCGATTAGCTCCGTGCGAAAGTTGTCGTAGGTGCCGAAGGTCACCGGAAGACGGATCTGCCCTAGGGAGCCGGCTGAACCGCCTCTGACGCCCAAGAAGGGCCTGCTAGGCTGAAGCCGCTCCGGCAGTATGTGGAGGAGGCTGAAGGCTTTGACCGAGAGCACACTGAGGCTCGCGCCGCCGTCGATGAGAGTCCCGGTAACGGCCACCTGGCAGATGGTGGGGGTGCACAGCATTGGGAGCGCGCCCGAGCAGGCTGAGTTGGAGGGGTGGTCCTCCGAGCTGACCGGCAGATCGGCCTTGGGCGCCGACCGATCCGGAGGAGCCCCCTGCCGCGCGGAGGCAGCGCCGATCTGGCGGACGAATGGCTTGACGTGGTGGCCTGAAGGTGGCGCCTGCGGGCCGCCAGAGAGAGCTGCAACGATCGAGGAGCCATCGCGGCGTCTTTGGCGAGAAGAGGTTGTGCAGCTCCTCCCAAGAGGCCACGAAGCCATTGGCGGTGGAGCAACCACATGCTGGGCGCCGGTGAGGGCCATGGGAAGCGATTAGCCATGACCACATCGTCGCCTCTGCTTGAGGACGGCCTCCTCGTCGCCCGATGGGAAGGCGATGGATCGGTCGTGCCGTTGTAGCGCGTTGGCGTCTCGGCTTGAACTTGTTCGCCACGCACTGTCGCAAAGGCTGGGGCCAAGGCTCGAGCCCCCAGGCCCTGCGCCAAGGCCGGCGACGGAGTGGGCGCGTTGCTCATCGTGGGGCGAAGCGCGATGTTGGCGTAAGCGGGTCGGCGGAAGGAAAGCTCGGCGCACCTACCGGGCGCGCCAAATGTCGGTTCGGGTTCCGCAGACCCTCTAGGTTCAAACTCAGGGTGCACACGGAGATCTCACCCCCTACCTACCTGCACCTCGTCGCCTCGCAAGGATCTAAACTACACAAAGAGCAACACAAAGGACACAAGGTTTATACTGGTTCGGGCCACCATTGTGGTGTAATACCCTACTCCAGTGTGTGGTGTGGTGGATTGCCTCAGGGGCTGATGATGAACAATACAAGGAAGAAGAGCCTCGCGAGGGTCTGTTCTTGGCCGGTGCGACAAACTGCTAGGGGGAGTTCGGTCGCGCTCTCTCTCTCTCTCTAGATTGCTTGATCTCTAGCTCTGTTCTGGATTCCGGATCCTCTTTCTCTCTCTCCGATCCCTCTACCCTATGGGAGGCTAGTCCTATTTATAGGCAGAGGCCCTGGGCCTCTTCCCAAATATTGAGCGGGAAGGGCGCCAACAATTGGCCATTTTGAATGGGAACATCTAGTACACTTATCCTGACTAAAGTTGGTCCTCGCCTGTCAAAGGCTCTGGTGGTGACACCGGCTTGGGCTCCACGATGACCTCCTTCCTACCGTTGTGATGGTCTTGGTCTTGTTGCACCGAAATGGTTGCCTTTGCTTGATGCTCTCGCCTGCGCTTGCCTCCTTTGCACCAAAGAGGAAATGAGGACACTGCGCGGTCGTCATGGCTTGCGTCATGGGCACCTCGTGAGGTACCCCGCCTTGATCTCTCCGCCTCCTCGCGAGCCAGCCTGACGAGGCCGTGCCTGAGGAAGCTTCCTGTCGATCGCCCGCTTGCTTGGCCTCGCGAGGGTCTTGAGCTTGTCTTGATGAAGATGGGCGTCTTGGGCCACCCTTGAGCCACGCAGGGCATGAGCGAGCAAGTCTGGGTACCCCGTTCCTAGAACGTCGACGGTGGGGCGATGGGTGGCGCTTGGGCGGGCGGTGGCGGCTGGCGGGTGGCAGCGATGGCGGCGCTGGCGGCGGTGGCGACGGCGGGTTAGGGTTAGGGTTTGGGGAGCGAGGTGGGCTGGTGGGCTGCGGGGTCGGGGTGCTGGTTATAAAGGTCGGCCGAGCGAGTCCTAGTCGGGCATGGCCCTACTAAGTTGACTTTTTTTTCAAATAATTCCGCACAGAAAAACAAAGAAAAGAAATACTAAACAAACTCCAAAAATCCTAAAATAAACTTTCCCCGTCCTCTAAAAATATATCGGACAAGGTGAACATATATTTGGGCCTATAGTGCAATTTTGAAAAACGCATATTTTTCCTAATTCAAACAAAATAGTGATAAATCTCCGAATAAAATTCTTATTTGATTTTATTATTAAATTTCCAATATTTCTTTATTTTGAGGAAGTCATTTTATACCCTCTCTTTTATTTTCATAAAATAAATATTCAAAGAGAAAATAATTAAAATCAAACGATTCTCTTTTCAAAATTTGAGAAAACTCGAATATGAAAATTACGAAATCCCCAACTCTCTCCGTGGGTCCTTGAGTTGCGTAGAATTTCTAGGATCAAGCCAAAATGCAAAAATATATGATATGCAATGATGATATAATGTATAACATTCCAAATTGAAATTTGGGATGTTACAAAATGAACACGTGATCCATATCAACTAAACCATGTCCGATCATCACGTGAGATGGAGTAGCTTTCAATGGTGAACATCCCTATGTTGATCATATCTACTATATGATTCATGTTTGACCTTTCGGTCTCAGTGTTCCAAGGCCATATCTGCCTATGCTAGGCTCGTCAAGTTAGACCCGAGTATTCTGCATGTGCAAAACTGGCTTGCACCAGTTGTATGTGAACGTAGAGCTTATCACACCCGATCATCACGTGGTGTCTCAGCACGAAGAACTGTCGCAACGGTGCATACTCAGGGAGAACATTTATACATTGAAATTTTAGTAAGGGATCATCTCATAATGCTACCGTCGTACTAAGCAAAATAAGATGCAAAGAAGATAAACATCACATGCAATCAAAATATGTGACATGATATTGCCATCATCATCTTGTGCCTTTGATCTCCATCGTCACCGGCATGACACCATGATCTCCATCATCTTGATCTTTATCAACGTGTCATCACATGGTCGTCTCACTCAACTATTGCTTTTGCAACAATTGCTATCGCATAGCGATAAAGTAAATCAATTATATGGCCCTTGCATCTTATGCAATAAAGAGACAACCATAAGGCTCCTGCCAGTTGCCGATAACTTTAGAAAAACATGATCATCTCATACAACAATTTATATCTCATCATGTCTTGACCATATCACATCACAACATGTCCTGGCAAAACAAGTTAGACGTCCTCTACTTTGTTGTTGCAAGTTTTACGTGGCTACTACGGGCTTCTAGCAAGAACCGTTCTTACCTATGCATCAAAACCACAATGATTTTTTGTCAAGTGTGCTGTTTTAACCTTCAACAAGGATCGAGCATAGTCAAACTCGATTCAACTAAAGTTGGAGATACAGAGACCCGCTAGCCACCTGTGTGCGAAGCACGTTGGTAGAACCACTCTCATGAATGCGGTCATGTAATGTCGGTCCGGGCCGCTTCATTCAACAATACCGCCTCGTCAAAGTAAGACGTTGCTGGTAAGCAGTATGACTATTATCGCCCACAACTCATTGTGTTCTACTCGTGCATATAACATCTACACATAGACCTGGCTCTGATACCACTGTTTGGGAACGTAGTATTTCAAAAAAATCCTATGATCACGCAAGATCTATCTAGGAGAAGCATAGCAACGAGCGGGGAGAGTGTGTCCACCGTACCCTCATAGACCGAAAGCGGAAGCGTTTAGTAACACGGTTGATGTAGTCGAACGTCTTCACGATCCAACCAATCTAAGTACTGAACGTACGGCACCTCCGTGTTCAGCACACGTTCAACATGATGACATCCCTCAAGTTCTTGATCTATTTGAGGACGAGGGAGAGTTTCGTCAACACGATGGTGTGGCAATGGTGATGAGGAAGTTAACAGCGCAGGGCTTCGCCTAAGCACTACAACGATATGACCGAGGTGTTAACTGTGGAGGGGGGCTCCGCACACGGCTAGGAATAATTGATGCGTGTTCTAGGGGTGCCCTCCCCACGTATATAAAGGAGGGAGAGGGAGGGAGGCAGCCTAGGGCGCTCCCAAGTAGGAGGAATCCTACTTGGGCCCCTAGCCCAATTCGGCGCCCCCACCTACCATATTTGGACAAGGGGGAAAGGAAGGAGGGGGGAGGGGAAGGAAGTAGGAGTCCTACTTCATACTTTACTTTTCCTCCTCTCCTTTCCCTTTCTCCCCACGTGGCTGGCCCTATAGGGGGCGCACGAGCCCCTTGTGGGCTGGTGTGTTCCCTTTCTTGGCCCATTAAGCCCATATCTTTGCCGGGAGTTGCCCGGAACCCCTTCCGGTGACCCGATATCACCCGGAACACTTCCGGTGTCCAAATACCATCATCCAATATATGAATCTTTACCTCTCGACCATTTCGAGATTCCTCGTCATGTCCGTGCTCTCATCCGGGACTCCAAACAAACTTCGGTCATCAAATCACATAACTCATAATACAAATCGTCATCGAACGTTCAGCGTGCGGACCCTACGGGTTCGAGAACTATGTAGACATGACCGAGACACATCTCCGATCAATAACCAATAGCGGAACCTGGATGCTCATATTGGCTCCTACATATTCTACGCAGATCTTTATCGGTCAAACCGCATAACAACATACGTTGTTCCCTTTGTCATCGGTTTGTTACTTCCCCGAGATTCAATCGTCAGTATCATCATACCTAGTTCAATCTCGTTACCAGTTATTCTCTTTACTCGTTCCGTAATGCATCACCTCATGACTAACTCATTAGTCACATTGCTTGCAAGGCTTATAGTGATGTGCATTACCGAGAGGTCCCAGAGATACCTCTCCGGTACACGGACTGACAAATCCTAATCTCGATCTATGCCAACCCAACAAACACCTTCGGAGACATATGTAGAGCATATTTATATTCACCCAGTTACGTTGTGACGTTTGATAGCACCCAAGGCGTTCCTCCGGTATTCGGGGGTTGCATAATCTCATTGTCAGAGGAACATGTATAAGTCATGATGAAAGCAATAGCAATAAAACTAAACGATCATTATGCTAAGCTAACAGATGGGTGTTGTCCATCACATCATTCTCTAATGATGTGATCCCGTTCATCAAATGACAACACATGTCTATGGTTAGGAAACATAACCATCTTGATTAACGAGCTAGTCAAGTAGAGGCATAGTAGGGACACTCTGTTTTGTCTATGTATTCACACATGTACTAAGTTTCCGGTTAATACAATTCTAGCATGATAATAAAAATTTATCATCATATAAGGAAATATAAATAACAAATTTATTATTGCCTCTACGGCATATTTCCTTTAGTACTGCTACACTTGCATGCCGTTCGAGCTGTGCAACGCTGGGGCGACCTTCCAGCGACTGATGCACATCGCTCTGGGCCAACAGCTCAGGAGGAACGCAAAGGCCTACATCGACGACATCGTGGTGAAGTCTCGGGAGGCAAGGACCCTAATTCAGGACATGGAGGAGACTTTCGCCAGGCTGCGCAAGGTGAACCCGCGGCTCAACCCGGAGAAGTGCATGTTCGACATCACCTCCGGCAAGCTGCTGGGTTTCCTCGTGTCGCACGGGGGGATCGAGGCGAATTTGGAGAAGGTCAAGGCAATAGAAGACATGAGCCCGCCATAGACTCTCAAGGAAATGCAAAAGCTCGCGGGCTATGTGACCTCGCTGGGGTGCTTCATCTCCAAGCTTGGGGAACGCACCCTCCAGTTCTTCAAGCAGATGAAGAAGGGCCCGTTCGAGTGGACCTCGGAGGCCGACACAGCATTTGAAGACCTCAAGAGATACCTGACCAGCCCACTGGTGCTGGTAGCACCTCGTCCCCTCGAGCCCTTCATGCTTTACCTAGCCGCCATGCCTCATTCCACCAGCGCAGCGCTGGTGGCTGTCCGGGAGGAGCGTCAAGCCAAGGGCCTGCTGCACCTTTGGTTGGGATGGTGCGGCACCAAGTCGGCGCCCCTGAAGCCACGGCGGCGTCAGCAGATGACTAGGCTCCACAAGACGGCGCTCCTGAGACTACGACAGCCACGGTGGGCAACCAAGCTCCTGAGGTACCCTGGTCTCAGGAGTCCCAACCTCCGGAGACCTCGGACTCCACCGACGCTCCCGCCCTCGTCGAGCACACGGTGTACTTTGTCAGCATGGTATTACGGGACGCAAGGGCATGCTATCCCATGTCGCAGAAGCTTCTACTTGCACTCCTCGTGGCCTCGCGCAAGTTGCATCACTACTTCCAAGGCCACCCCATCTATCAGATTACGGGTTCCAGCAAATCCCTTAAGGTTCGAACTCTGGGGTGCGCAAGAAGATCTCACTCCCCCAAGCTCACCCACTCCCCGTGATCTCAAGGCCTGGCTCACCGAACCCAAGGAATAAGGGACACAAGAGTTTATACTGGTTCAGGCCACCGACGTCATGTAATACCCTACTCAAGTGTGGTGTGGTGGATTGTCTTGTAGGCTGAGGATGAACAAGTCCAAGGGAAGAACAACCTCCTGCAGAGAGGTGTTCTTGAGCTCGGTGAGCTTATGCGTGTGAGGGTGGAATGGATCTGATCCAAAGTTCATCCTCCTGCTATGGTGGTGGCTAGTCCTATTTATAGAGGCCCCGGTCCTCTTCCCAAATGTTAGGCAGGAAGGGATCCCACAACGTCCAATTTGAAGGGGGACAGCTAGTACAAGCTATCCTGACAAAAGGTGGTCTTCGCCTGCCAAAGGCTCTGGCAGTGACAACATCGTGGGCTCCATGGCGACCTCCGTCCTGCCGTCCTGCTGGTCTTGGTCTTGTTGCACCGATATAGAAACCTTTGCCTGATGCCTCGGGACTCTTCATCTGCTCTTGCTCCTTTAGCACCAAAGAGGAAACGAGTACTCTGCGCCCGTTGGCTCCTTCCTGGCGCCCGCCTAGCCTTGGTCGTCATGGCTCACGTCATGGGAACCTCGCAAGGTGCCCCTTGCCTTGATATCTCCGCTCCTCGCGAGCCAGCCTAGTGAGGCTACCCCTGAGGAGCTATTCTGTCGTCCGCCTTGCGAGGCTCGGCCCCTCGCGAGGGTCTTGAGTGTTTGCTGGTGAAGATGGGCCGTACCAGGCTGTTGGAGGAGCCACGCTGTGGGCCGCAGGCAGGAAAGTCTGGGGACCCTCGTTCCCAGAACACCGACACTAGCCCCCGGGCCCAAGGCATGCTCGGGCTTGGCTTCGAGGCGAAGTGAAGGGGCAAGTGCGGAGCGCCGCGGCCCCAACTGCCTGTGGCCTTGATTTACGCGTGGCGACTGACGAAACATGGGTGTCTCTGCTTCCCCACACAACCTTGATATCCGCCTGGCTAGGCGGCCACCGCGACGCACACAGTTATTCCTTCGTCGCTGGCGACGCACTCCCTCAACTCTCCTGCCTTCACGAAACAACAAACTCCTCTTCTGATCTGAACTGAGCTCTGTCCTCTTCGTTGCCATGGCTCCAAGCCGGCCGAAGAAGGGGAAGAAGAGGCCCCAGTCCTCAGCCGAGTCCCCTCCAGCACTTGAGCCTGCCGTTGAGCGGTCGGTAGTGCTCAACCAGGAGGCCATGGGCAAGGTCTGCCCAGCGCTCACTGCTGACTTCAACGAATGGGGGAAGACGGTGGTCTGGCCCGCGTCCTGTGCCTCTGTTGATAGGACAGCCACCGAGGTCCACTTCCTCCTTGATGCCCTGTGGGCCGGCCTGATTTCCCCTTTGTCCACCTTCTTCAACGCCGTGCTTTCCCGTAACCAGATCCATATGCTGCACCTAGATCCCCAATCCGTTACCCTTCTTGTCATCTTCGCCTTCGTCTATGAGGCCATGGTGGGCATTGCTCCTTCCGTGGCCCTACTTTGCCATTTCTTCTCGCTGCACCTGACCAACCCTCAGCAGTGCTCGGGATGCCTGAGCTTTCAGGCCGTGGCTGCGATGGCCGGCTCGGGGATTAACTTCGAGTTCCCACCGTCCGCGAGCGGGTTCCGGAAGCGCTGGGTATTCATGGACGTTGGCGTGCTCAGCCCCCTGCTCTCCCTCCCGTCAGCACCTGCCGTTCCCAGCTCTGGCTGGGGCCACGAGAAGCTCGTCGACCCACGCCGCTCCTTCGTCTGGCTCCGGTTGAAGAGGTTGAAGGACCTGGACGTGACCGCGCCCATGGTGGTGAAGGAGTTCATTCGGCGTCGTGTTGCCGCACTCCGTTCCATTCCCGACCAATGTGGACCTTGTCCGGCCGCAAGGATTGCATGAGGCTTCACGAGTCCGGGCTTCCCCTTGAGGTGCAACAAACCGTGCTCGAGATCCTGATGGGCAACCGGTTGCCAGCCGACATGTCGGAGGAGGGTTGTCTCTTGTACTGCTGCTCGAACAAGGCGGACTTCGCGAGGCAGATGCGCCCTTTCGATGAGTGGGGACTACGTCCGGCTGGTCTCGAAGGGCCTCGCGAAAGCCCTGTCTCCATGGCTCCCTTGTCTGCCGCCAGCACGACGACTTCCCCGGAAGTGGGCGCAGGGGGCGACCACCGTCGACCGCTGAGGAATCAGCGCCGCTCGGGTCTCCTGAAGGGCCACCCCACGGACCCTAGAGAGCCATCTTGAGGAAGAGGCCGGAGGGGCGTCGTGGCCCGATACTTCTGAGGCCGCAGCCCCCGGGGCCCCAGCAGGTCGCCGGGAGGAGAGGGCCAAGGTCTCCACGCAGCCGCGCGCCCCTGAGGTCGCCTCCTCAGGAGCTGCTCCAGCCGCGCCCGGCGCTGGTGACCGCACTCAAGGCTTCAGCTAGCTCCGACTGAACTTCAACGCGCTCCGGAAGAGGAAAGGATCTCCAAGCTGCAGCGGTGATGCCTTCCAGCCACTGAAACAGAGGAAGTATATCGCCATAGACGAGTGAGTACCTTATACTTGTAATTTCTCGAGTGTTGTTTCCCCTCCTGACTGTGGCTCCTCTGGGTCCCTTCCGCTAGGGCGGCAAAATCTGCCGAGAAGCAACTTTCTCCTGCTCTGAATCCCCCGCCGGCCTTGATCGCTCCAAGCCAGCATGCCGCACTTGGCGTGAGGTCGGCCGGAGAGGCACGTGCGCCAGCTTGGCACCTCAAACCCATGTTATTGCCGACCCTCCTTCGTGGTTTTGCTTGGAGTGCGAGAGGTGTGCCAAGGGCTCCTCCCCTGGTTATTGGCGGTGGCTGGATGACCTTGGTCTTGGCCTATTCTTCAAGCAATGAGCTTCCGCCCTTCCGGGCCACCGCCGAGGCCCGTAGGGCGACTAGGAGGGCGCCAGCCTCCAGCCCTCGGCTAGGGGGAAGCGAACCACCTCGGACTCCTTCGACATCCTCTGGCGTGGAGGACGGACCCGTTCGCGTGCTTGAGCTTGCGTGCAAGCGGGGTGTCGTCCGTCACGAGCTCTTCCGGGAGGTGGTGGGTGCGTTGAGCGGGCTTGGGGAGGAACTCATGGATGTTGATGATCGTCTTGAAGCCGAGGGCCTCCGGCTGGTGGGCGAATCGCACCAACTGAAGGTGGCCATCAACCTCAGGCGCCTCCAGCGTGAGCACGCCAATGCGAAAGCCGAGGCATCTCTGGCAACCTCACGCGAGACCAGCGCTCGGGCCTTGGAGGAGGCCAGGGAGGCAGAGCACCGCCGCGAGGTCGCCGAGAAGCGCAGGTAGGAGCTCCAGGTCCTAAATGCCTACCTGGAGTAGCAGGTGGAGGCACGCAGGGCTGCTTTGGCGTCGATGAAGGGGGCGCCGTCTGACGAAGAGGAGATCTTGAGGTGCGAGGAAGCGCTGATGCTGGAGGCCACAGAGTGCAATCTTGATCTTGAGCGGTTGGAGATGAGGGAACGCCAGGTTGCCCAAGCGGAGGATGCTATCAGCGCGCGTGAGGCCAGGGCCCAGGAGAAGACCAACCGCAGGGTGGCCGAGGCTCGCGCTAATCTTGCCAACAGGTACAACCTGAAGCTAAAGCTCGTGGAAGACAAAGCAGAGGGCAGGACCGCCGTCCTCAGGTCAAGGTTGGCTGAGGCGGAGCAGCGTGAGAAGGCCACCACAGCTGCCCTGATTTCCGTGCAGGCCGAGTTGGCCTCCGCCCGTGCCAAGCTGCTCCCGCTTCAGCAGAGGGTTAACACCACAGAGTCCCTTGCGCAGGAGAGCAGGGAGGAGGTGATCCGTCGTCAGACGCTGCAGCGCGAGCACACACCCATGCTCCGGGACCTCAGGACGACAGCAAAAACAAGCACCGGGCGCCATTTGTGATGAACATGCCCCTCATCCCCACGCAGAAGACTATGCCAGCCACCTCCGCTTCTTCACTCATGTCGTGACGCGCCTGGAGAACCGAGTTGAGAGGGCTCGTGAGCTTGTCGAGGAGAAGAGTTGAGGCCTCCTCGGGCATGCGTTTTCCCGCGTTTTCAGCCATGTCGAGAACATCAACCCTGACTTCAACTTTGACGCCGCCATTGCTCCGGTTCCCGGGATCATCCAGGACAACCTAGCATGCTGGGTGGATGACAATGTGGATGCTCTGGTCAGAGCCCATGAGCCATAAGCAGAACAAGTCACAGGGACCCCGTTCCCGGAAGCGCCCGACGGTAACCCAGGGCCACAGCGCGCCGAACAGCCCAGCGAGGCGAAAGGGCAAGTCTGCGAAGCATCGTGGGCCCTAACAACTGACCTTAGGCGGCAGCGTGGCGGGTGATTGGACGTATCGCTTTGCATCCCCATGGCCTTCGGTAACCGCCGGATTCGACAAGTCCACATGCATGGTCGGTCATGATTCTTTGGTGATCGTGGAGGCGGCGGTTGGCCTTCGCCCGGCTACAAATATGAGCGGCGTCGCCCTCGATCTATCCTTCTTGTCTCTCCTTCTTCTCCATGGCTCCACCAAGGAAGTTCTCGGCCGCGAGAGAAGGGAAGGGCAGCCAGTCGAATCTTCCTCTCCTCCGCCTAAGCGTGGTAGTCGCCCTCATAAGCACCCGTGGCCTCCATGGCGGTCCCCAGTCGTGGGGAGGCTCTCAACATGGCGACGGCGGCTGGCCGTGGTCGGGCGTGCCCGGCCCGCCGTCCCCGAGCCAGCGCCTTCATGCTCTTGGCTTCTGCGGAGTTCATGGTGAGGCGGAGGAGCCGTCCGGCGTCGCTTCAGCTCCGTGCTTCCTCTGGGTGAGCTCGAGATGGCGCCTGAGTGGCCTCGGCTCGAGCGAATGGCTGCTGCGGCCAGGCCGTGGGCTTCTTTGGAGGTCCTTCTTTGCGAGAACATGTTCACAGCCCTTGGTAGCGAGGCGTTCCTCTCGGCGCGTGGTCTCCGCCGCCGGTGCTCCCTGCACTTCAAGTATGATGGCGCGCCACCCTCTACGTGGTGGTTGGGGAAAACGATCGCCGCATGGGGTGCTGCCACGATGGCGACGACCCATGACGAGGGACTCAGCCCGGCAGGCGGAGAGAACCTTCTTGTGAGGCGGTGGCGATGCCGCGACTCCTCACGCTTCACCGGCTCTTCTTGGTGGCGGTTCTTCCAGCAGCGGCGCGGCAGCCCCATGCCGCGCGCGCTGCAGAGGTGGCAGCGGTCCATTCGCCACGCCCAGATGAAGCGAGATGGAGTCGGCTGAGCTCCGGGCGCCGCGAACCTTCCAAGAGAGCGGCGGGCGTGCTTCACATGCTACATCCTTTTCCTTCCTTTTCTCCTGCATAAAAGGAACAATGTGTGGCCCGTGAAATGCGCGTTTAGAACAACGCCGTTAATTATTATCTTGCTTTTGTTATCGATCTGTTCCATTACAGCCGATGCGCCCATTACGTAAGTGAACCCGGCCGTGGCATGGCGCGACCGACCCTGGCCCGTGTTTGCGTTGTGCTGCCCGTGAGGCATGGTGGGGAGGGTGCTCCAGTGCGGACCAGGGCCGTGAAAACTTGAAGCGATAGGGGTAGGGGCCTTCATGAGGGGCTCCCAAGCCTCCGCCTCATGATCCCAGCAAAGATAAATCGTCTGGGAGGGTGAAAAAGATTGAAGAACCACGGGCCAAAAAAGGCGATAGTTTTGACAAAAACTTCAAATGGGAATAAGCGATCAAGCTGACTGAAAGAAAATGAAAAAGCGCGTCCGGCACCTAGTCTAGTGTTGGCGTCTTCTCACCAGCGGAGCTAAGTGCCTGCTTTGGGCGTGGGAGGGAGCCCGGGGCTGAGGCCAGCACTCACGAGACTCAGGCGTGTACAGCCCAACTCATTATGCGTGAGAGTGTCACGGCGTGAGCTTCACAGGTTCGCCTTCTTCCAGAGCTCGGGCCTTTCTTACAGGAAGCAAGCTTCACGGGCGTTCGCCCTCTTCACGAGCTCTGGGCCTTTTCAAGGCAGCGACAGCTTCACGAGGCTCGGGCCTTTTCCAAAGCGTGGCAACTTCACAGGCGTTACGCCTTCTTCCGAGCTCGTGCCTTTTCCAAAACAGCAGCTTCACGGCGTTCGCCTTCTTCACGAGCTCCGGGCCTTTTCCAAAGCGTGGCAGCTTCACGAGCGTTCGCCTTCTTCCACGAGCTCGGGCCTTTTCCAAAACGTGACAACTTCACGAGCGTTCGCCTTCTTCACGAGCTCCGGGCCTTTTCCAAAAGCAGCGGCTTCCACGGGCGTTCGCCTTCTTCACGAGCTCGGGCATTTTCCAAAAGATGAACTTCACGGAGCTCGGGCCTTTTCCAAAAGATGAACTTCACAGGCATTCGCCTTCTTCACGAGCTCGGGGCCTTTTAGGGGTAGAATCTCGGAGGTCTTGGGCGTTCCAGCGTTACGTATAGGTACTCCCTCTTGCGTCTCCAAGCGCCGCGGGCGAACTGGAAACATGAACAACCTTGAATGGGCCCTCCCACATGGGAGAGAGCTTATGCAGTCCGAGCACGAGGTCTCCTACCTCGAGAGTTCCTGGAGAGGACCCGTCAGAGCACGAGGTCTCCTACCTCGAGAGTTCTGGAACGGATGTTGCGGCAGTGGTATCGCCGGAGTGCCTGCTGGTACCCTGCCGCTCGTAGTGCAGCTTCCCGACGGCGCTCCTCCCCCAGCACAAGAGCCGTCCCCCGCATGGCGTCTGCGGCGTTCATCGAGCGCCGGGACCAGCGGGATCGGCAACGACCTCGTGAGGAGGACCGCTTCGGATCCGTAGATCAGGAAGAAGGGGGTCTCTCCAGTTGGCTTGGTCGCGGTTGTGCGGATGGACCACAGCACGGATGGAAGCTCGTCGTACCAGCCTCTGCCGCAAGCTTCCGGCTTCTTCTTGAGCGTCCTGGTCTTGAGGCCTCTCGGGACCTCTGCATTAGCCCTTCGGCCTGTCCATTGCCGGGTGGTGTGCCACGAGCGTGGCATATCTGCGTTCAAGGTTAGCGCGATGCGTTTAAAAAGGTTCTTGGTGAACTGCGAACCGTTGTCGGTGATGATGCGGTTTGGCACTCGAACCGACTCACGATGCCCTTGATGAACTTGTGGCGAGAACCGGCGGGGATGGCGCGGATGGCCTCGACTTGGCCCACTTAGTGAATTTGTCCGCGGCGGCGTAGAGTGTAGCGATAGCCCCTGGCGCCCAGGAAAAGGGCCCGAATGTCCAGCCCCGGACCGCGAATGGCCAAGTGAGGGGATGGTTTCTTTGACCTCCTGGCTGGTGGTGGATCGCTTGGCATGGAATTGGCAAGCCTCGCAAGCCTTCCGCGAGTTCGATGGCGTCATTGAGCACGGTGGGCCAATAGAAACGCTGCGGGCGCCTTGCCGACAAAGTGCCGTGATGATGAATGGTGCCCGCAATCTCCGCCATGTATATCTGCCAATTCCTTCCCCTGTTCCCTGGTGATGCAGCGCAGGGATACGTCGTTCGGTCGTTTCCGGTAGAGTTCTCCATCCATGATGTTGTATGCCGTGGCTTGTTGCGCCACACACTCTACCTCCTCCTCCTTCTCCGGCAAAGCCCCATGCGTTAAGTTACTCTTGAGCTCCGTGATCCAGCACTCCTCTTGAGTTTCCATCGTTAGAAGCGGGCGTGCTCTGAGGCCGACCACGCAGTGTGGGGCTCCCGAGGCAGCGGCCGAGGAGCTCCTCCCGAGGCTGTCTTGTGCTTGATAACGGCGGCGAGCTGAGGCTTGAAGGCCGTTCCTCAAAGACACCGGCTCCTGGGTTAACCTCCACAGGCTCGTTTGGCGATGTAAATCGCCTCTTGATTGGTGCCCATGAGGCACGTGCTGCAACTCAACCCCAGAACTGTTTCTCCATCCTGCGGACCTCCGCAAGGTAAGCTTCCATGTGTTCATCTCTTGGCTCCATACACCTTGTTGGAGAAATTGACTAGGGCTGCGTATCGCCCTTGATGGTAGGCGCTTCACCCCGGGGCAGCGGCAGCCTTCATACCGCTTATCAGCCCCTCGTATTCTGCTATGTTGTTGGAGACTTTCTCGCCATCTTTGAAAGCAAGCTGCACGGCATAGTAGAGCCTGTCTGGCGGGAGATATGAGTACCGCCCCAGCCCCAGCGCCTTGCACAGGAAGCAGCTCTGTCAAGTACATGACCCAACCTTCGGCGCCGGCTCCACGGGGAGAGGGACCGATCCTCGCCGGCCACGAGGCCACGGTGCTTCATCCATTCGCCACGAAATCTGCCAGTAGCGGTCCCCTTGATGACTCTGGTGTCTTGAACTCGAGATGGAATGCTTGCAGCTCAATGTTCCACTCGGCGACCCTTCGGCGAGTTGGGGCTCCCGAGCACCCTCTCCGGGGTATGCGAGACAACCTTGATTGGATGACCACAGAAGTAGTGCAGCTTTGCGAAGCCACCAACAATCACGAGGAGGAGCCTGCGGCATGGGGTACCGGCCCTCGCATCTCGTAACACGGTGCTTGTGAAAGTACACCGGTGCTCGGCGAGGTTAGGGGCGCGGTCTGGTGGCGTCTTCAAGCTGTGGTGCCTCTGAGGCGGCGCCTCCGGTTGGGTGCTTGGATGGGAGGCCTCCCGCCCTTAGTGCGCTCTGCTGTGACGGCTGATCTTCTTCCATCGCGTGCTAACCGCTAGTTCCTTCCGATTCGGTCTTGCTTTAGCTCGGGCGGCTCTTGTGGTCTTGGCTCGACGCTCCTCCTAATCGCCACCAGCAGCGCTAGCGAGTAGGGAGTGGCGGCGAGTGAAATACCAAGGGCTCCTGAGGCGGCGGGCCACCATCACTGGAGGGCTGGTCGGGTACCTCTTGAGGTCTTGAAACACTTTGTCGGCCTCTTGATCCACTCGAAGGGCCCTTTTTGTTCATCGGTGGAAGAAAGGCAGCGCCCGCTCCCAATCGGGAGATGAAACGGCCCAGCGCTATTCTGGCGTCCGTGAGCTTCTGCATTTCCTGAGGGTCTTTGGTGGGCTCATGTCGTCCATCGCCTTGACCTTTTACGGGTTAGCCTCAATGCCCGGTGGGACACGAGAAACCCATGAGCTTACTGAGGGAACTCCAAACACACACTTCTCGGGTTGAGTCGCGGGCTCAATGCGTTGAGCTCATGAAGGTTTCTTCCAGGTCTTGTATCAAGGTCTTGGCCTCGTGAGACTTCACCACGATGTCGTCGGCGTATGCCTCCACATTCTTCGAGCTGTGGACCCAAGGTGATGTGCATGAGCAGGTTGAAAGGTTGCCCGCGTTGCGCAACCAGAATGGCATGCATGTATAGCAGATACATCCCACACGGGTTAGGAAGGCCGTCTTTTCCCGTCTTCCACGCCATCTTGATTTGGTGATACCGGAAAAGGCATCCAAGAAGCACAACATGTCACACTCGGCGGTGGAATCGGCGATCACGGTCGATCTTGCGAGGGCGGAAGCGGATCCTGCGGGCATGCTTTGTTGAGGTTGGTGAATTCGACACACATGCGCTCCTTTCCTCCCTTCTTTGGTACCACCACGGGTTGGCTAGCCAATCTGGGTATCGGACCTCGCGAATAACCCCGGCTTCTAGCTGCGGGTCTCTTGAGCGATGAAGGCCTGCTTTTCGATGGAATGCCTCCTCGCTTTACCTTCCTTGGGCCTTGCGTTAGGGCACACGTTGAGGTGGTGCTCGATCACGCCCGTGGAATCCCGCCAGCTGATCGGGCCCTAGCGAACACCTTCTTGTTTGCACGCAGGAACTTGACGAGGGCTTCCTCTGTTCGGGCTCGAGGTTGGCGCCTATGGTGAAAGCGGCGTTTGAGGACCGTCCTCATCGGCAGTATCTGCTTGGTCTCCGCCTTGTCTTTAGTGAACAAGCTGCTTCTTCATGGTCGGCGCAGCCTTGAGGCTTAGGGGCTTCGCATCGGCGGGCTGTGCTGCCGCCGTCTTGAGGTGAGCTGGCCTTCATGGCCCGACCTTCGTATCCCGGGCACAAAGAAGGACGCCGCTGCTCCCGTGCATCTTCATGAGGTTGTACCCCGGGTGGGTTGTGGCCATGAATTTGGCCAATGCTGGATAGCCAAGGGTGGCATTGTGGGGGAGGCCGATGGGGGCGATGTCGAAATCGACCAGTTCCGTCGCGGAAGTTGTCGTAGGTGCGAAGGTCACGGGCCGGATTGCCCCAAGGAGCTGGGCGACCCTCCTCCTACACCCGAAAAAGGCCGGCTGGGCGATAGCCGCTCCACGGGTATCAGAGAGGAGGTTGAAGGCCATGACCGAGTGCGTTGAGGCCGGGCGCCGCCCGTCGATGAGGTCTGGTGATGGCGACTGGCAGATGGTAGGTGTCGCGAGCAAGGGGAGCGCACCGAGTCGGCCGAGTTGGCGGGGTGGACTTGAGAGTCGAAGGTCAGCCCGGCCGGCGACTCCGTCTGCCTGAGGGAGCCCCGCCGCGTGGAGGCGGCCGACCCGGCGGACGAATGTCTTGACATGGCGGCCGGAAGGCGGCGCTGCGAGCCGCCGAGGAGGGCATGACGAGTGGGGAGCTGGCGCGAGGGGCGGCGACGAGGCCGCTGCGGCCCCTCCGTGGTCGCCGAGGCGCGAGGGCGATGCTTGCTGCCGTCCCTCGCCGGGCCGATGGCGGTGTTGCAGCGAGTGGCGAAACGATGAGGCGCCACGCGAGAGCTGTGCAGGCGACATGGGAGGCGAGCGGCTCGGCGCTCAGCGGGCCCGACGAGCGTCGAACATGGTTGCGATGGTCGGGGAAAAGCGAGGTGACAAAGGCAGATTCGGCGCACCCCTACCTAAGCGCGCCAAATGTCGGTTTCCGGTTCCGGCAGACCCTTGAGGTTCGAACTGCAGGAATGCGCGGAGATCCAACCCTCCACCGTCTCATACCTCACGAATCAGCAGGAACCTAAACTACTCGCAAGAACAGCAGAAGAGACACGAAGATTTATACTAGTTCGGGCCCAGATTGTGGTGTAATACCCTACTCTAGTTTGTGGTGTGGTGGATTGCATCTTGGGCTGATGAAGAACAGATGAGGAAGAACAGCCTCGCGGTCTGTTCTTGGTGGGTGTGATGAACTGCTAAGTGGTATCCGTCGCTCTAGCTTGAGGATCGGTCTCTCTCTCTCTCTGGATTCCAAGTGCGGATCTGCCTCTATCCGATCGTCCCTCTACTATGGTGGCTAGCTCTACTTATATAGCGAAGGCCCTGGGCCTCTTCCCAAATATTGAGCGGGAAGGGTGCCAACAATTGGCCATTTTGAAGGGGAACAGCGGGTACACTTATCCTGACTAAAGTTGGTCCTCGCCTGCCAAAGGCTCTGGTGATGGCGCCTGCTTGGGCTCCACGATGACTCCTTCCAGCCGTTGGGGTTGGTCTTGGTCTTGTTGCATCAAGCGGATGCCTTTGCTTGATGCTCTCGCCGCGCTTGCTCCCTTTGCACCAAAGAGGAAAGGAGGGCGCTGGCTGGCGCCTCGATGGCGCCTTGGTGCGTCATGGCTTGCGTCATGGGCACCTCGCGAGGTACCCTGCCTTGAACTCTCCGCCTCCTCGTGAGCCAACTGACGAGGCCGTTCTGAGAAGCTCCGGTTGTCCGCCCGAGGCTTGGCCCCTCGCGAGGGTCTTGAGTTTGTGTTGATGAAGATGGGCTGTCCTGGGCCTCCTTTGAGCCACGCTGCAGGCCACAGGCAGGCAAGTCTGGGGACCCCCGTTCCCAGAACGTCGACAACTGGCACCATGCTCATCTCGCTCACCAAGACAAGCTCTACTACGCCGTGCAGCTCTACTTCCAGCGGGGCGAGATGGTCTCCAACAACATCACGGAATACGAAGGGTTGATCGCCGGCCTCAAGGCTGCGGTGGCCTTGGGAGTGAAGCGCCTCGCCATCAAGGGCGACTCTCAGCTCCTCGTCAATGTTTCCAACAAAGTGTATGAGGCAAAGGACGAGCACATGGAGGCATACCTCATGGAGGTACGCAAAATGGAGAAGCAATTCTTGGGCCTGGAACTGCAGCATGTGCCCCGCGGTACAAACAAGGAAGCCGACGATATCGCCAAAAGGGCGTCAAAGCATCAGCCCCAAGAGCCCGGTGTCTTCGAATAGCTACTATTCAAGCCCTCAGCGGCCCCTCCGGTTGCGGAGCACGCCTTCTCTAAGCGCTCGAGCCCCGAGAGGGGAGCTGGACCGAAGAGTTTAGGGCATGCCTGATGCAAGGAACACTGCCAGAGAAGGAGGAGGATGCGGAGCGCGTGGCCCGGCAGGCTACAACGTACTGTATTCAGGATTGTGAGCTATACCAGAAGCGACCGAATGACGTTTCCTTGCGATGCATCTCCAGGGAGAAGGGGTGCGAACTGCTAGCTGACATACACAGTGGGGACTGCGGGCATCATTCGTCGTCGCGTACCTTGGGGGCAAGGAGTTCCACAATGGATTCTACTGGCCCACGGCACTCAACGACGTAACCGAGCTGGTGAGATTCTGCGAGGCCTGCCAGTTCCACGCCAAGGAAACCCACTAGCCCGCTCAGGGCCTCGAGACTATCCCACTCTCGTGGCCGTTTGCGGTATGGGGGCTGGATATCCTGGGTCCATTCCCTCGAGCGCCTGAGGGATACCGCTACCTCTACGTCGCCATCGATATGTTCACCAAGTGGGCAGAAGTGGAAGCCGTCCGCACCATCCCAGCCGGTTCAGAGTCCCTAATCGCATCATCACCGACAATGGCTTGCTGTTCACTAGCAATCTCTTCGAAACATATTGTGCTAACCTTGGAACGTACATATGATATGCCTTAGGGGCACACCCCAGGAGCAACGGGCAAGCCGAGCGCGCCAACACGGAGGTCTTAAGAGGCATCAAAACATGAACATTCAAGAAGAAGCTCGAGGCCTGCGGCAGAGGCTGGCACGATGAGCTCCAATCCGTGTTGTGGTCCATCCGCACCACCGCCACCAAGCCAACGGGGAATAATCCGTTCTTCCTCGTCTATGGAGCTGAAGCGATTCTCCCTCACGAGGTCAAGCATCGCTCCGCGCGGGTCTTGGCATTTGACGAGGCACGCCAGGACGCCATGAGGGGGATGGACCTCATGCTGGTGGAGTAACGCTGTCGCCAAGCCTCGCTCCGTGCGGCAAGGTACCAGCAGGCGTTGCGGCGGTACCACTACCGCAACGTCTATTCCAGGACGCTCGAGGTGGGTGATCTCATCCTGAGGCGGTTGCTCTCCAGGGAAGGGTTGCATAAGCTCTCACCCATGTGGGAGGCCCGCTTACGATTGCCCGCATCTCCAGGCCCGGCGTTGTGCGCCTGGAGACGGAGGACGGGATCCCCATCCATAACGAGTGGAACATCCAGCACCTCCGGAAGTTCTACCCATGAAGCAAGGCCTAGTGCCTGTGAACGTCTGCGCCCACTCTCACATAATAATGAGTGGGGTTGTACATGCCTCGGAGTCTCCGGAGTGCCGCCCTCGGGCCTCGGGGGCTCCCTCCCATGTCCTAGAGGCAGCACTTAGCTCCGCGCTGGTGAGAAGACTAGACTAGGTGCCGGATGAGGCTGTTCATTTGCTTTCTGTAGCTGGTTTGCAACCTTTTAGTGAAATTTGGAGTTCTGGCATTTCTCGGTTGCTTGGTTGAGTTCCCCACTCTTTTACTTGTTTGCTCGCTTCTTTGTCTTGCGCCAGGGAGGACGGCAGTTGCTCGACGCTCTCCCTCGCGCACCTCGCACGGGGGTTGGGCAGGTGTGTGCGTGCGCTGTGTTAGCCTAAACCACGGACACACCTCGCCGAAGCCCTGCCACTCCAAAGCTTCGGCTCCATTGATCTTCCCGAGGCGCTCTCGATCGGGCTCGTGATTGGCGCACCACCCCTAAGTCCGTGCCCCACGGGTATCGCGACACGATGCACTAAGCCATGATTAGCCCATCCCCGAAGGCTCGCACAAGGAGGAACGAGGCACCCCACAGTTGTCCTAACAAATTTCTGCAGCTTCGCGGTGCGTCCCAATGTCAGTAGCTCCCGAGTCAGCAGCAAGGAAACCTCACCAGATGCCAAGAGGCGTGCCCTCACGAGACGGAAACCAACCCCGAGCGTATTAAGCTAAGTTGCCCTTCCTACGTCTACGTGGAGCGCGAACAGCATCGGAACAACAAGCATAACGTAATAGCATAAAGACCACAGTTCATTACATGCCCCAGCAGGGCCATCTACCTTTTTTCAAAATGCAGGAAGGAGGGAAAAGTCCAAGCAAAAGCGGCCTGCACGACCGCGGCGGCTCACGAGGCCTGGCACCGAAGGTCTCCCGGACTCAGCTCAGCCTGAGCACCTCTTGCGCTTCACCGCCGCGTGGCGGCAGGACGACCCGCCACCGTCCTCGAAGTGGGCCCGGCGGCAAGGCGGCTGATCGTAGCCGCCGCTGCTGGTGCTCTCGCTGGTGGAGAAGCTGCCGCCGCTGGGCGATCCGCGATCGTCTCCAAGGGTGAGTTCGCCCTCAACCTCGTTACGGCATTCGCCCAGGCCGAGCTCGCTGTTGCCACCGCTGTCTTCGGGGCAGCACCCTACGCGGCGACCATCTTCCCTGAAAACCATCACAAAGAGAGTCGGGGCACCGACGTACTTGAAGTGGAGGGTGCACCACCCACTCAAGCCGCGCGCGCGGGCAAACATCTGCCAGCCATAGGCTAGGGCCATGTTACCTGCGACAGAGGTCTCCACCACGACCCATGAGGCCTGGCTGCAGCAACCGTTGGCTTGAAGCTAGATGCTGCCAAGACCCCCCACCGGCAGCTCGCCGGCAAAGGAGCACGGGAGCTGGAGCCAGGTGCCTGCTGGACTCTCCGACCACACAACGAACTCCGGGAGCACCTCCGCCGAATGGAGGCGCGGCCGAGGAGACCGGGTGACCACGGCACACCTACCCTTAGCACAAGGGCTGCTCCGCCTAGAGCGCCCCCCGCCATGGGAGGAGGCACCGCTGCGGCTGCCGAGGACGGCACCGGCCCCCGAAGGATTGCGACCGCACCCCCGAGGAGCCATGGCGGGGGTCGTAGCATGCTTACGGGGGCGTCCTCGCCCCCTTTTGGGCGGTGGTGAGCCGGGCCCCTCCTGGCGAGCCTTCCCTTTCTCTGCGGCCGAGAACATCTTAGCCGGTGCCATGGGAATACAACAAGACAACGAGGCGAGGAGGAGGAAGAAGAAGCAGGCGGAGTGGAGAAGGAGATGAGCAACGGGGGCTCCGCCCCCTCCTCATTTATGGCTAGAAGGATGCCAACCGTCGGCCTCCACGATCGCAGGTAATGATGATTTCCTTTTGCATGTAGAAGGGTCTCATCAAATCGAAGGGTTGCCGAGGCAGCATGGGGAAGCGGAGACGCCCACGTCCCATCAATCGCCACGCGTCAATCTAGGCCGCAGGCGGTTGGGGCCCGCGGCGCTCCGCACTTGCCCTTTGGCTTCGTCTCAAAGCCAAGTTTGAGCACGCCTTGGGCCCCGGGGCTACTGTCAGCATTCTGGGACCGGGGTGCCTAGACTTGCCTACATGCGGCCCAGCGCGTGACTCCACCAACAGCCTATTACGGCACAGCTTCAGCAGTGACAACCCAAGACCCTCACGAGGGGCCAAGCCTCGCGAGGCGGACGACATCAAGACCTCCCTGGGGGCGGCCTCACTAGGCTGGCTTCCGAGGAGCAGAGATATCTATGCAAGGGACACCTCGCGAGGTTCACGTGACGTGAGCCATGACGACCAAAGCCAGGCGGGCACCAGCGGGCGCAGTGTGCCAGTTTCCTATTTGGTCATAAAGAGGCAAGTGCAAGCGAGGAGTCCTGAGGCATCGGGCGAAGGTTTCCATATCGGTGCAACAAGACCAAGACTAGCAGGACGGCAGGACGGAGGTCATCATGGAGCCCACAACAGCATCACCACCAGAGCCTTTGGCAGGTAAATACCACCTTTTGTCAGGATAGCTTGTACTAGTTGTCCCCGTTCAAACTTGGCCGTTGTGGAATCCCTTCCCACCTAACATTTGGGGAGAGGACCAGGGCCTATATAAATAGGCTTAGCCACCACCATAGGAGGGGGCGGATCTTGGATTGGACCCATTCCACCCTCACACACACTAGCTCATCGAGCCCAAAAACACCTCACCTCCTGAGGTTGTTCGTCGACTGTAGTAGTTCATCCTCAGCCCCTCGAGGCAATCCAACACCACACTAGAGTTGGGTATTACACCGCGAGGTGGCCCGAACCAGTATAAACCTCTATGTCTCTTGTTCTTTGGGTTCATCGAGCTAGGCCGTGGGATCGTTGAGTGGGCGAGCTTGGGAGAGAGAGTTCTTTGTGCGCACCAGAGTGGTATGGTAATCCTGTCCTGGAAGTCATGTTGTTAGAGAACGACGAACATATGAACTATGAAGAAGTGATGATGAGCCTGGAATCCAACAAATGGCTTGAGGCCATGAAATCCCAGATAGGATCCATGTATGAGAACAATGTATGGACTTTGGTGGACCTGCCCGATGACCATTGATACGTCCATTTTACATCATGTTTACCTACTATTATTTACTATGTTTTTATGCATAATAATGCTTTTTCGAGTAATTCTAATGCCTTTTTGTCTCATAATATGCCAGGTTTATACAAAGAGGGAGAATGTCGGCAGTTGGAATCCTGGACCTGGAAAAGCTAAATCAGAGTTACCTATTCTGCACATCTCCAAATGAGCTGAAACTTTACGGAGAATTATTCTGGAATATAAGAAAAATAATGGAGCAAATAACTACCGGAGGGGGCTCAAGCATAAGGACAACCCACCTGGCACGCCAGCCCCTAGCGCCTCTAGTGGGTTGTGCCCTCCTCGGCCCACCTCCCGTGTCCCTCTTCTGTATAGAAGTCATTTTGACCTAGAGAAAATAAGGAGAGGACTTTCGGGACAAAGCGCCGCCATCTGAAGGGGGAACTTGTGTAGGAGCACTTTTGCCCTTCGGTAGAGCGATTCTCCGAGGGAACTTCCCCCCCCCCCCTAGAGGGGGAAATCATCATCATCATCATCATCACCAACAACTTTTCCATCTTGCGGAGGGCAATCTTCATCAACATCTTCAATAGCACCATCTCCTCTCAAAATGTAGTTCATCTCTTATGTTCAATCATTGTACTGGAACCTCAGATTGGTACCTGTTGGTGACTAGTAGAGTTGATTACATCTTGTAGTTGATTACTATATTGTTTATTTGGTGGAACCTCATTTGTGAGCAGTTACTTTTGTTCTTGAGGTCACCGGAGAAATCTTGTTGCAAGTAATCATGTGAACTTGGTATGTGTCGGTGTCAAAACTGGCGGAGCTCGGGTAGGGGGTCCCGAACTGTGCGTCTAAGGTCGATGGTTACAGGAGATGGGGGACATGATGTTTACCCAGGTTCGGGCCCTCTATATGGAAGTAATACCCTAATTCCTGCTTGATTGATCTTGATGAATATGAGTATTACAAGAGTTGATCTACCATGATATCGTAATGGCTAAACCCTAGAAGCCTAGCATGTATGACTATGGTAATGAGTATATCCTTTCCGGACTACACCCTCCGGTTTATATAGACACCGGGGGGGGGGGGGTCTAGGGTTACATAGAGTCGGTTACATAAGAAGGAATCTTCATAGTTGGTTGCCAAGCTTGCCTTCCACACCAAGGAGAGTCCAATCCAGACACGGGTACAGTCTTCGGCCTTCATGTCTTTATAGCCCACCAGTCCGGCCCATTGATAATAGCCCGGACGCCCGAGGACCCCTTAGTCTAGGACTCCCTCAGTAGCCCCTGAACCTGGCTTCAATGACGAGGAGTCCGGCGCGCAGATTGTCTTCGGCATCGCAAGGAGGGTTCCCTTTTTTCCGAACTCCAAGATAGTCTTCGGACGCGATGATAGTATCCGGACCTGTCACACACACCATACACAACCACAGAGAGAATATAATTACACGAGTCCAATCCACTGACAAACTTTTGCAGCAGGACATCATGCCCGACCGGTCATAATTCCAGACCGTTTTGTGCCAGACGCCCCAGGTCCTGAGACGTAGTTGCCATTGGCACATCTTGTCAAAGCAGAGATCGTGTCCCCTTATCGTGGGATTTTCATCAATGCGGGCATGGGAAACCCAACCGTGCCATTTATATAGGCCTTGCGAATAGGCGAGCCTTTAGGGTGAGTGGGGAGGCGCTTGATATTCGCGGCCTTTATAAGGGGATAAGGATTTCTTTCTTCACTGACACCCTTTGTCTTCTTCAGCCCTTCCGTCCTTGAGCTCCAGCGCCCAAGCTTTTCCTTGTTTGAGAAAGTACTCCAAATATGTCCGGATCCGGAGCTGGAGGCAAGTGGATGGCCTCCTCCGTTAAGAAGAAGGACATCAAGGAGCTCCGGGAGGCCGGATACCTGGCCAAGGAGATCGCTCACTGACTCTCGGTCAAAGGACAGATCGTCCCTGCTGCAGAGCCCCATGAGAGGGTTGTGTTTCTCACACATTTTGTCCACGGGCTGGGATTCCCTCTCCACCCATTCGTCCGCGGACTGATGTTTTACTACGGGCTAGACTTCCATGACCTAGCCCCTAACTTCATTCTCAACATCACGGCATTCATTGTCGTGTGCAAGGCCTTTTCCGCATCCCACCTCATTTCGGTCTATTGCTGAAGACCTTCAATGTGAAGCCAAAGGTGATGAGCGGTCAACAAGCAGAGTGCGGAGGCGCCATGGTGGGAAAGATGCCCAATGTTACCTGGCCCGAAGGCTCCTTCATGGAGATGGTGAAGGGGTGGCAATCAGGGTGGTTCTACATCACCGAGCCGCTGACACCGACCGGGCGGCGACTCCAAATTCCGTCCGAATCCCGGCGCGCTCACCTCCACGGCAAGAGAGGGGCCTAACTGGGGTCCTCGACGAGCTGACTGGCTCCGACGGTGTCCGCAACATGATAGACAGGAAAATAAAACTTGTCAACGTGATCCAGGTCATGCTCGTTCGTCAGGTCCTTCCGTGCCAACGCCGGACTTGCTGTCTGTGGGAGTACGATCCGGCCAAGCACCATACGCTACTTGAGCTCTTCGGCACGACGCATGAAGACATATGGAAAGTGCTCTTTAAGGCCGGCGAGATGCCACCGCCCACGACTGAGGATCGCGGCCTCAACTTAAAACGCCAGGCTAATTCTGTAAGTTCTTTCATGTTTTCAAGGTATACCCTTTACTAGCATATTTTGAGGAAAAAGCCTAAGCCTTCCTATCCATGTTTTCAGGCCTGGATCGAGGTAGCAGGGGGGATTAACTGTCCGGCTCCGCTGCCCGAAGACCCAGAATTGCCCTTACTAACGAAAATGTTGTTTCCAGCACCTTATGAGGTGCCGGAGAAGACGGCTAATAAAGAGGCCAAAGGGGCCCGGAGGGGCCCCCGCCGAAAAGGCGCTTCCGACGTGATGTCCGAACACGAGACTCACTCTTCGTCTGCCGAAGATGATGACGAGGAGGAGGAAGAAGAAGATGACTCCCCACCTGAGGCGGGGAGGAAGAAGAGAACGGCCTCCACGAACTTGGAGGCGAAGGCGCCCAAGAGGGGGAAAGGCTCCCTCGCTGATAACTCTGCGTGGGACGTCGATAGCAGTCCGGAGCGACCTCCCCGGACCAAGCTACGGGCCGCATCCTAAGTATCAAAGTATTTATGCACACCCAAACGTCTAGCCTTTATGCCTTGTAATATTGATATGTTTGAATCATGTTATTGCTGTCCGGCCCGGGACAGTTCTCCGCGATCTTCATGTCACATCCCTAGTTCCGGTATGACCAAGGCTACCTTTCATGTGAGCATCATGTTTAAATTTCCAAATAAATTTGAATTGGGGATATGTGAAAGCCCCAGAAATAATTCTAAAAATGGTCAAGATAAAAATTGCTTCAAATAGGTCCAACAAAATGTTCCTGTTTTCCTATGGAAATATTGGACAGAGGTAAAATTCAAACCAATATTTTTAGGAGACAGAAATATTAATTTTTGGCCATTTGAGTTAATCCAATAATTATTTGCATTGGATTTATATTTTCTATATATTTAATATGATCCAATAATTCTGGAAAATGGTGAGTGGCTCCGAATATATTATATCTAGCCACATGATAATTTTCAGGATCTAAAAAATGGTTTGGTCTCTGAACTAAATCAAAACAGAATAGCAAAAATAGAAAAACAGAAAAGAGGACAGGCTTACCTGGACTTACCTGGCCGGCGCAGTGGACAGTCGGCCCACGAGGCCCAGGCGCCAGTCACCCCTAACCTCCTACCAGTAGGCAGGAGGGCGTGTGGCCGCGCCGCGCGCGCACGCGCTCGGCCAGCTCCTGCTTGCCGCTGTTGCTGCGGACGGCTTCGAGCGCTACGACACCCCCTGATCCCCCTCTCGCTCTGGACCCCCTCCTCCTCTTCTGCTCTCTCTCTCTGTCTCCCGCGATTGACCACGAGCACCCGAGAGCACCGACGAGCACCACCGCGGCCATCGTCCACCCCTCGCCTCGTCGATGCTTCCAGAAGAACCGCCGCGCCTTCCTCTTCGTCTCCACCAACCCACGTGACGCCGGGTGCACCGCAGCGCTGTCCCCGCCGCCTTCATCGCCGCATCTGTCCGGCGATCGCCGCGGTCGATTTGTCGTTGACAACGCATCCCCGACCCCGAGCTCGCGTCGTCGACCCCGCTGTGAGCTACTGCTTCATCTCCCCCTTCTACGCTGCTCGTGAAGGCCCTCTAGCCATCGAGCCACCATGGTGGAAGCTCCGGCCACCGCCTGAGCTCATCGGCGCCGCTGCGAGAGACCACCTCAGCACCCGCTGCAGACACCTCGACGCCGCCAAGGCCAGCTGAGCACGAGAGCCCAGCCTCGCCGGCCCCGTCGCCGGAGTCGCCGGAACGGCGAACGCCGCCGTGCCTGGGTTAGCGCCGGCGTTAATCGTTTATGTGGCTGGGTTAGTTAAACACTAATGACACCGCTAATTAAACCACCTAGGTCACTGACTAGTGGGCCCCGGGCCCCTAATGTTTTAGTTAGGTTTTAATTAAACCACTTTGCCCACTATGCCACTGACGTGCGGGACCCGCGTGTCAGGATTGACCCTAGACCGGGCCTTTGACTAGCTGACACCAGGATGACGCCACACTGACGTGATGAAGATTTTTCTAGATTTAAAATAAATCTAAATGATTTATTTATTTTCAAAAAATAGCTAAAACTTCAAAAAAAATCATAGAAATTAAACCGTAACTCCAAATGAAATAATATATATATGAAAAATGATTAAAAAAATCCAATATTTCCATCTGTACAATTTTCATGCATGTTAGAACAACTTACAGCTGCTGAATTGGACAAATCAATTAAATGACATTGGAATATCCACATATGGAGTTTGAATTTGAATCTTGGATTCAAACCAACTCCATTTAACCCGTTGCTAGTTGCATTAGCTCAAATCACAACATATTGCCATGTCATGATCATGCATCATATTGTGCATTGCATTGATTGTGTTCTTTCTCTGTTGTCGGTGTTCGTTCCCCTTTAGTAGACGTTTCGACGATGACTTCGATGACACTGATGAAGAGCTATACTATCTTCAGAAGTGTCAGGCAAGCAAAACCCCCTTGTTCATTCCGATATAATCCCACTCTCTCGCTCCTGCTCTCTTTTACTACATTAGGACAACATCGATTCAACTGTTACATGTTGTGGTAGCTGAACCCCTTTTCCTCTGTATGACCTGTCATTGCCACAGTAAATAGATGAAACCCACTAGCATGAGTAGGAGTTGTTTGAGCCCTGATGTGCCTAATCATTCATGCTTGTTTCTCATGCCTGCTACTGCTTAGAGTTGAGTCAGGTCTGATTCATCGGGAATGAATTGGAATGGAGATGAACATGTCCTATTGTGTGTGAGCTAAGTGTGTGAACACGATTTGGTAAAGGTAGCGGTGAGAGGCCATGTAGGAGTACATGGCGGGTTTTCTCATTGAAACCGTACTTAGGAACTGAGTTCTGTGTTTGTGATCCATGAACAGCTACTACCACGCGTTGGGCCCGAAACCAATGGACCCTCTCGACTTATTAATCGCATTGATCTCTATCCAGGAGTTGCAACTAGTTTCTGGTGTTTGTAGGATATGTGTTGGAGGCCGTGCGTAGCGCTGGCCCTAGGGGTGGGCTATGATACAGTAGATACACCGTGGCACAGGTAATCTGGCGCCTGCTTTGGTGTCTCGGAACCCTGACACACCGCTTGGGGCTGTCAGACCCCGATTCCAAGTCACATCGATCTAGCCAAGAACACCTCATATCACTTTTGCGGCCTCACGCCTGTATTCCCTCGGTGTCGCTTTACCATGGCCCGGGACCGTTTATGCCTTTTGGCTCACGATATGATAGTGTCGCTAGCATCCATATGACAGAGAACCCGGCCGACATGGCTAGTCGTGAACCCAAAGCGGCACTAACCCATGGGGACAGGCATACATGAATCACATCGAGCATGTCGGTCAAGAAGAGCGTATGAATCCGGCTGTAGCAATCGGCTAACATGACTCCGTAACCCGGCTGTAGCAGGCTAGGTAGACTCCTGATGTCACCAAGGACATTTCCCCAAAGGGATGAATATAGGAACAAAGTGAAACACATGCCGCCACCAAGTGTCCAAAGCAGAGTGTTTGGGCTAGCAGGACTCCGGTGAACCGGGTGTAGTGGACTACTATCGCCAGAAGCACTAGACTACATTTCCCCATATGAAAGGCTGCCAAGGATAAACAACTAGATTGCCGTATCCCACACATACCAAGCATTTCAAACATACACACAATATGCTCAATATGTGTAAATACAACATGGCATCACAACATAACTCTATGACTCAAAATATTTATTCATTAGGCTCCGAGGAGCGAGATATTACAAACATGGGTCTCATGACCCAACATTCAGAGCATACAAAGCAAAGCACACGCGGAAGCTTAACATGTCTGAGTACAGACATCTACAAATGAAAAGGGCTGAGAAGCCCGACTATCTACTGATCTCGCCGAGGGCACAAGATCGTAGCTGAGTAACAAGCTAAACGTCAAGTCCACGCTGAACTACTAGCTTAGACCGAAGTCTCTCTGCAAAAACATAAATGGGCAAACGTGAGTACAATTGTACTCAAGAAGACTTACATTAGAACTAACTACACATGCATCAGTATCAATAAAGGGGTGGTGGAGTTTGATCAAAAGAAGCCAGCTTTGACTCGGTGGCTATCCTAAACTACGAACGCAAGTAACTCTTTGAGGTGGCGCACACGAGTCCACATATTCACCATATCAATACACCACTATGGATCCGCCCCGCCTCCTCACGAGAACGCCATCCATAGCACTCACGCCTATCTTATGAAGTTTTAGAGTATCCACTTTCACTTGTCTATGAACTGATATAGGCAACCCGAAGTCCTTTCCGCGGACACGGCTATTCTAATAGATCATATTAACCCCGCAGGTGTACTTCTTCACACACGCCTCGCCACTTACCGCCATGTACACCTTGTGTATCTCGGCAACCTTCAAGCGGAAGCTCATGAGGGAGTCGGCCACGACCGACTAACCACACAAGTCTCTAGTCCAGGTTTATCGCCTATTCGGGTTCCATCCGCAAGGAGATCCGGCCGGGGTGTCGCTCACGGCCCCAAACGATGTGTGCCACGGTGCCTAGTCTGTCCCAAGCCCACCTGTACCGGGTGCCACTTGGTAGACTACTAACACTACCTACAAACACCGTAAACTAGTTGCAACTCGGACAGAGATCAAGTTGATTAATAAGTCGAGAGGGTCGAGTTACCGAACCCAATGTGTGGTAGTAACTGCTCATGGATCACAAACACGTAACTCAGCCCGAGGATCGGCTGCAATGAGACAACCCACCATGTACTCCTACATGGCCTCTCACCGCTACCTTTACCAAGTCGTGTTCACACACTTAGCTCAACAAGAGGGACATGTTATACACCTCCGATTCATCCTCGTGAATCGACCGACTCAACTCTAAGCAAAGAGCAGGCATGACAAACAAGCATGAATGAGTAGGCACATCGTGGCTCAAACAACTCCTACTCATGCTAGTGGGTTTCATCTAATTACTGTGGAATGACAGGACATGCAGAGGATAAGGGGTTCAGCTACCGCATCAAGTAACACATGAGTCGTTGTTGTCCTAATGCGAGAAAATAGAGCAGGAGCGAGAGAGTGGGATTATATCGAATGAACAAGGGGTTTTGCTTGCCCGGCACTTCAAGATAGCATTGAGTCTTCATCGGTGTCAACGATCACAACGCCAAGACAATGTCTACCGAGGGGAAAACAACACCGGCAAACAGAGAAGAAACACGATCAATGCAAAGCACAATATGATGCATGCTATGACATGGCAATATGAATGTTTTTTGGGCTAATGCAAGCTAGAACAGGTTGAGATGAGTCCATTTGAACCAAAGATTCAAATGCAAACCCATTTTAAAAGGTCATATTAGTGCATTACCTTGTTTCACCTAAAGAGCAAGGTTAAGGTGTTCTAACATGCATGAAAATGGTACATATGGATAGATTGCATTTTTCTGATCATTTTTCATATATAAATTGTTTGATTTGGAGCTACGGTTGATTTTCTATGAATTTTGGAAGTTTTGGTTATTTTCTGGAATTCCTGATCTAAATTTAAATCCGTAAAGAATTAATCAAGGCCGACCGACGCCAGCGTGACGACGTCGAAGTCAACGGCCAGGTCCAGGTCAAACCTGACGTGCGGGGTCCACACATCAGTGACACGGGAACTAATCCCGGTCAAACCCAGCGCTGACTGGGGTTTGACCAGGGGTGGGGCCCACCGTCGCTGGTCAGAGGTTGTTTAGTTAGCTGGGTTAGCTCCTAATGACGGAGCCACGCCGGCCACGGAGTTTGGCCGGCAGCGACCATTCCGCTCGGCGGATGTCAGGACCCCGATTCCAAGTCACATCGACCTAGCTGGTAACACCTCATATCACTTTGTGGCCTCACGCACGGTATTCCCACGGTGTCGCCTTACCATGGCCCGGGACCGCTTATGCCTTTTGGTTCACGATATGATAGTGTCGCTAGCATCCACATGCCAAAGAACCCGGCCGACATGGCTAGTCGTGAACCCAAAGCGGCGCTAACCCATGGGGACAGCATACATGAATCACATCGAGCATGTCGGCCATCAACGATGAACTTGGGCTGTAGCATGGCTAACAGGACTCCGTATCCCGGCAGTAGCAGGCTAGGCAGGACTCCAAGTATCACCGCTGACATTTCCCGAAGGGATGTATATAGGAACGAAATGAATCACATGCCGCCACCAAGTGTCCAAGCAGAGTGTGGGCTAGCAGGACTCGTGAACCGGCAGAAGCGGACTACTATCGCCGTAAGCACGAGACTACATTTCCCCATATGAGAGGCTGCCAAGGATAAACAACTAGTTTGTCGGATCCCACACATACTAAGCATTTCAAACATACACACATTATGCTCAATATGCGAGATACAACATGGCATCACAACATAACTCTACGACTCAAAATATTATTCATTAGGCTCAAGAGCTAGATATTACAAACATGGGTCTCATGACCCAACACTCAGAGCATACAAGTCAAAGCACAAGCGAAGCTAAACATGTCCGGGTACGCATAACTATAAATGAAAAAGGCCGAGAAGCCCGACTATCTACCAAATCCTGCCGAGGCACAAGATCGTAGCTGAGGTAACAAGCTAAACGTCAAGCCCAAGCGAACTACTAGCGAGACCGCGCCTCTCTCGCAAAACATAAAATAAGCAAACGTGAGTACAATTGTACTCAAGAAGACTTACATCGATCTAACTACATATGCATCATTATCAAAAGGGGTGGTGGAGTTTGACCGCAGCAAGCCAGCTTTGACTCGTGGCTATCCCGAACTACGATCGCAAGTAACTCTTTTGAGGTGGCGCACACGAGTCCACATATTCACCATATCAATACACCACTATGGACCCGCCCCGCCTTCCCACGAGAACGCCATCCATAGCACTCACGCTTATCTTGCGATTTTGGAGTATCCACTTTCACTTGTCTATGAACCGATATAGGCAACCCAGAAGTCCTTCTCCGTGGACACGGCTATTCAATAGATCATATTAAACCCCGCAGGGTGTACTTCTTCACACACGCTCACCACTTACCGCCGCTTACACGACATGTACTGCAACCTTCAAGCGGAAGCCCAACGTGGGTGTCGGCCACAGCCTACCTAAACACTCAAATCCCTAGTCCAGTTTATCGCCTATTCGGTTCCATCCGCAGGAGTCCGCCGAGGTTTCCCATACAGCCCCGAACGATGTGTGCAGGGTTCCCGAGATACCAAACGGCACTGCGGACACCGCCACGGTGCCTACCGCAACACAACCCACCCCTAAGGTCAGCGCTATGTATGCCCCCAAAGATGCTACAAACACCGAAACTACTTGCAACTCCTGACCGTGGACAAGGGTGGTTAAGAAGCCGAGAGGGTCAATTAAGGATCCCAATGCGTGGTAGTAACTGCTTTCATGGATCACAAACACGTAACTCAGTTCCTCGAGGACGGCTGCAATGAGACAACCCACCATGTACTCCTACATGGCCTCTCACCGCTACCTTTACCAAATCGTGTTCACACACTTAGTTCACACACAATAGGACATGTTCAGAATAATTCCAATTCAGTCCCGATGAATCAGACCCGACTCAACTCTAAGCAGAGCAGGCATGACAAACAAGCATGAATGAGTAGGCACAACATGGGCTCAAACAACTCCTACTCATGCTAGTGGGTTTCATCTAATTATCGTGGAATGACAGTCATGCAAAGGATCAAGGGGTTCAGCTACCGCAACAAGTAACACCTGAGTCGTTGTTGTCCTAATGCAATAAAATAGAGCAGGAGCGAGAGTGGGATTATATCGAATGAACAAGGGGTTTTGCTTGCCCGGCACTTCAAGATAATAGTTCTTCATCGGTGTCATCGAATAATCATCGCTTGACATCGCTCATCGAGAGGGACAATTACCGCAAACAAGAGAGAACGCAATCAATGCAATGCACATATATGATGTATGATCATGTTAAGGTACTGAATTCACCTAATGCAATAATAAACTGTTATTTGGGGTGGAATTCAAACAGGTTGAATTCCAACTCAAAATGCTATTAACTAAGTTACCCTAATCATGTTTCATCCTATTCAGGGATGTTAACTTGTTCAAACATGCATGATCATGGCATAAACAGATTCTTCATATTTTTCTGATCATTTTCATATATAAATTATTTCCATCCGAAGTTACGGTTGAATTTATATGATTTTAGAAGTTTAGAGTATTTTCTCAAATTTATCAATTAAATTAAATCTAGAAAATATATATCATGCGTCACCGACGCCGCAGTGACGTCAGCGGTCAACTGGCGCCTCTAGTCAAACCCGACGTGTGGGGCCACGCCGCTGACTCGTAGCTGGGTTGGGTGGATGATGTGGGACCGGTCAACGCCGACTTGTCGAGTCAATGCCGACACGTGGGGTCCACCCAGATTAGTACTAATCTTAACGTAAAATAAACAACGACACTATTAAGGCGTGGGGCCCATGTGTAAGCCGGTCGGGGTAGTTAAGCACGGCGGGCCCGCATGTCGCTGACCCGGTGGTCAAACCAGTAGGGTCAACCCACGCCGTCATCGGTCACCGGCGCCGGCGCTTAGTCAGCCGGCGAACGCGCCACGGCGCAAGTAATGGCTATTCCGCCACCAAATGGGCCGGAAGAGTACCTCACGACAGCTGGGAAGGCGCCGAGGGTCTTGGTGGGGAGGTTAGAGCTCGGGGCGGCGGGATCGACGCCGCGACGAGCCATGCCGGCCGGAGCTCGGGCACGCCGTTGGCGCTTAGGGGCACCGCAGGCCGAAAAGGTGGGTGCTACGGACTCACGGCACGGTGAAGACGACGGCGTGCCGGAACCGAGCCATCGTGGCTGTGGCCACGCCGCGCGACGCAGTGGCGGCGGCGAAGTTTGGCCACGGGGAAGTGGTAGCTAGAGGGGAGAATGAGCCGAGAAGAGGGGATCGACTCGGGAGCTCACCGTGGTTGCGAGGAGGCCGCCGGTGAGCTCGGGTGGGCACCGGAGCCGTGAATTTACACGGCGACCAAGGGTCCGAGAGGGGAAAATGGTGGGGCGGCGCCTGGCGCCCGGCTCGGGAACTTGGTGAGGAGGATGGGAAGGCCACCGGAGGCCGTGGACATGTCGGCGAGGCGAGGGAGGGCAGGTGGCCACGGGGAGAAGCGGGCGGCGCTTCTCGGTGGCTGTCGGAGAGAGGGGAGAGAGCTCCAGGGAAGGGGAGGGACGAGAGAGCGAGAGAGGTGCGGGGTGGCTGCGTGGCGCACGCAAGGAGGTCGGGAGGCCAGCGGTGCAGGGTGGAGGTGGCGCGGCGCGGTGGTGCACGCGTCGGCCACGCGCGCTGCCCACTGGCGCGAGGAAGACGACAGGGAGGGGGGGGGCTGCTGGGCTGGGCCGGCCAGCTGGGCCAGCCAAGCCGCGCAGTGCTGGGCCAAGTGGCGCCAGGTAAGTCCAGGTAAGGCTTTTACCTATTTTGTTTCCTTTTCTATTTTTCTGACATTTGTTTTGGTTTATTTAAAATACCAAACCAATTTAATTAATTATGCCAATTTTTGCAGGAGCTAACTATATTATTCCAGAGCTCCACAACAAAAGGGCATAATTTTGGACAATATTATATATATATAATAATATATATCCAAGGCAAATATTTAATGTATTAATTCCAAATGCCCAAAATAAATACTTATGGGATCCTAAAAATATTGGTTAGGTTGTTAACTCTGTCCAATATTTTCAGAGGGCCACATGAGCATTTTCTTGGACCCTTTTGGAGCGATTTTTATTTAGGTCATTTCCAAAAGTGATTCTGAGGGTTTCACAAATCCCCATTTCAAAATTAACTGGAATTTAAACATGATGCACAAAGAATGCCTTAATGCAACTAATGTCAAGCAATTTAGGATGTGACAACTCACCCTCACTAAACAAGAATCTCGCCCGAGATTCAAGACGGAGGTAAGGGAAAAGGGAGGTCACAGCACTATCACAATCTTCATGATCCAATTGCCTTCTCAAGATGTTGGTTCACTCCATCTTCTTGGTCTTGACGTCTTCGAGATCTTCACCCGACTTGACAACAGAAAGAAGGGGAAACCCTACATGATTCGATCTTAATAAAGATCAGGTAAACATGATCAACTCACGGACTGAGATGGTGTCACATCTCGAGTTGAGACACAAAATGCATCGAGAGGGATGGAAGAACAACAACGAAGTTTGAGTGGTGGCAACAATTCCACGCTTTAGGAAGATGGTGGAGGGTGTCAAGGTGGAGGGAAAATATTTGCCATGATTCAATAGCGGGGCACCTCGAAAAGGTGACGCAAGAACTATTCCTTTAAGTGGCAAAAAGAATTACTTTTGATCCATAGATCATTGGAACCTTTTATACCAGCCAAAGGCAATCACAACGATCGTTTGACGGAGTGCAAAGGAATAGTACACCCTGACTAGAATGGATGATGTGGACTACCTTGTTGAAGACAACGCAATGGATGATTTGCTTATCATCGAAGGTGGGGGACCCATGGTAAATCCACTGTTGAAGATAAACATGGACCTGGACAAGAATTGCCAAGAAGACAGTCTATAGCGAGATAGCACAAGGATGGTGCAAGCGGGAACGAAATGCAACTGTTGAATGTTCCAACCATCATATCTGCCTCGAGATTCAGATCTGGTTGGTGTTAGGATATTTCAGACTCATCATGTCCGAAAAGGAAGGGTTGCAACACAAATCGATTTAGATGGCGCTATGAGATTCTCGACATGAACTACGATAGCAAGCTCCAAAACGTGAGCTGGTTTTGCTACAAACATATGAACACGTTGTCCTAGACAGCATGACCACATGGTAGTCTTATAATAAAACACTACCGAATTCGGGTGGGGAGCCATCATCGAGGGTATCAAGTCTTTACACAAGTCCATGGATTAGATCCCAAGCATAGACTTCTTTTCCTTGATCAAGTCAATCGCTGGCTTGGTGTGCTATGGAATTCATATGAAATGAAGATGATCACTATCATGCCATAGAATACTTCGCACGCGCATGACTGACTTGGGATGATTCCCGAGGAAACAAAACCAACCTTCCTCAAGTTCATGGCGCAACTTACACCGATGCATATGAACTAGAGGAGTCACTACTTATCCAAACATATGCTTCATGAACGAAACACGAAGAAATGCTTACACAAGTTTCCAATACTACGTTGGTGTTCCACATGACTCATGGGGAGACAAAATGCTACCGATGGGCTCAACAAAGAACTCATCGGAATTTCCATATCATCGACTTCCACCATCATGTGAACACGTGATAGTATTGGTCGCACCAAAGATGTAATGGTGTATGCTCAAGGATCAACCACGAGTAAGACAACATTACGAATATCGTTGGTTCTGATTTGGCTTGACAATGGCCCATACTCAAGTCAAAGAGTTGGTAGGACAATAGCTCCAAAGAATCGATCACAGGACCAATCGATGAAGGTATCATCTTTCTTCAACACACACTACACAAGAATATCCCTTGGATCGAACTAGGTTAGGCAAGCTTTTATCTTCCAACTCTCCAAGTTATTGTCTAGCTTAACCAACTAGCTCAGAATATCCAACACAGATTCTGGAGAAAGGGTGGTCCACAGGAACCAACTTGATCACGAGCTCAACATAACAAATGTGGAACAACCCGCAACACTTCCAAGAAGATATTTGGAAAGTCACGAACCACCGGTATGTTACTAAGCTCGAGAACAATCTTGCTTTTCGTGGCAAGACGAAATGACCAAATGAGTGAGGACTCGACACAATCCTAACTCATCAATCGGCGTGCGCACCGAAATAAGGACTAGGTAGCACGATCAACCTTAGGATGATGGTTTAATAACCAACACGCTAAAAATGAGAATATTGTCCATTCACTACCAAGCAATGAGTTGCTCGAGTATTGATGTCACACATCACAATTCACTTGTCGGCATTCCGGTACAACAACACGAAGACCAAGGAATGAATGATGATGGTGAGAAGTATCACCGCGTCAAGAGTGCATAAGAGGAGGTGCAATTTCATGACATTCTTGGCATAAAGATGGCAATACTTCAGGGTAGAACAGAATCAAAAGCTGAATTGGCTTTTGATCTCATGGAATACAACTACTTTGACCCAATCCTCGAAATGGATGAGGTATCGAGTTTGTTTCTCCTAGTCATTCCGGAATAGAATGGCTTGACGGACCACAAGGATAAAATGCATCGATGAACACAAATGCACACATACCCTTGGCTATCAATTGATAGATGAAGGTCAAGGCATCTAAGAGAACAACTCAAAGGAACATATAATTTTCTGAGTTGTGGATGCACAGATTAGTATGTCGAGCAAGCTCAACATTTCTTCCGGATAACCCATGCAGAAGGTAGGATTGGCAGATTCACAATTATGAATGGAGAACTCCTCAAGAGCACTCTTATTGTGATCTTTGGTTCAAAAGAACTTCTGCCATAATTAGTTCATGGTATTTGGAAGAAGGAGAATACCACGGACTTCGAGGACTATCGCAAGGTTACTAATATCCTAAAGGCGCTAGCAAGTACTAACAACATGAAGTAGGATGAATCTCGGTCCAAAGAACCCAGAGTAGAATGCCTATTACTAAATGGCATCACGGATGCTTTCAAAGTGATGGCCAGAATCATCACACTGGGGATGCAACAGCATTGCTAAATCGCTAGGTGACTTCCTAGACACCTAGGGTCATAATAATAGTTCCAACATATATGTCGAGGCAATGGAGTGCCTCGACTGACTGGTTAGTGTGCTTAATCTGGCCCAAAAGGACATCGAGAACAGAGGAAAGGATTGCAAATGCATCAGACTATTTAGAGACCTGGATGACTTTGACAAAGATAACGGCTGTAAATGCTCAAAATGATTTGAGACATCCTGCAGAAAATGGTGGCATAACCACTCAACAACATCATAACAAGATTCTGAGATCAACAGTTATCATACAGAAATAGTAGGAACTGAACTGGGGATTAAAACCAACAATCTTACAAGTCTATGGGTTAGTAACACGTCATCCTAATAGATAGATGAGAAGCCTAGTTCTTAAACCCCGTAGAAGAGAAGAGGATGACTCAGATCAGAAGGTCATGAGGTATAAGGAGTAAAAAGAGCCTTACGTTCCCTTCCACAATCAATTCCCTTATATAACTAAAGCATTTCTAGACACAACTTCGACCAGTTTGGCTTGGTAATCCTACAGGCAGTCAGGCTCTGATACCAACGCTGTCAGGACCCCGATTCCAAGTCACATCGACCTAGCTGGTAACACCTCATATCACTTTGTGGCCTCACGCACGGTATTCTACCGGTGTCGCCTTACCATGGCCCGGACCGCTTGCGCCTTTTGGCTCACGATATGATAGTGTCGCTAGCATCCACATGCCAAAGAACCCGGCCGACATGGCTAGTCGTGAACCCAAAGCGCGCTAACCCATGGGGACAGTATACATGAATCACATCGAGCATGTCGGCCATCAACGTATGAACTTGGGCTGTAGCACTGGCTAACAGACTCCGTATCCCGGCTGTAGCAGGCTAGGCAGGACTCCAAGTATCACCGCGCGACATTTCAAGGGACGTATATAGGAACGAAATGAATCACATGCCGCCACCAAGTGTCCAAGCAGAGTGCTGGGCTAGCAGGACTCGTGAACCGGTCAGAAGCGGACTACTATCGCCGTAAGCACGAGACTACATTTCCCCATATGAGAGGCTGCCAAGGATAAACAACTAGTTTGTCGGATCCCACACATACTAAGCATTTCAAACATACACACATTATGCTCAATATGCGAGATACAACATGGCATCACAACATAACTCTACGACTCAAAATATTATTCATTAGGCTCAAGAGCGAGATATTACAAACATGGGTCTCATGACCCAACACTCGAGAGCATACAAGTCAAAGCACAAGCGAAGCTAAACATGTCCGGGTACGCATAACTATAAATGAAAAAGGCCGAGAAGCCCGACTATCTACCAAATCCTGCCGAGGCACAAGATCGTAGCTGAGGTAACAAGCTAAACGTCAAGCCAAGTGGAACTACTAGCGAGACCGACGCCTCTCTCGCAAAACATAAAATAAGCAAACGTGAGTACAATTGTACTCAGCAAGACTTACATCGATCTAACTACATATGCATCATTATCAAAAGGGGTGGTGGAGTTTGACCGCAGCAAGCCAGCTTTGACTCGGTGGCTATCCCGAACTACGATCGCAAGTAACTCTTTGAGGTGGCGCACACGAGTCCACATATTCACCATATCAATACACCACTATGGACCCGCCTCCGCCTTCCTCACGAGAACGCCATCCATAGCACTCACGCTATCTTGCGATTTTGGAGTATCCACTTTCACTTGTCTATGAACTGATATAGGCAACCCAGAAGTCCTTCTCCGTGGACACGGCTATTCAATAGATCATATTAAACCCTGCAGGGTGTACTTCTTCACACACGCTCACCACTTACCGTCGCATACACGACATGTACTGCAACCTTCAAGCGGAAGCTCAACGTGGGTGTCGGCCACAGCCTACCTAAACACTCAAATCCCTAGTCCAGGTTTATCGCCTATTCGGTTCCATCCGCAGGAGTCCGCCGAGGTTTCCCATACAGCCCCGAACGATGTGTGCAGGGTTCCCGAGATACCAAACGGCACTCGGTACACGGCCACGGTGCCACCGCAACACAACCCACCCCTAAGGTCAGCGCTATGCAGGCGGCCCCCAAAGATGCTACAAACACCGTAAACTACTTGCAACTCCCTGACCGTGGACAAGGGTGGTTAAGAAGCCGAGAGGGTCAATTAAGGATCCCAATGCGTGGTAGTAACTGTTTCATGGATCACAAACACGTAACTCAGTTCCTCGAGGACGGCTGCAATGAGACAACCCACCATGTACTCCTACATGGCCTCTCACCGCTACCTTTACCAAATCGTGTTCACACACTTAGTTCACACACAATAGGACATGTTCAGTAATAATTCCAATTCAGTCCCGATGAATCGCACCCGACTCAACTCTAAGCAGAGCAGGCATGACAAACAAGCATGAATGAGTAGGCACAACATGGGCTCAAACAACTCCTACTCATGCTAGTGGGTTTCATCTAATTATCGTGGAATGACAGTCATGCAAAGGATCAAGGGGTTCAGCTACCGCAGCAAGTAACACCTGAGTCGTTGTTGTCCTAATGCAATAAAATAGAGCAGGAGCGAGAGAGTGGGATTATATCGGAATGAACAAGGGGGTTTTGCTTGCCTGGCACTTCTGAAGATAATAGTTCTTCATCGGTGTCATCGAATAATCATCGCTTGACATCGCTCATCGAGAGGGACAATTACCGCAAACAAGAGAGAACGCAATCAATGCAATGCACATATATGATGTATGATCATGTTAAGGTACTGAATTCACCTAATGCAATAATAAACCAAGTTACTTGGGGTGGAATTCAAACAGGGTTGAATTCCAACTCAAAATGCTATTAACTAAGTTACCCTAATCATGTTTCATCCTATTCAGGGATGTTAACTTGTTCAAACATGCATGATCATGGCATAAACAGATTCTTCATATTTTTCTGATCATTTTCATATATAAATTATTTCCATCCGAAAGTTACGTTGAATTTATATGATTTTTAGAAGTTTAGAGTATTTTCTGAAATTTACTGAATTAAATTAAATCTAGAAAATATATATCATGTCACCGACGCCGCAGACGCGTCAGCGGTCAACTGGCGCCCTAGTCAAACCTCGACGGTGGGGGCCACACGCCGCTGACTCGTAGCTGGGTTGGGTGGATGACAGGTGGGACCGGTCAACGCTGACTTGTCGGAGTCAATGCTGACACGTGGGGTCCACCCAGATTAGTACTAATCTTAACAGAAAATAAACAACGATTAATTAAGGGCGTGGGGCCCATGTAAGCGGTCGGGGGTAGTTAAGACGGGGGGCCCGCATGTCGCTGACTCGGGTGGTCAAACCAGGCGGGGTCAACCCACGGTCATCATCGTCACGGGCGGCGCTTAGTCACGGCTAACGCGACGCAAGGCGCAAGTGCAATGGCTATTCCGCCACCAAATGGGCCGAAGAGTACCTACGGACAGCCGAAGGCGCCGAGGGTCTTGGTGGGGAGGTTAGAGCTCGGGCGGCCGATCGACGCCGCGACGAGCCGCGCGGCGGCCGAGCTCGCACGCCGGGTTGGCGCTTAGGGGCACCGCAGGCCGAAAAGGTGGGTGCTACGACTCACGGGCACGGTGAAGACGACGGCGCAGCCGAACCGAGCCATCGTGGCTGTGGCCACGCCCGGCGACGCAAGGGCGGCGGCGGCAGTTTCGTCCACGGGGAAGTGGTAGCTAGAGGGGAGAATGAGCCGAGAAGAGGGGATCGACTCGAGCTCACCGTGGTTGCGAGGAGGCCGCCGGTGAGCTGGGTGGCACCGAGCCGTGAATTTATGACGGCGACCAGGCGGGTCCGAGAGGGGAAAATGGTGGGGCGGCGCCGGGCGCCCGGCCGGGGAACTCGGTGAGGAGGATTTGGGGCCACACGGAGGCCGTGGACATGTCGGCGAGGCGAGGGAGGGCTGTGGCCACGGGCAGCGGGCGGCGCGTTTCGTGGCGTTCGGTGAGAGAGGGGAGAGAGCTCCAGGGAAGGGAGGGACGAGAGAGAGCGAGAGAGGTGCGGGTGGCTGCGTGGCGGCGCAAGGAGGTCGGGAGAGGCCAGCAGGCAGGGTGGAGGTGGCGCCTGGTGGCACGCTGCCGGCCACGCCAAGCTGCCCACCGCGCGAGGAAGACGACAGGAGGGGGGCTGGCTGGGCTGGGCCACCAATTGCCAAGTCAAGCAAGGTCTGGCCAAGTGGCGCCTGTGTAAGTCCGTAAGGCTTTTACCTATTTTGTTTCCTTTTCTATTTTTCGACATTTGTTTTGGTTTATTTAAAATACCAAACTAATTTAATTAATTATGCCAATTTTTGCAGGAGCTAACTATATTATTCCAGAGCTCCACAACAAAAGGGCATAATTTTGGACAATATTATATATATATAATAATATATATCCAAGGCAAATATTTAATGTATTAATTCCAAATGCCCAAAATAAATACTTATGGGATCCTAAAAATATTGGTTAGGTTGTTAACTCTGTCCAATATTTTCAGAGGGCCACATGAGCATTTTCTTGGACCCTTTTGGAGCGATGTTTATTTAGGTCATTTCCAAAAGTGATTCTCGAGGGTTTCACAAATCCCCATTTCAAAATTAATGGAATTTAAACATGATGCACAAAGAATGCCTTAATGCAACTAATGTCAAGCAATTTAGGGATGTGACAAATGAGTTGCACTGGGCGCGCTTAGGGGCTGCGCTTAGGTGCGGGAGACCACTGTAAGGAGCCCGTGCTTTTCCGCATCCAACGGCGCAGAAGGAGCGCAAGCTGGTGCGCTGACTCACTGGAGTCGAGCTCACGGCGGCGGCTGGAGTTCGGGCGAGCTCGGGGTCTGCGTTAGGGAGCACAGCAGAGGGTGTGGATGGGTGCTATGGCCTCCTGGGGGTGCACTGAGCACGGCTGCGTGCTCGGTTGCAGCTCTAGACAACGGTGGCTACGGCGGCGACATGGCCGGCGGCGAAGAGGTCTCGGCTCCGACGGGTATCGGTGTTAGAGGAAGAAAGCGAGTCAGGGGAGAGGGGGAAACGACAGAGGAGCTCACGGCGGTGCAGCGATGGCATCGGCGAAGCCTGGAGGCACCGGAGCGAGCGGAGCATCGAGGGGGATCTCCGGCGGCCGGCGATGGAAACAAAGACGGTGGCGCTGCTTCAGGCATCCCGCGGGCGCGTGCTTCGTATTGAAGCTCCGTGGCGTCGAGGTGGAGCCTTTGGGCATGGCGGAAGGGTGAGGGGGTGGCTCTGGGCACGGTGGCAGCGAACGGCGGCGACGGCTGCGCTCGGGAAGAGAGCAGAGTGGGGAGGGGAGAGAACTGCGAGGAGAGAGGAGGTGCAGAGGGTCGAGAGGGGGGGTGCGTGGCGCCGGTGGAGACGCCCAGTGCCCTTAGCGGCAAGCAGAGCCGGGCGAGGCATGGGCGACCACGCCTCGCCTCCTACCGGGCAGGAGGTAGACGACGCTGGAGGAGGCGGTGGTGGAGGTGGGCCGGTGGGGGGAGGGTATGTCCTATTAAGGTTTCTCTCCTCTCTGCTTCCTGTTTTTGTTTTTATTTGTTTCGTTTCATGTTTTGAAATAGTAAAAATACTATTCCATTTATGAAAAACCTGAAAATATTCGAGGCACATTTGAAAATATTCTCAACAGCCTAAAAATACCTTCAAGATTATTTGGGCATTTAAATTATTTATAGGTTTTAAATTGCCCAAATGCAAATACTTATGGCTTGCAAAAATCCGCAATAGCCTCAAAAAATATGAAACCATTTTTGGCAGAGGGTTTAGCCAAGAATAAAGATGGTGAACATTTATGAAGGGCATTTTGGGTTCATTGAAAAGTTTTAAGTTTGAACCTAGTTGAATTCATTTGGTGCTAGGGTTTCAACATCCCCATTTCAAATTTCTTAGGAATTAAAACATGATGACATGAATGCCTTAATGCAACTAATGACAAACAAATTCTAGGGTTGTGATAACTCACCCCTCACTAAACAAGAATCTCGGCCCCGAGATTCAAGACGTGAGGTAAGAAGACAGAGGGGGTACAAGCTAACATGATCTTCACGATCCAGGTTGCACTTCATAGGAATGTTGACACGATCACCATTTTTGTCTCGACGTGTTGTCTTGAGAACTACATCCAACATGATAACGAGAAGAAAAGGGGGAATTTAGAAGAATCGATCTTCTTGAGGTTCAAACAATTTAGGATCATCTTAATGATCCAAGATCAACTCATGGAATGAGACATAAAAACATTTCTGGAGCGGAGAGGTAAGACATGCATCAGTAAGGACGCAGGAAACAATTTTACGAGTGTTTCAAAATAGCGAGGGAAGTTGCCATGATTCCAAAACGGGGCACCTTAGGGGAGGTGACGCAAGGAGCTATTCCCTTAAGTGGCAAAAAGAATTACTTTTGATTCAGAGATCATTGAAACTCTTCATACCAGCCTAAGGCAATCACAATCGATTGGTTGAAAGAGTTCGAATAAAAGACATACTCATACTAGAATGGATGATGTGGGCTACCTTGTTGAAGACAACACAATGGATGATTTTTGCTTATCATCCGAGATGGATGGGACCCATGGTAAGTCCACTTTTGAAGATGATATTGGATAGCAACTACCGGGAAGGGCAGCCCATGGGGGATTGGCACAATGGCGGTGCAAGCTGGGAACAAGATGCAACTGTTGGGAGTGTTCCAATCATCATATCTGCCTGAGATTCATATCCGGTTGGTGATAGGATACTTCAGACTCAAAGATGTCCGAAAAGGAAAGGTTGCAACACAAATCGATTTAGATGATGTTATGGGATTCTGGAGGTGGACTATGGTAGTAAGATCCAAAACATGAGCGGTTCTGCTACAAACAGTGAACACGTTGTCCCGCATAAGCATGGCCACGTAGTAGTCTTATATTAAACACTACCAAGTTCAGTGGGGAACCATCATCGAGGATATTGAAGTCCTTGTATAAGCCATGCGGTATTAAGAAGGAACTTCTTCTTGAACAAATCAATCAAAGGCTTGGTGTGCTAGGGATACATATAGAATGAAGGTTTCAAGTCTCCAAACCATAGAATACTTCGCACATGCATGACTGATTTGGGATGATTCCAAGGAAACAAAACAAACCTTTCTCAAATTCATGGCGCAACTTGCACCTAATGCACGTGAATTAGAGGAAGTCACTTCTTCCATCCAAGCATAAGCTTCATGAACTAAACACGAAGAAATGCTTACACAAGTTTCCAACACTAGGTTGATGTTCAACATGACTCATGGGGAGACAAAATGCTGCTGATGGGCTCAACAACAACTTATCGGAATTTCCATATCACCGACTTCCACCATCATGTGAACACGGTGATAGCATTGGTCGACCAAAAGATGTAATGGTATATGCTCGAGGATCAACCAAGAGTAAGACAACATTACAAGCATCGTTGGTACTGATTTGATTTGACGATAGCCCACACTCAAATCAAAGGATTGATAAGACAATAGGTCCAAGAATCGATCACAGGACCAATCGATGAAGATATCATCTTTCTTCAACACACACTACACAAGAATATCCCTTGGAACGAACTAAGTTAGGCAATCTTTATCTTCCAACTCTCCAAGTTGTTGTCTAGCTTAACCAACTAGCTCAGTGGATATCCAACACGATTCTGGAGAAAGGGTGGTTCACAAGAAACCAACTTGATCACGAGCTCAACATAACAGTCGAAACAACCCGTAACACTTCCAAGAAGATATTTGGAAAGTCACGAACCACCGGTATGTTACTAAGCTCGAGAACAATCTTGCTTTTGATGGCAAGACGATATGATCAAATGAGTGAGGACTTGACAAGATCCTAACTCATAGATCAAGAGTGCACCGTAACTAAGGACTAGGTAGCACAATCTATCTTAGAGTGATGATTTAATAACCAACACGCTAAGAATGAGGATATTGTCCATTAGCTACCAAGCAACGAAGTTGCTCGAGTATTGATTTCACACATCACAATTCACTTGTCGGCATTCCGGTTACAACAACACGAGGACCGAGGAATGAATGATGATGGTGAGAAGTATCACTACGCCAAGAATTCATGAGAGTTGGTACAGTTCTCATGACAATTCGACATAAAGAGGGTAATACTCAAGGTAGAACAGTAACAAAGCTGAATTGGCATTTTGATCTCATGGGATACAACTACTTTGATCCAACTCGGATATGGATGAGGTATCGAGTTTGTTTCTCCTAGTCATTCCGTAATGAATGGCTTGACGGAACACAAGAAAAATGGGCATCGATGAGGACGAGAGCACGAGTACTCCTGACTATTAACTGATAGACGGGGATCGGAATACAACTAAGGAGGGACAACTCGAGGAACATATAACTTTTCGAGTTGTGGAGGCATGGATTAGTATGTCGAGCGAAGCTCAACATTTCTTCCGGATAACCCATGCGGAAAGATAGAACTGGCAGAGTCACAATATAGAATGGGGAACTCATCGAGAGCACTCTTGTTGTGACCTTTTGGTTCAAAGGAACTCCTGCCAAGGATGGTTCATGGTATGTGGAAGAATGAGATACCACGGACCTCGAGGACTATCGCAAGGTTACTAATATCCTAAAGGAACTAGCAAATACTAACAACATGAAGTAGGGTGAATCTCGGGTTCGAGAACCCAGGAATAGAATGCCTACTAACTAAATTGCATCACGGGATGCTTTCGAGAATGATGGCCTTAATCATCACACGGGAACACAAAACATGGCTAGTTTACTAGGTGACTTCCTAAAACACCTAGGGTCATAATAATAGTTCCAACATATATGTCAAGGCAATAAATTACCTCAACGCACCGGTTAGTGTGCTTATTCGACCAAAAGGACATCGAACGGAAGGAAAGGATTTGCAAATGCATCGACTATTTAGAGACCTCGATGACTCTGACAGATAACTCGCTGTAAATGCTCAACATGATTTGAGACATCCTGCAAAAATGGTGGCATAACCACTCAACATCACAATATCAAGGTTCCGAGATCAACAATTATCATACAGAAATAGTAGGAACTGAACTGGGGCTTAAAACCAACAATCTTAAAGGTCTATGGATTAGTAACACGTCATCCTGATAGATAGATGAGAAGCCTAATTCTTAAACCCCGTAGAAGAGAAGAGGATGAGTCGATCGTAAGGACATGAGGTATAAGGAGTAAAAAGAGCCTTACGCTCCTTCCATAATCAATTCCCTTACATAACTAAAGCATTTCTAGACACAACTTCGACCGGTTTGGCTTGGTAAACCTACAGGCAGTCAGGCTCTGATACCAACGCTGTTAGGACCCCGATTCCAAGTCACATCGATCTAGCCAGTAACACCTCATATCACTTTGCAGCCTCACACACGGTATTCCCTCGGTGTCGCCTTACCATGGCCCGGGACCGCTTATGCTTTTGGCTCACGATATGATAGTGTCGCTAGCATCCATATGACAGAGAACCCGGCCGACATGGCTAGTCGTGAACCCAAAGCGGCACTAACCCATGGGGACAGGCATACATGAATCACACCGAGCATGTCGGTCATCAGCGATGAATCCGGCTGTAGCACTGGCTAACAGGACTCCGAACCCGGCTGTAGCAGGCTAGGCAGACTGGATGTCACCGCGTGACATTTCAAGGGATGTATATAGGAACGAAGTGAAACACATGCCGCCACCAAGTGTCCAAAGCAAGAGTGTCGGGCTAGCAGGACTCCGTGAACCGGGCAGAAGCGGACTACTATCGCCACGAAGCACTAGACTACATTTCCCCATATGAAAGGCTGCCAAGGATAAACAACTAGATTGTCGGATCCCACACATACCAAGCATTTCAAACATACACACAATATGCTCAATATGTGTAAATACAACATGGCATCACAACATAACTCTACGACTCAAATATTTATTCATTAGGCCCGAGGAGCGAGATATTACAAACATGGGTCTCATGACCCAACATTCAGAGCATACAAAGCAAAGCACACGCTGAAGCTTAACATGTCCGAGTACGTACATCTACAAATGAAAAGGGCTGAGAAGCCCGACTATCTACCAGATCCCGCCGAGGGAACAAGATCGTAGCTGAGGTAACAAGCTAAACGTCAAGTCCACGCTGAACTACTAGCTAGACCGAAGTCTCTCTCGCAAAAACATAAAATAGGCAAACGTGAGTACAATTGTACCAGAAGACTTACATCGTAACTAACTACACATGCATCGGTATCAATAAAGGGGTGGTGGAGTTTGACCGCAGCAAGCCAGCTTTGACTCGGTGGCTATCCTAAACTACGAATCGCAAGTAAGTCTTTGAGGTGATGCACACGAGTCCACATATTCACCATATCAATACACCACTATGGATCCGCCTCCCGCCTCCCTCACGAGAACGCCATCCATAGCACTCACGCTATCTTGCAGTTTTAGAGTATCCACTTTCACTTGTCTATGAACTGATATAGGCAACCCGTAAGTCCTTTTCATGGACACGGCTATTCAATAGATCATATTAACCCTGCAGGGTGTACTTCTTCACACACGCCTCACCACTTACCGCCATGTACACCTTGTGTATCTCGGCAACCTTCAAGCGAAAGCTCGGCGAGGAGTCGGCCACGACCGACTAACCACACAAGTCTCTAGTCCAGGTTTATCGCCTATTCGGTTCCATCCGCAAGGAGATCCGCCCGGGTGTCGCCACGGCCCCAAATGATGTGCAGGGTTCCCAAGCCCACCTCGACGGGTGGATCACGCTGGTACACCGTACACGTTGCCTTAGTCTGTCCCAAGCCCACCTGTACGGGTGCCACTTGGTAGACTACTAACACTACCTACAAACACCGTAAACTAGTTGCAACTCCCCGACAGAGATCAAGTTGATTAATAAGTCGAGAGGGGTCGAGTTACGGAACCCAATGTGTGGTAGTAACTCTTCATGGATCACAAACACAGTAACTCAGTTCCCGAGGACGGCTGCAATGAGACAACCCACCATGTACTCCTACATGGCCTCTCACCGCTACCTTTTCCAAATCGTGTTCGCACACTTAGCTCTCAACAAGAAGACATGTTATACACCTCCGATTCATCCCTCGATGAATCGACCGACTCAACTCTAAGCAGAGCAGTGCATGACAAACAAGCATGAATGAGTAGGCACATCAGACTCAAACAACTCCTACTCATGCTAGTGGGTTTCATCTAATTATCGTGGAATGATAGGTCATGCAGAGGATAAGGGGTTCAGCTACCGCAGCAAGTAACACATGAGTCGTTGTTGTCCTAATGTAATAAAATAGAGCAGGAGCGAGAGAGTGGGATTATATCGAATGAACAAGGGGTTTTGCTTGCCTCGAACTTCAAGATAGCATTGAGTCTTCATCGTCAACGATCACAACATCGGTACAACGCTCACCGAGGGGAAAACAACACCGCAAATGAGAAGAAACACGATCAATGCAATGCACAATATGATGCATGCTATGACATGGCAATATGAATGTGTTTTGGGCTAATGCAAGCTAGAATAGGTTGAGATGAGTCCATTTGAACCAAAGATTCAAATGCAAACCCATTTTAAAAGGTCATATTAGTGCATTACTTTGTTTCACCAAACAGCAAGGTTAAAGTGTTCTAACATGCATGAAAATGGTACAGATGGATAGATTGCATTTTTCTGATCATTTTTCATATATAAATTGTTTGATTTGGAGCTACGGTTGATTTTCTATGAATTTTGGAAGTTTTGGTTATTTTCTCGAATTCTGATCTAAATTTAAATCCAAAAGAATTAATCGCGTCGCCTTAACGCCAGCAAGTGACGTCACGAAGTCAACGGCCAGGTCCAGGTCAAACCTGAAGTGCGGGTCCACACGCCGCGACACAGAGCATCCTGTCCAAACCCAACCTGACCGGGTTTGACCAGGTGGGGCCCACCGTTAGTGGTCAGGGTTGTTTAGTTAGTCGGGTTAGCTCCTAATGACGGGCCACGCCGGGCCGCCGGAGTTTGGCCGGCGGCGACCATTTCGCCATGCGGAGCTGCTATCGGGCGCGCTTAGGGGCTGCGCTTAGGTGCGGGAGACCATCAGAGGGGAGCCCGTGTTTTCCGCATCCAACGGGCAGGAAGTAGCAAGCGGTGCAGCAGATCGCCGGAGTCGAGCTCACGGCGGCGGCCGGAGTTCGGACGAGCTCGGGTCTGCGTTAGGGAGCATAGCAGTAGGGTGCGATGGGTGCTATGGCTCTGGGGTGCACCGAGCACGGCCGTGCTCGGTTGCAGCTCTAGACAACGGTGGCTACGGCGCGCGACATGGCCGGGCGGCGAAGAGCTCTCGGCCCGACGGGTATCGTGTTAGAGGAAGAAAACGAGTCAGGGAGAGGGGAAACGATGAGGAGCTCACGGCGGTGCAGCGATGGCATCGGGCGAGCTGGGAGGCACCGGAGCGAGCGGAGCATCGAGGGGATCTCCGCGCCGGGCGATGGAAACGAAGACGGTGGCGCTTGCTTCAGCGCCCATGCGCGCTGCTTGGCCTTGAAGCTCCGTGGGCCGAGGTGGAGCCTTGGGGATGGCGGAAGGGTGAGGGTGTGGCTCGGGCACGGTGGCAGTGAACGGCGGCGACGGCCAAGCGCCGGGAAGAGAGCAGAGAGGGAGGGAGAGAACTACGAGGAGAGAGGAGGTGCAGAGGGTCGAGAGGGGGTGCGTGGCGCCGTGGAGACGCCCAGCCCTTAGCGGCAAGCAGTGAGCTGGCGAGGCACGCGGCGATCACGCCGCCTCGCCTCCTATTGGCAGGAGGTAGACGACGCTGTAACGCCCTCGATGCGCGCTATATCTCCCACGTGTCGAAGCACGACTTTGAGGCATAACCGCATTGAAAGCAATGTCGCAAGTGAGGTAATCTTCACACAACCCATGTAAAACATAAGGAAAGAGATACATAGTTGGCTTACAAATGCCACTTCACACAATACATAAATAAACATCCATCATTCAGATTACACTCAAGGTCCGACTACGTAACCAAAATAAAAGAAGACTACCCCAAATGCTACACGATCCCCGATCGTCCCAACTGGCTCCACTACTGATCATCGTGAAAAGACACATAGTAACGACCACGCCTTGTCGAACTCCCACTTGAGCTCGGGGCGCCATCTCGCACCGCATCATCGGCACCTGCAATCGTTTTGGTAGAATCTGGGAGTCACGGGACTCAAAGAATCTCACACCCACGAGATCAAGACTATTTAAGCTTATAGGAAGGACAGAGTTGTAAGGTGGAGCTGCAGCAGTTTACTAGCATATTAGGTGGCTACATTCGCAAAAGAGAGCGAGAAGAGAAGCAAGGCATGGTCGTTAAGCTAGTAGCGATCAAGAAGTGATCCTAACTACTTACGCCAAACATAACTCCAACACTGCAGTTCACTTCCCGGACTACGAGAAGAGACCATCACGGTCACACACGCGTTGATGTGTTTTAATTAAGGTCAACTTCGGTTTTCTACAACCGACATTAACAAATTCCCATCTGCCTCATAACCGCGGCATGGCTTTCAAAGATAATAACCGCAGGGTGTCCCAACTTAGCCCATTATAAGCTCACGGTCAACGAAGGATATTCCTTCACCGAAGACCCGATCAGTCTCGTAATCCCGACTACAAGACATTTCGACAACAATAAAACAAGACCAGCAAAGCCGCCTGACAGCCGACAAATCCCGATAGGAGCTGCACATATCTCGCTCGTGGCACATCCGGATAAGTCAAGCTACTAGTAAAACCAAGCCTCGAAGTTTCCCCGTGGTGGCCCCGCAGTTGCTCGGTTCGGGCCAGCACTCAAGGAGCACCGTCCGGGGAAATAAAGATGACCTCGGCTCGCGAAAACTCGGGGGAAAAAGGCTTAGGTGGCAAATGGTAAAACCAATGTTGGGCCTTGCTGGAGGAGTCTTATTCAAAGCGAACTGTCAAGGGGGTCCCATAAATCACCCAACCGTGTAAGGAACGTGAAATCAAGGAACATAACACCGTATGACGGAAACTAAGGCAAGAGGAACAAAACACCAGCATAAGGCCGAGCCTTCCACCCTTTACCAAGTATATAGATGCATTAATTATAGCAGATATATTGTGATATCCCCAACAAGTAAACATGTTCCAACAAGGAACAACATCTCCATTTTCCAACAAGGAACAAACTTCATCTTCACCGCAACTAGCAACGCTTATAAGAGGGCCGAGCAAAGCGGTAACATAGCCAATCAACGGTTTGCTAGAAAGGATGGTTAGGGCTTGACATGGCAATATGGGTGGCATGATAAGCAAGTGATAGGCATCGAGCATAGGCATAGAAAAGAGCGAGCATCTAGCAAGCAAATATAGAAGTGATTTCGAGGGTATGGTCAACTTGCTCGCAAGGTTCTCTCGAGTTGTCGAAAGCTTGATCCTCGTAGCTGCTTTCAACAGGTTCCTCGCTCATGTACTGCCTCCCGCTCTACCCAAATCAAGAACACAAACAATGGAACCACAATAAATCACGGCAATGCACAAGCAACATGATGCAATACATGGCATGATATGCTAGATGTGATATGCAATGCGATATGGTTCGAAGGAAAATGATGAACCAGGCATCAACTTGGCAAACCAAGTATGCCGCTAGAAAGGTGAGATGATTTCGCTGAAATCGATATAAAGATTGCCGAATCGGATGCACGGTTTGCAAATGACAAGCAAAACAAGAATGGCACAAATCTACCATTAACAAAGATTATGCCACATAGCAAGCAACAAGAAATTAAGCTACTGCACCCAAACGCACTCAACAAAGCACATGGCAGTGATCTACTCAAGATGCTTGACAAAAGATGAACACTGAGCTACGGCTAAATCACAACATAACAGGTCCAAACAAGCATGGCAAAAGTGCAAAATATATCAACTTCACAGACTTAGGGAAAATATCAACATGGCGTAATCAGCATCAGAAGCAATGTTCAGAGCAAGCAAACAGCATGCTACAGGAACTTATAATAGCAAAACAAGGCATGGCATGAATCTACTCAAAGCATAGAACAAAAGTCCCTTATCGACCATGAGCCAAAAAGGATCATAAAATGCAATAGCACCCATGTCAATATAGCAAGTTTCATAATGATTCAAAGAAACCGAGCATGGCATTGACAGATTTATTTAAGGCACCTTCTGAGCTCGATGCACTCACTACAGAGCATTTCATGATAAACTAAGCATACATCCATCAAGAAGACATGGCATAGAAGCTATACATGGCAAGAAAACATCATAGCATACACGGATCAACAACAACAACCTCGCAAAATTGAATAACATGTAAACAATCTGCCAGAAACATTTTATAGCAAAAGTAGAGCTCGATTGACTCAAGCTATGGCACTCCATAATTGCAAAAAAGGCATGGATGGATAGAGCATAACCATATGTTCAAAACATCCTCACTGAAGTATCTCAAAATATGCATGGATCTCTCTAGCATCAAGTTAATATGGCATAAAAATATCAAGAAACAGGGCTGAA